>JZKD02S0333853.1:36657-74402 GCA_000966675.3 Picea glauca
GATGGGGCCAACTAGCCCCTATAAAATCTCCCCCCTCCTTAATTCCTTGCTCATCTCGAGCAATAGGGGAGTGTGACAAAATACAAAAATATTATATGATGGCCTCTTTGAGGTTATTACAAAATGAGAGAGAGAGAAAATAAGAAGAGAAAAATATAGGATGTTGATGTCTGACCCTATTGTGAATTGTCTGCTTCATGGCTTTCATGATGGCTGCACTGGATGCTCTTTTGTATTTTGAGGGGCCTCCCACTCATGTATTGTTACACCGACTGGTAGGGTTGTTAATCTTGTGGGAACATGTGATTCCTTAGACCCTTCAATGATTATTTTTGGGGTTCTGTATTGATGATTGATGGTGGGCATGTTTGATTTAGAAGGTGTAGGATTGAAGAAGTGATAGGCTTGTCGGTATGCTGATTGTGCTTCTAATTTTTCTGCAGGGGACCACGATAGCTTCTCAATTATTGTTTGATAAATGGTCGGGGCTGAATGTAGCATATGCTTGGATAACATTCACTATTTGTCGACTAAATGTTGAGCCTCTATATCCATTGTCTTTATTTCTTTCAAAAGTTATATCTTTTCTTTCAGAGGTGCTTCATTTACCGCGATCAACTCTGGGTTGAAAATTTTCTTTATTTCTTCAGTTTTTTCTTTTATTTTTTCGAGGTTTTTTGCCACTTGATCTGTTTTCATCTGAGCTTTTCTTTCTTCGTGCAACCTTTCTCTTTTTTTTTTTTTTTTTTCCGTGTCAAGTCTATCTCGACCACTCTTTCTTTCTCTAACTAGCTAGATATAGCTTGTTTGTATTTTTCATCGGAGAGGACACGTCAAGTTGTTTTCAGGTTGGGAATTACATTTTTCTACGTTTTGAGTTTGCAGAATGTGGCAGAAAAATATGTTGGCCAATTTTTGAGTATTGTGCTTAGAGTGGCTTCCTGTGATCCAACTACCTTGACTTGTTCTTGGATTTCCTTAAACTTCTCTAGCTCAGACTGCAAAATTACTGTTGTTTGTTGGGATAACCCAGATTGGCTATCTCTTATTGCCATGTTATGCATCTTCTTGAGATTTTCATTTTCTTGCCTTAAGTATTGGATTTCTGCCTGATTATTTGTTCCAGTGGATATGACTTCTTGGATCAAGATCCTCATTGCAAAAAGAGGTCGAATCCTTCTGTTGGATGGTCAATGCCCAATTGTTCTTTTTCAAGGTTAATAGAATTCTTTAGTATTTGTTTCTCCTTGATCCTTCTTGCTTTAATTCATGTCCTTTTGCTCATGGCATTTTTCCACCTATTTGTTTCTTCTTTATATACTTCATTATATAATTCCATTATTTTTTCATCCGACGCAACTGTTGGGTTGAATTCTATCTGTGCTAGTGGTTCTGTCGAACCGACTGGTTTGAATGTGATTGACTTTGTAGCAACATATTTCTTCTTTTCCTTAGTTATCTTTTGTCGTTCCAATTTGTTTCCTTCATATTTGTCTCCGCTAGAGCCTTTGTCTGAGTCTTTGTTGCCTTGGTTTCCTTTATCATTTTGTTTAGAGTCTGGTTGTGTATTTTTATCCTTTCCTTAGTTGGGTGTGTTGGGATGTTGTGTGATGTCAATCTGACCAGAGGGATTTTTCGGTGGTGATTTGTTTCATGTGTGGGCTCCTTCTTTTGGTTCCCCTGTCAATATAGTATGGTCTACCCGGTATTTGCTTTTTTTTGGATGGGTCTTTGATGGCGAGACATGATTATTTGATGGTTGTACCTCATGATGATTATGCTCTGATCCTTGAGTGTCTGTACCATTTTCCCCTGCTTGTTCTAAAGTTTTTTCTACCGGCTTGTTTGTTTGATTCATTTCAACTACTGGCTGGTGTGAGTCAGGAACTGTTGGATTGTTTTCTCTATCAGTTGTTCCATTCTTCAGATTCTGAGTGCTCCTTGCTTCCTCTATTTATTTTATCTGAAATTGTTTCCTCAGATGATATATGTTGAGGGTTTCTTCTGATTTTCATTCTTTGTTTCCCTAACTTCTTCATTGCATCTTTTTATTCAATGATTGGTGTTGGCTCGGGTGGAGGAGATTATCTTGTAATGTTGACCCATCTTGTGCATGTTTTCTTTGTAACTGATTTCTTACTGAATTCGGGTCGACCGAACTTCGATCGACGTGTCTTAACTGGAGTCGATCGACCTATGTTGCATTCTTGTTGCTCATCCATCCTTTGTTTCTTTTGTCTTCTTGTATCAATTTGCCTCTCTAAATATACTTTTGTTTTATTTTTATTTTTGCGCTTTTCTTTCAAGTTGGATATAGCTTCTTGGAACCGAGGGCCAATACTCGACTTTAAAATCTTGGCAGTAACTTCTTGATCATTTTCTCTTTGTTGAGCGTTTTCAGCTAACTTGTTTGCGAAGTTGGTAATTTTTTGTATTGTTTGTGGATTACTGTAGTTGCGAGCTGCATCTGATTGAAAGGTTTCACGCCACAACATATTTACATCATCAAAAAATGTATTAACATTAATAGGTTTCTTACCTTTAATCATTTTTTCTTTCTGCTTTCTTTTGGTCGGGGTCTGCTTCACTCGAGGACTCGCTTCGTCATCCAAGTTATAAACAAATGGATCTGTATAAAGCGATGCTTCCCTTTCTTCTTCTTGTCAGCCATTTGTCAAAGGTGTTATGATGGATGATTCAAGATTTAATACATCTAGAGGGATTTTTGTTTGGAACCCTAGCTATCTATCTATCTCTTGAAAAATTTGGTACTTCGTCGGTTGATATGCCAACTATTCAGGGGACAATTCTCCATTAATTCCACACCACAATTTGGTGTAGTTGAGTCCTAGTTGGATGTGTGCACTGGGTGGTAGGGCTCGACGAACCTACAGTTCAAATATCCATTTAAGGGAGACGTTCTTGATATGATTTACCCAACACTTGAATATTATCTTAGATGGTGGTGCCTTTGGTGTTCTCGCTATTCCAAGTGCGAAAGTAGTGCAATTATTCATAGTTGGAACCTGCTTTAGAGTAAATGTGGGTTCCCAAACAAGGTTGACTTGACTCATGGAAATCCATATTAGTAGTGTTGGGAATTTAATGACCCTCCCATACTCTTGACAATTGACACAATTGATTTTGATTAACACAACTAATTGTTCAACCCAGTCGAACCATGCTCCCAACTTGAGTAATTGGTCGATTGGTTCTAACATTGTGAGCTTCACATCTGAAGCTCGACCAATAGTGTTAAATCATAGGGAAACTATAATGCATTTCCAATTATCATGGGGGTCATTTACTCTATTTAGCAACCCTTTCAAAATTTTAGTCGATGTTCCGCTTGTGAGGGTCTGAAACCAGTCATTGGTATTTAGGGTTTTAGGCATAATTTTTCCCCCATGTGATATTCCCATGATCGTGTGGATCAGATCTCCCATGATTGCAACTGGGTAGTTAATCCAAAGGTATCCACCATGATAATGACTTATGAGGAACTTTGCGACTCCTCTTTCCATTCGTTGAATTCTGCAATTTGGGGTGCTCCTAGAAAATGGTGGATTCCAACTTTCTTGAGGAAATTAGTTTCCTCCCATTGGCTTCTCTCCACTCCCCATGTCATGAAATTTTTCCAATGTCATGACCAACCTATTTCTTTGATTCTCAATTCACAAATGCTCTGCATTCACACTTGCAATTATGTTGCACTTGCTTTGTCAAAGTTTTCTTTTGTTCTTGGTTCGACTGGTGAATCTATTACTTGCCCTCTCATTTTAGGCATTTACAAATCATCTTGCTTATCAGGTCCAAATTTTTGAAGTTATGGGGTTTGGAATGTTGGTTCAACTTTGGGGCTCTGCTTTCTTGAATTCTCTGGTGTAAATAATAGTGAGGCGAAGTCATACACTTTGTTTATATTTATAAGTGGGAATTGGGGAGGGAACTTTCATTCTCCCATTGGTGACATTAAATCTTATGCCTCAGTTATATCATTAGGTTCATGTGAAAATACATTTGTATCTGCGGTGATCTGGTGGTCAATCTTCTTTTATTGTTCATTAATTGCATCTTCATGGTGGCCAGTTGTTTCCACGAGATCAGTTTTTTTCTCTCGGGAAATGCGCTCGACTTGGTCGATTTTGAGTTGGTTAATGTGGTCAAGTCAACTCTTCTTGTCAGTAAGTGTTCTTCAATTGTGATACTCAAATGTGTTGGATTCCTTTTCCTTGTCAATCTAGATAATACTTGGTATTTTAAGAACATGATTATGATGCTTGGGATGTTCTTGGTTATTTGATTGATATTTGTCCCACTTGCTTGTTCTTCAAAATTCTCATTTGTAATCTTCTTGCATGACCGAGTGATGCATTTTTATTTCGCTGGATCAACTAGTATGCTTATTTAGATAATGTCACTAGTCTTGATGAGAATTTGGTCTTGATTTCTGCATTCCTTCTCTATTCTCCGGCCATAAGATTTTCTCTCTTCTCATTTTTGCACAATTGAATGCTTTGATGTTTCACATTGATTGTATATCTTGTACTTGTCAAACAGTTTCTCTATACATAATTATAGTAAACAAATTATTAGTTACATTATTTTCCTTAATCTTAATTATCTTTTCTTTTGGTTTTCATTTGCCCTTTTTCCTCTTAGGACTTGATTTTCTTAAAAATCTTTTGATTTATTTTGTTGCTACTTGCAGAAGTGCCTCTTCTGATATGAATTCGAAGTCTTTAACAAAGTTACTTTTTATTACTTTCCAGTCGAATGTATGTCCAGACGCTTTTTCAATATTATACCATTTATGTGGTATATCGAATAATGTGTTCAGAAACATGTGTGGCCATACTTGGTCATCTCGATATCCTGCTTTTTTCCATTCTTTCTCACATTGTTGGATGTGAGCTACTGGGTCGAATCCAGGTTTGAAAGTTAGGATGTCCAGGTTTGTCAATAATTTGTTTCCCAAAATATTTCGACAAAGTATAATGTGTTAGTGTTCCATGTTTGTAGTTGAGGTGCATGGGTTTCCCACCATCAGGCAGCTTGACCCGTGAACGAATCGACTAGATTTTGGACTCTTCCTTGATCTCCGACTGATTTGGACACTTTTTCGACATGCAATGACGAAAATTTCCTTTCATTGAATCACAGGGGTTTCCTTGTGTTTATATGAGTCAAGATGAGTGTCAACATTTTCTTTATCTTCCTTTATACCACAATGGGTATAAATTGTACCGAGGATCATGATTTGGATCTTGTTATTCGTATGGCTTCTATTGACCAACATTCTTTTTTCTTGAGCTTCATAATTCTCCATTTTCCAGTTGCACAATTATGTTTCTAAATTTTTTCCTATTGATAAGGGATATCCAATTAGGATTTCTCCTTCATTATTCGGATCAACATTGTCTCTTTGATCATTTATCACTTGATATAATCGTCTTACTTCTTGAGCTTCATTCCATGTCTCGACTCAAGGTTTTCCTTCCTTTGGATCCAATGGGATTATAATTTTTCTTGCAGTCCCCTTTAATTTGATTCTATCTCTTTCAAGGGAGATTGTAGCTCACATGTTTCTTCCCCAAGGTCTTTCAATTAATGCGGGATAATAAAGGATTCCTTTGACCAATTTATTACTTCAAAATCGACTCATGTCGGTATTCCCATTATGGATATTATTATACTTTTAAGGGCACCGATTGGTTCAATGAACCTTTGATCTGCTAGCTTAAGGACATTCATAGTTGGTTGTAGCAGTGGTTTTCCAAGTCGAATCCATGTTCCCCTTGGGAGTATGTTTACTTGAGATCCAAAGTCGACTATGACTTCCTTGATCATGTGGTTGTTGATTTTGAGATCGACTTGTGGGTCGAAGTCATTGGTATGTCTTTCTTGAGATAATTTGTGAAATTTTTTAACATATCTTTGGTCTTCTTTTAACGCCGTATCAAAAATGTCTGTATGTTCTCCCTTGTTCATTTTATCTTGGTCAATATTATTGAAGAATTTCATCCCTTCCCGCATAAGTTTGTCATGTTGATCTAGATCAGGGTAGATATGTTGATCTTCCCTTTGTCGACTTACTGTATCTAGATAAATATATTCACCAACTCCGTAATGTGTTACTACGTGAAGGTTATTCAAATTCAAAATATCCTTTTTTGGCACTGTGTGCAAGAGATTTACATTTCTTTTGTTCATATTGTTTTCTAGTACAATAAGAAAGTCCTCTAGGGAATGATCTCCCACTCCACAAATATTACATAACTTGAGATCAATTCTATCTTTGATGGGACATTCTGGGATTATATGATCATCTTTCCAACAATTGAAGCAATAATAACGTCCTATGCCAAAATTTCCTTGTCCTCTACCTCGACCTCGACCTCTATATCCACTTTCATTTGCTTGGTTGACATGTTGGTCTAAAACTTATGTGTGATATAATTAATGAATTTTTGGTATATTCTTCCCATTCAGTGGACATTCTTGAGTGGAATGATTATTCTCTTTGCATATATGACACCACTTGGGGCGTTCATTTATTATATTATGCGTGCAGTCTCTGGTTGTGTGATTTTTTGAGGCTTCACAAATATCACAGTATGTTTCGAATCTAGATGCGTATGATTGTGGGGTCCAACGTATCATTGAGCTTGTAGTAATCTTTTGTGTGACCCTCGATTGAGAAAATGATACACTAGAGTTAGTTGCATGGAATTGACATGTTTTTGATTGATTTTTGTAGCTCAGTGAGATTATCTTATAGTATTTTTTCAGCGATTGTCGAAGACAGAGCACCTTCATCATCCATTTCGATTGGTTGTGATTTTTTTAGTATGTCTTCACATGATTGAATATCGTACATTTAGAGGGGAATTCTGATCTTTTGTAGTAATCCTGCTACATACCATTATACCAACAACTTTTCATCGATTGCGTAAGGTATTTGGCTTAATAATTCTTGAAACCTCTTGTCATATTATAAAACTGTTTCTCCCAGATTTTTCTTGATTCTTTGAGTTTTTGTGCCGCCAAGTGACTGTTATCTTGAATTTTGAATAAATTGAGGAATATTTTCTTTATATAATCCTTCAAATGTTTTTTACTATTCGTATAATTCATAAACCATGTAAGATATTTGGCTCGAATGGTGGCAACGAACTATGCCATTTGTTTGGCCTCATCAGTTATGTCAGTTGTGTCCCAAAATTTATCGTAGACGAACCAATGTTGCTTAGGGTCGTCGTCACCTTCATAAATCGGGATATGATTTAGACCCATATTTTCTTTCTGGGATTTCTTTGAAAATGAAACTATTGTAAGAGTTTGTGTCGAGGTCGATTGAGAAGTCAGATTCTCAATTTCTGACTCAACTAGTTCAATTACTAACTGTGTGTGTTCTTCGCTCAGGATTTGAGTGTCTGTTTGACAAGATTTATCTAAATATTCAAAAAATCATCCTCTACAAGGTTGTGACGATTCATTTTCACTATCTGTTGAATTGGAACCTCTAAAAGTAGATTCGATAGGGGCGTGACTTCCATGAGATCTCTTATGCGAAGAAGTATATCTTCTGGTTGATTTTCATCATTTTCTTTTGCTTCAATTAATACTGTATCTCTTATTTGACTAGTGTTATCGGTTCGATACCACACCCACTATGACAATGTATCTATGTGAATCCTTTGTCTAAGGAAGTTTGTAATACATGGGCTAGGAATTATGACAGGAGAGAGTTCAATTGTGGGCCCCGATTAGATCTCCATGTTGACTTGGTCATTCACTTTCTAGGCACCATCAACTGCCATACTCAATTGTAAGCTTCCACTCGTCCTAGAAGCCGTCGAGGTGCTCTCAAGGGTTTCTCCAACGATCTGCTGCATATCGGTAGGTTTTCTATGATATTTTCAGAGATCCATCTCATTCCACAACTCTTCTCATTTATTTTACCTTTTATCCCATTCTATTTTTTGAATATTGACTGATGGTTTATGAATCTATGTTCGACATGAACATTTCTCATTTGAATTAGTTATCTTTCTCTCGACTTTTGGCATTTTCAACTTGGGTGTGGTTCGACTTCGATTCAATTTTTGTCTTTAACTTTGACTTCGACTTATCTTGTCACAATGATCAACTAGCCCCCTGACGCCGACCTAACTTACTCGTGGTCGATGATGTCCATTGTCATTTTTTGTATGCTCATTTCTTTAAAAAGTACTCCCAAGCTTCTTTGATATCTTTACACTTCTCTTCCAAGAACACTTCCCACTCTTCTTGTCTCTTCTTCCAGTTGGAGTTTGGAGGGGGATCTTTCAAGGGTGGTCGGTACTTGACAATTTCGCCAACCTCTTTGTCTAAGAGGAATTTGTGCAGCAAGGAGGGGACGATGCAAAGGAATATGTTGTGCAATTCTGTATATAATTTTTTCTTGATGGTCTGAACCAAATATTTGTCTTCAACTATTTGATATTTGATGTACTCTTTGACAATCCTCTCGACCCACTCATTTAATTTTGTTCTTCCTCCATTTATGATCTTGTGCATTTACTGCTCATCAAAAGTGGGTATGGGCATTAGGTTGATTGAGGTATGTGAATAATGCTTCTGGAATGGCTTCCAAAAATCATTTGTGAGTTTATGAGAAGAATTGAGTGCATGCTTCAATGAGCGTTAATTGATTTCTCCTTGCATAATTTTTTATGTAATTGATAATATTACACTCCCACTATTTGTGTATGTCTTCCAAAGTTAGCATCTATGTGCATTTTTTTTGTGCATGCTCGAATTCAGAACTACCAACAACAAAACCAATGTTGTAGTCTAGGGGAAAGTACGAGAAGGTTTCCAAAAGATTCTTACATGGAGAATTATACACTACACCATTATATACAAGATTACACATACATATAGAAGAACATACACAATGTGACGAGAACCATCAAGAGATTTTATTATATATCATTCTAGAACAACCTCTTCTTTCTTTCCATTACATGTGTGTGTGTGTGTGTGGCATATAGTTACTAGTTGGTTACATTCCTTAACTAGTGGTTTGATTCTAATTATCTATTAGACCAACTTCCTAATCGACTACTACTGTTGACTTGGCTAGTCGACTGGTTGGTCTAGTCGGCGAGGCCGACTAGCCCCTACAATAGGTGGCCCCCTAGTTTGTGAGGTCAGCTCTAGTTGAACTGCAGTGGAATTTCTTATGGTCTAGTGCCTTTTCTCCTTGGTAGAGATGGGTCATTATTGTTGTAGAAACCTTGTTGTGTGTTGTGTGGTTTAAAAGAGGCTCAATTTATTCTTCAATGCTGCGAGAGGGAGATTGCTAAGGCATGAATCACCATGGTGAATTGCACCATAAAGTGGACTCACTTGGAAATATGAATTTGAATGCAATTTGAAGGATGAAAACAAAATAAAACTCTTGTGCCATGGAAACAACCACGTATATTCTTGAGCTAAGACAAACATAGAATGAGGTCTTTTCATTTATGGCCATTTCACATAGGCAATACCTGGATCTAGATGTGAATTTGGGATCCTTAACTACTTTGGTGAATAGAATGGTATCTTATTCATAGCTACCAAGGGATTTGGTTTCACTACTAGATTTGGGATAAAAAAATGATGATTATATGATGTTGTTTGGATGTTTACATGTCAAAATCAATCCTTTCAAGTAAAGCATCCTATTTTCATTTAATTACAGTTTGACATAATTTTGTAAGAATCACTATATTGACATTCTCAGTAAAGCATGCTATTATATCTATAGTACATGCCAATAGGTAAGTGATGTTCATCTCTCCCTGAAATTCCATTTTAAGTTAATATAGAAGGTGGTTACATCGATGTTTTGGAAGCTACCAATTCATATTAATGTGTTATGGATCTTAGGAAAAACATCATTTTATTGACGTAAGAAAGTGTGGAATTTTCAAAGCCAAGATAATCGTATCGACACTAAGATGTAGATATACAAACATCTAGGCAATAAAAATGACACATATATGTTGATATATCTACATGAATAGGGAAATTTTACTATGCAATACCATCCCACAGATCTTCAATTATTCCCTTTGAGAAACATTGCTAGCGATGTGGAGGAGTGTTGCATGTAGTATTGACTTTGACCATGACAATGATGATGATTCATGACCGATTGTATTAGCCCAAAAATGGTGACAATTCATCACCATTTTTAGACTATTATTGTTCGACAACATAATAGGAAGGAAGGAGACACAAGAGCCTATCCACCTTAATGAAAAATTCCTGAATTCCTAACATAGATCAATATTTGGAGAAATTCGCTTCTTTAAGAGACTTTGTAAAAATGTCTGCAACTTGATCTTCTGTAAGGAAAAACAACACTCCAATAAATCGATCATGAATGAGCTTTCTGATGAAGTGCATGAGTAACTCGATCTGTTTTTTTCACTAATGTTGAACTGGATATTTTGTAATACCCCTAGGTTGAACCCTAATTGTAAATGTAAATATGTTTTATAGGCTGGTGAGCTAGGTTATTATAGGCCAGAAGGCTTATGTGATTACTAGACCGAGGAGCTTAGATGCTAAAGGCCAGTGAGCCTATTTTTGTATATGTAAACACTCATATCATTAATAAAATACACATTACATGTAGACCAACCACGATAAAGAGTATGGAGGACTAAACTCCACTAGGAAGAGAAAGGGGGGACTAAGATCCTAGAAAGGGGGCTAAGCTAGAGGGCCTAATGCCAAAGTCATATTATAATATTATTCCTAAGGAATAAGGTATGGATATAGCTTATGTTACCCTAAATTATTATGGGAGAAGAATGAAATACAGGTGGAGAGAAATGAGCTCCTTGAAGGCCATGTGTCATCAAGTGTGCATGCAAATAAATGTGGGGAATTCACTATTCATGGGGATGATTATTCCCATTCATGAGTCACTCCATTCTCTCCATCACTCCACCTCTCCCTCTTTCATGCAAGCCTTGAGAAGTAACTATACCCTTCATGTTATGCACAACGAACTTATACCTTACCTAAGTCCATGTTGTCCCTTACCTGAGTCGGTACTACACCTTATCTGAAGGTCATTGCTGCCATCACCAACACTCTACCCTGAACGTTGTTGTTTCCATCATTACTTGCCTGAACGCCATTGTTCCATCACCTATTCCATACTTGAATTATGTTGATCCCTTCACATGATCTTGTACCTCATGTCATTCAGACTTCGCCGCTTCGACAATTTTTAAATATTTGATGAAAAGGGGGTAAAAACCCCGAAGCTCCAAAGTCCTAGAGTGAATCTATGCCATAGATCACGGGGAGAAGTACCTGACCATTGGATTAGTTGTGGAACAAATCTAAGTAGTATATATCACAGTTCGACACTCCGAGAGTTCTTAGTCCTTGTGTTTCTAGGAGGAGATCTCCTCGAAGTCCCGAAGTCCACAGCCAATCCAGACCATTCGTGGTTGGGGACAAGTGTCTGCAAATTAGCGAGTATTCAAAAGTTCAGAGTTCGGGATATTTGTTGTGTTATGATGAGAATTTCTTCGAATCCTGAAGCTCTGGAGTGCCGAAGTATTGAAGCTCCAGAGAGAGACAGTTCAGGAGTTCTCCAGTTCAACATTCAAGAGTTTTGTAGTGTTATGTTTGTAAGTTCCCCGAAGCCCGAAGTTTCGAAGCCCTGGAGCGCCAGAGTCTCGAAGCTCCCGGGAGCACTTGTTTGGGAGTTCGAAATTTTGAAATTCGGGAGATTTGTTGTGTTATGCTGAGAAGTTCTTTGAAGCTCGAAGCTCTGGAGAACTGAAGTAGTAAAGCTCTAGAGAGAGACAGTTTGATAGTTCCCTAGTTCGACATTCAAGAGTTTTGAAGTGTGTTGGTGTGAAATCCTTCGAAGCTTGGAGTCTCGAAGTCCCAGAGTGCAAAAGTGACGTGGCATGATGAAGTCACCTAGGGTGACGTGGACCCACTTTATGCGTGCCACGTGTCATCCTGATTCATGTTTTTCACATACCTTTTGTTCCAATTGGAATTTGACATGTGTCACCCGTCGATTGTACCACATGTCATCTCCATATTTTTGACACGTAGCACCCTTGGTGCATAGTTGCTAAGGAGACTCTGGAAGTTCAGAATTCAACATTCGGGAAATTAGAGTATGTTGTTGCAAGAACCTTCGAAGCGTGAAGCTCTAGAGAGCCTCTCTGGTAGTTCGCCAATTCGACGTTCGAGAGATGTGTTGTCTTATGTTAGCAAATCTCCCGAAGCTTTGAAGAAATGGATCCCCAAAGCTCTGAAGAAGTACAATTCAAGAGTTTTCCAATTCAGAATTCATGGGAATTGGGATGTGTTGAAGAAGAAACCTTTGAAGCCCAAATTTTTGGGGCCTAAAAGTCCTAAAGCTTCGAATAAGTGCCTTTCAACTAAGCTCTGGGTCGTAGCCTGTGGTCATATGATATTTTGGCTGAAATAAAGGGGGCTAGTGCCCAAATTTTTGATTTTAAAGATAGAAAGGGGATTTGAGAAGGAGCTCGTGGGTTACTGATTTGTACAGATCTACAGTTGAGGGAAATCACAGGAGCTTGTGAACCTTATGAGAGGATCCAACATGAGTCCAAGAGCTATTTCGACTCTGAAGAAAAAGAACAACTGTACAAGGATTGCCTTCACATTTTTTTTTTTTCAAATAACCATAACTTTTTGCTCAAGACTCAGAATTGAGCAAGGAAGAAGTCATTGGAAAGGTCTTGGAAAGAGGATTCTGTGTATTCACCCATAGTTGAAAATTGAGTAGCTTATATCACAGGAAGTTAGAAAGAATATTTCTGGTGACCATAAAAAGAAAAATTGTGCATATGTTACCAAAATGGTATATTGTGGTTCTAGCTAACAAAATTTTGTTTTATGCCTATTTTCTTTTTTGATGTTATGGTTACAATTAAAGAAAAAAAAGTGCTAGAAATGTCTACAGACAGAAGAAAGAATGGCATAGACAATTCTTCATTTTACATTTGGGATCTTTAAGAAGTCATTATATCAGATGTTGGGTTCAATAAGCAACATGGAAAACCCTAATGAAATTCTTGTTTGGGGAAAACATTTCAGATGAAAATTTTGCACATCAAATGTGAATGCTAGATGTGGAAAGCCTTCTGCAATCCATGATAATGCATGTACCATAGGTTCATATGGAGATACAAAGCATGGGAATAATGAAGGATGGTTTTATAGAATATGAAAGAGTTTGGACCTGGTATCAAGAAGGAGCTGAGGAACTTGAGGACATAATGTTATGTTAAGAATATTCCACAAGATGATCAAAGATCAAGACTAAAGAATGTTAAGATATGAATCTAGGTGCAACCATAAAGTTTTGGGAATCCACTACAAGAAATCCACTCATGTTAATCATAGTGCTCAATGGAATTTGGGTATAATATTGGCTCATTTAGTGAATGAAGTAATGAAATTCCATTCATTCTAAAGGATGCCAATGTATAGATAATGCAATAGAGTGTGGGCATATCTTCTCTAAAAGTCTGATAGGTTAAAATTCTATTTTTTCTGATAAAGAGAAACAAGGAGTATATTTGGAATAAGATGTAACATCTCCAAGGATCAATCCTACATTTTGGAGATAACACCTCCATTATGGATATCAAAGTGGAGCAGTGGAAGCATGGTTGTATGGAAAAAATTCAGAGGTGAAGAAATAAAGGTGTGAACATACTAAATAAGTGCCAACAAATGCATAAATAAATGCATTATGTATAGATCAGATCTAGAGGAGTGCAATCAAGTTCTAAGGAAGGGTTTTCCCACACAGGGAAGAAATATTCTAGGATGGATTCATGTCCTTGAACATATTAGGATAATGTAAACATGGTTTCTAAAGGGGAAAACAATAAGAGACAATGAAGAAGAAAATTATTATATGCTTGGTATATAATGCAAAAGAAATAAAATATAATGAAAATCTGTATCAAGTGGAACAAATCCATAAGTGACATTCCAGGGGTGGAAAGTATCGATAGAATCTATGATGGAAAGTAAGAGCAATGATAACTCATTCCAATTAACTCTATGCAGCTGGAAAATAAGACATTGTGTAGCATAGCAACATGCTGAAAATGATTATGCAAGTCAGGTTGAAATCAGATGGGTCAGGGTAGGAGAAAGTAATGGTTCATTAAGAAAATCCAAATGCTGAATTGTTCAGTCAAGGAAAGGGATGAAGTAGTTCAGTCCCAAAAATTAAATGGATGTTGGAGATCCAAAGTCTATAAGACAGAATGATTGGAATGATAATTTATCCAAGTGTGAGTTGGGTTAGATGGATCTAGGAAATAAATGAATACTGAAGGTTAATATCAATATATTATTTGGCTTGAAATGCAAAAGCAACAAAGAGTGATTTGGCTAGAAAGTGCTCAGGGAAGAAATAATCATGTACAATGATTACAGTGAGGACACAAGAAGATTCAGGAATCCGAGAAAAAAATGAAGACTTATGGGAACAACAAGGAAAAATGGATAATGGTAGAAAGAGGTTGCTGCAATTACTGTAGCAACAATTATGTTACGACCCGTTGGACAACCATACATAGAAAGAGAGAATTCTTGCATGTTTGCAAGTGTTGCTGCATATGGAAGGAAGCAACAAAAAGATGAAGTGTCGATTATAAGACTGGTAAAAGAGGCATGGGAGCTTCTACTTTCATCAACTAATCAAGTAGCACCAAATTTATTTAATGGAAGCTATGCATGTATGTATTTATAAAATTATGTTGCATAATTGCTGAAGGGAATTTAGGTAAGAATTTCCTCAACCCGAGTTACTTTATAAAATCACATTATGCATTAATGTGAATAAAATACCACTAAGCGTGGTAAAGGCTAGAGGCCTATAATAATTATAAAATATTTTTATCTTTTGAATGCACAAACTGACATCGCAACATGTCATGTTAATTGGTTATGAGATAATAACCTAAGCAATAAAAGGTATGAACCTGTTATAGGAATGTATGTCAGAAAAGATAGTCATGTATGAGACCATGATATGGTTGGTTATGGAAAGATATGGTTATGGAAAGGCTATGTACCACATAATATCCAATGAACTTCCTACCTTTAAATAATACTTGGACTGCAACCTTTTTTCTAACACTAATAAACACCACAAAATTATATTCTTGGTGTAGTGTTCGCGTCGAAAAGGAAGGCATCCAAATAATTGAGAAGAAAATAGGAAGTGTATGGAGAATGTGTCAAGGAATTGGCCAAACTTCCAATTTACCAATGGTGAGATACATGACTTAGATATAGAGAATTCTAAAAATCAATGCAAAGGTGCATTGAATGGATATGCATTAAGAGTTGCACTCATGCATAGTAAGTAGTAGAGTTGCACTTATGCATGATAACATTGTTATGATGGAATGCATTTGTTTTGTGAATGCATGCATATATGTTATATAATGGAAATAATTATACTAACGATTGAAATATTACTAACTCATGGAGTTGAGAACATTTTAGGTGCTGTTAGACATTGCAACAGAAAAGTTGCAAGTCAAGTAGTCACATGGGCATTGACTACAAGAAATTTTTGTTCATGAAACACAATAATAATTGCTAGGAAAAGGAAAGTATGAGTGTTGAAAATTCCTATGCAAAGAATGAAAATTCATTCTAGTTAATAAACTGTTTGATAGTTTTGATTGAATTGATAAGTGTAGAAAATTCTAAGATCACTTTGTAAGGTTTTGGTACATATTGCAATGAAAGTATAATGTACACGAAATACTGATAATTTGTTGGTTGAATGCAAGATGGAAGCATTACACGAAAACTGATATTTAGTATGGTGTTTCTGAAAGCCATAAGAAAGACTGCATCCTACTATTGCAACAACCATGAAAAACTATGAGACAAAATTTCATATTTTGGGGAAAAGTTGAATTCCTTATGAAATAAGTTTGAGTTTCTAAATGCTTTTTTTATAATGTTATCTCATAATAATTGTATGTGTGTGATACATATGAGATAAAATTGATTAATGTTGGAATTATAATTACAATAGTAGCTCGGGGGAAGATGCTGATTGGAAACTATGGATCTTACCCTATAGATTCTAGGTGGATCTGGGTGTGGGTACACTTATCCTTGGGTTTCCTTGGAGAATCCTGGAGCCATGGAGGGAGAAGTGTGGGGATATGTTCCTCGGTATGAGGCCCGGAGGGTACCTGGAGACCTTTGAGGGAAACTATAATTCCTGAAGCCATTATGCTATGAGACTTCCTGGTCGGCATGTACTAGATCCCATAAAGGGTAGGGGTGCAACCCGAGGGACCGTGGTGCGAAGAAGGGGGCACACTACCTTGGGTTGTGCATGTTGATGGGGAATGAGATATCGTTGGTTGGAGTGCTACTGAGGTTTGGTACCTTGGCCTAGACCATGTTGGTATTGATTGTGGAGTCATAGCCCCTTCTCGGAGGTGATCAACTGCTGAGAGTTTATCAATAGTGAGATCTAAAGCTGGGTGGAACCTCGTGGGTCTGCAGCTAGTTGGTGCTTTAAATGGGGTTTAATTGAATAATGTAATAAGGAACAATGAGCTGAATTCTTTCCTAAAGCATCTCTATGGAATAGAGAAAATGACTTCCATCTACACTATGAATACAAGAATTAGTGCTTGAAAGTAGAGCACCAGGTGGATAACAAGCTTCCAATAGGAAAGGCTTTGAGATTTTTGAAGATTTTTTAATTGTACATGGTATATAATGCACTGAGGACAATGCATAAATAAGGGGAGGGGAATGTAATACCCCTAGGCTGAACCCCAATTGTAAATGTAAATGTAAATTTTTTTATAGGATGGTGAGCCAGATTATTATAGGCCAGAAGGATTATGCGATTACTAGGCCGAAGAGCCTAGATGATAAAGACCAATGAGCCTATTTTTGTATATGTAAACACTCATATCATTAATATAATACATCGTTGAATGTAGACCAACCACGATAAAGAGTATGGGGGAATAAAATCCACTAAGAAGGGAAAGGGGGGGCTAAGCTAGAGGGCCTAATGCCAAAGGAATATTATAATATTATTCCTAAGGACTAAGGTATGGATAAAAATTATGTTACCCTAAGTTCTTATGGGAAGAGAATGAAATACAAGTGGAGAGAAACGAGCTCCTGGAAGGCCATGTGTCATCAAGGGCGGATGGAAATAAATGTGGGGAATTCACCATTCATGGGGACCATTCTTTGCATTCACGAGCCACTCCATTCTCTCCATCACTTGACCTCTCCCTCTTGCAGGCATGCCTTGAGAAATAACTGTACCCTTACTGTTATGAACAATGCACCTGTACCTTACCTGATTGTACCTTACCCGAGCCGATACTGCACCTTATCTGAAGGTCGTTGCTTCCATCACCAACACTCTACCCTGAAAGTTGTTGCTGCCATCACTGTTCCTTTCTGAACATCGTTGCTATCATCACCTGTTCCATACCCGAATTCTGTTGATGCCTTCACTTGAGCCTGTACCTAGTTGTTGGCATGTTTTATAAGAAGCATTTTCTTGTCATTGATGGAAAGAACAACAACGACGATGGAAAACAGAAAAAACATAAGCTTAGGAGGAGAAGCGAACAATATGCAGAGATCAAAGCTCATAAGGGAAAAATGATTGAGAATTTGATCACCCGAATATACGTCAACCGTCAGATCAAATTAAGTAAAGGATAGGATAAACATGGCACAAGTTTTGAGAACTCGATTGTCCGAATCTCCGCCAGTCATTGGATCAAATTAAGTGGAAGGATATGATAAGAAAAGATGGAGGGCCATTGGATTTAACACCAAGGAAAAGCAGCATCGCAGACAGATCGAGCCATTGATCTAAGATCATGATCAATGCACAACATTCATTTCGGGTCTAAATATGTGAGGAGGTTACGCTTCGGAAAATCTCACTTTAAGAATTTCAAGTCGAGAACTGAAATACCCGAAGACCAGAGAGCTGGAGAGCCGGAGTAAATTTCAACTGTTAGATCCAGAGGGATATGTGGCGACAGATCGTGAGCTCCAAAGGGATATGTGGCGACAGATCGTGAGCTCCAGAGAAATCACTTCGAGAAATTTAAAATTGAGATTTGAAATTCCAGAAGCCTAGAGAGCCAGAGAGCCGAAGTAAATTTCGATCATCCGATCATACGAAATAGATCTCAGTCATTAGATCATCTAGAGTAAATATTAAGCATCAGATCGTCCAAATTGGATCTGGGTCATCTGATCCAGAAGAGACGTGGCGTAAAATTTTGGACTTCAGGTAAAGACCCAAAGTAAGCCTCAACCGTTTGATTCAAGGACACATGGCAGACCTTGTCAGCAAGGACATGTGATAGACCATGTCAACAAGAACATGTGGTAGACCACGTTAGCAAGGACATGTGGTAGAACACGTTAGAAAGTGACATGTGGTAACCACTCGGCTCGTGCCAGGTCAATAGGTGACGTGTGTAATGTTACGTCACTTCGGGAGATTTACTCCGGGAGTTTCACCACCAACAAATGACAAAATCTTTGAAGTCCCAAAGGCCAAAGTTGTGAAGGGCCGAAGTGTCGAAGGGCCAAACTTGCGAAGAGCCGAAGTGTTGAAGGACCGAAGTCGCAAAGGGACAAAGTGTCGAAGTCGCGAAGAGTTGAAGTGCCGAAGGACCGAAGTTGCGAAGGGTCAAAGTTTTGAAGGGCCAAAGAGCCAAAGTCACGAGGAACAGAGTCCTGAAATCCCGAAGGCCAAAGTCTCAAAGTGAACGAGGACTGTTGATTTGAGGACAACACATGGCATGAATCTATGGACTCTGGCTAAAAGCATTTTGGGAGAGCATGAAGGTTGATAATTGAAATCGCCGAAGCTCGGAGGGAGTAGCAAGGAGATCTCGACCATTGAATCGAGTAAGGGGCCGAAGAACCGTTGATCTGTTTGAAAGGTCAAATTCTTGAAGTAGAGGTAGAGTCGTTGATTGATAAGGATAGGTGTCTATAGATCATCGACTCCAGAATATTGGCATAAGAAGAAAATAATGGTTTGATATTTGAAACTCCCAGAGCCTAGATCACGAAGTAAATCATAGTCATTGATTTATGAAGGTTAGATCTGATCCACATAACTTGAAAGGATAGATCTGAACCATTAGTTCAGGAGCACCGTCAAGATCATGATATCAACGGTCCTGTCGCATTGTGGGGTCATAACATGCTTAGGTCTTAATTTTTCGTGAGCGGGCCGCAATCGAAACCACAATTTTGGAGAAAGAATACGTGGAGCTCTGTAGTGAATTGCGGGGTGAAAAGTGAATTGCCCTCAAACCACCTTTGGCCATGCCCGCAACCACATGGTCACATGAGAGTGTCGCCCAAGGTCGCATTAACGAAATATTGAGGAAGAATCTAGCGCTGCTAGGCTCCACATCAGAGGTTACACATTGAAAAATAAAAAAAAGAATCTTTTGGTTTAAGCCAACGACGCTGATCAAACCAAATCTGATAGAAGGGTTTCTATTTCATCTCGTGATTTCTTGATCAGTTACGATTCAATTACCCTAACTGAATCATTGTTATTGAGTGTTGGAATCATGATTCCTGAGTGTTTTTGAGATTCCCAAATTGAGCGTTGGAGATGCAGAGTGTAACAAATGATGAGAGAAGGAATAAAAGAAAAATTCCGTGACAGAGAGAGGCTGTTGTTTTTCTGTAAAAAGTAGTCAAACTATAAGAAATGCATGTCACATCATGAATTGAGGGAGAAAATGTAGAGATGAAGAACATAAGCTAGACATAGCAGAAATGGTGAAAACATCATACTGCATGAGAATTTAAGCACAAGAAGATGCGAGCATGAAGACACTGATGGAGGAAGAGTAGAGCAGTGTAGCAGAACAATGATGAGACTGTTAAGCCATTGATAAATACTGTATCACTGTAATAAATTTCAGCAAGCAAATATTTGTATTTCAGGGTGGTAGGGTGGTGCTAGGAAGGACTGTTGTCCTCAAAGTTTCAAGTGGGTGTTTGAACACAGGGAGTTGTAGCTTCCATCTGGTTGCATCCAGAAAAATAGGGTGGTAGGGTGGTGCAAGGGAGAACTATTGTTCTCTGTTATACAGGTTGGTTCCTGTGTGACAAGAAGTTGGTGCTGGAACACTCAGGGAGTTGGTGCTTCCTTCTAGTGGGTGCTAGAGAAACTAGATAGTTGGTGCTGTCAGCATGTTGCAGCTTGTAAAACAGAGGTGGTAGCCTCACATTGAGTTAGTTCTCAAAGATAGATGATGTACATAACATAAAAAGACTGCCTATCATTCGAAGAAGAAGAGTTTTTCTCCCTTTATGGGTTTTCTCATGAATATTTGTCTATGTGTATATCATATGTGTGATCGATGTTTATTATTTCTTTTGTTAATGACTTGCATAATCTTGATGATCACTTGGGGAAGATTAATAATATTTTAATAGGCATAAAATTGTTTAAGCACAATAACAACTAATTCACCTCCCCCTCTCAGTTGTCTTAGTAATTTCAACACAAGTTGACTTAAGAGCTGGATTGAAGAAGCAGGTTGTCAGACCTGTGGGTTTGAAGAGGCGGGTTGTCAAACTCATGGATTGAAGAGGCGGGTTGTCAGGATTATGAGAAACTCTATATAGGTGAGAGAATTGATGGGAATTGATTTCCCGAGGGAGCCCAACTGCAACTACAATGCTTTGAGACTTCATGTTCGACTTGTTGCTGAATCCCTGGAAGGGAAGTGGGGCAACCAAAGGAATTTTGAGTAGAGAAAGGGAAAACTTCCTGGGGTAGGACATGCATGTGGGGAATGAGATATTGTGAGATGTTAGTTTGAGTAGGCACTTAACGAAGTTGTTCCTACTGTCTGAGATACATCATCCTAGCTAGAAATCCCTTTACCTGGGTGGAGTTTAGTCCCAACTCAGGGGTGACCCACTCCTGAGAGTTCTGAGCAGCGTGGTTTAATGATGGGAGGATCGTGGAAGGTCTGCATGCAGTTGGTGGTCTTATATCAAATATAAGTATCAAATTTGTGTTAATTTATATGTTGTGTATTTATACATGCATTTATTTTTATGGGTTTATCTTGTGTATGCTGCATGTATATTTGTACTATTATTTCCGCATGATTCTGGGAATTTTACTAAAGTATTTGTATATGTTTATAAGTTTGTATACAGTCCATAAGTTTTCCATAGCATATCCCAACAGGTGTATGGGGATGTTACCTATTTGACAAGCTTGATGGAACTCTGATTATTTCACCAAAGCGTGGTCAGATGATGCTACTGGAAGAAAAAATATGAAAGGATTTGTTGGACCCAAAGGGGTTCTTGAATTGAATTAACCACTCCTCGATACTCTAATTATGATGAAGAAAGAGAAATAACCTCTTATTTCTTACAAGCCCAAGTGACAGGTCCTGAACCAAGGCTGAAAACATAACATGCAGTAGACTTTCGATCATTAGGGTTGTCAGACTAATTTGAATCATTAAACCAACCAATAAAGGAGTCCCCCCTGAGTTGTAATGTATCCCGAACTAAACTGTACCCTCGACATACCGAAGTATCCTTTTAAATTATTTCCAATGGCTTTCATGGGGTGTTTGCATTTACCAGGAAACAAGACCAACAATAAAGGAAATATTAGAACGAGTATGAGTCAAATATAAGAGGATAACAACTAACCGATGGTACAAAGTGGCATCAACTTTAGGCAAGGTACAAGTGGCATCTTTTTATTATTTGGGTTGGTTGTCATTGATGTCAACCCTTGAAGAAAGTCCGGTAGCAAAAAGGTTTGGGTAATGGGCCCAAGTTTGTTTGATGGATAATTGTATGAGTTTTGATATATTTGTAGGTAAGAATATTCCATATGGATAGTACATGTCATTCCATTTCCCGTGGTATGTGGAACGTCACATAACTCCTCACGGTTAGAGAGTTATGGCCATGTGAAGTTGAAGAAAGGTTTGGGTAATGGACCCAAGTTTGTTTGATGGATAATGGTATGAGTTTTGATATATTTGTAGGTAAGAATATTCTATATGGATAGTACATGTCATGCCATTTCTAGTATTATGTGGAACATCACATAAATCCTCACAGTTACAGAGTTATGGCCATGTGAAGTTGGAGAACCCTCATGAGTCATCTAGAAGCCCCAAAAGGTCAAAGTAGTCAAAGTGGTTTAAGAGATTTTAGAAGGTAAATAATAAAGTGAAATGATGACTGTACAATGGTTCAAAGTGAATACAAAATAAATTAATTAAATAATAAAGTTAATGGAGAAATTACTAAGTTGACAAGTGGTTAGAAGTGGGTTAACCCTAAAATAAGGAAAGTGGGTTAAGATGGTTAAAAGGTAACCCCTTGAGGAAGCTAAATGAAAGTATAAATAAGAGGCAAGGCTCTCTCATTTTAATTACACTTGAGCATATTGAATATCTACAGGTGACTGAGGTAACCAAAGGATATCTAAGCCGAATTTCAGAGGGAAGGTGAAGTAAAGAAGGCCAAAATTCAAGGGATGATAAATTCTTTTGATGATGCTTTCTAAGTAATTCAACAATTGGTATTAGAACAAGTTCCTTTAGAAATCAGTTTAACCACTGAAAGGTAGATCATGGAGAGAAACAACATGTATAAAAATGGAATACCACATTTTGATGGACATAAGTATGCATTTTGGAGTAGAAGGATGAAAACATATATACAGGCACAAGGATTTGAAATTTGGCAATCAGTTGTAGATGGATACAAAGAACCAACAGTTTTGCCGACAAATGAAAGAGAAATAAAACTCAAGCAAAATAATTACAAAGCCACAAATGCACTTCTGAATGGTATTTTTGAATTAATTTACACCAAATTTATACATTGTAAATTCGCTAAAGAGATTTGGGACAAGCTTCAAAATGTTAAAGTTTAAGCTATTATTAGGTTACCTTTCAATTTACTAGATACCAATAGCATATATAGGATCACTGAGAGAAACACAATCACAAGATACACAACATTTATCCTGGGAAACCCTTATGGGGAAGAAAACCCAACAAAACTTCCTTAATATAGATAGTCAATACAATGCCAAGACAATGAACCAAACAACACAGAAATTCCTCTCCCAAGGATGTGCCTCTCTCTCTCTTCCTTCTTCTGGCAACTGGTAACTACAACTTCCTTCAATACTTGCGCACTAGATGACTGAGATGAGTGAGTGTATAAATGAAGCACTTCCCTCTCTTATTTATACAATCTAACAGGTACTGAACTGAGGTGTCTTTTCACTAGCAAGGCCGACTTCTCAATTTGGGTGGTTAGAACCACTTTAATTTTCCCGGGGGCCGACTTCTTACTTTTCATATTACAATTAGGGTTTGACCAATCCGCAAAAGGGGATTTGGTCAATTACAATGCTCGACATGATCAATCCACAAAAGGGGATTGATCTAATCAATAATACACATATTTTATCTTTTACTTTATCCACAAAAGAGGATAAGAATATTCTTTGTAGTTACACAATATTTTAACACTCCCTCTTAAAAAGAAGGATATTCTTTATCTTTTGATAGGTCACCAGATGTCAACATCAACTAGGTAGCAACATCCACTGGGTAACATCATCAACCGGATAACATCATCAACTGGGCAACATCATCAACTGGGTAACATCATCAACTGGGCAACATAATCAATTGGATAACATGAGGCATCAATATAATCCACTTGGTCATCTGGCATCATGTTCACTGACGGACATATCTATAAATCATCGAAAGTTTTGTTCTCTTTATCTTCGCGCAAAAGATACTCTTTCTTTCTTTCGTCTTCACACAGAAAATACTTCTTTCTTATCTTCACACATAAGATATCTAATCTTCACACATAAGATGTCTTATCTTCACACAGAATATATTCTATGAGTTTTTCCATTCCTTTTATGTTCTCCCTTCTCTTGTAGTCATATATCTCACCCATCCACTGGGGAGGAATACTACCATAGATTCACTCCTAGTAATCTCACTTGAACTAGAGAAGCTAAGATGCTAGCCTGGGCAAGACTAGAATCCCTTTCCATGATCCACGAAGGATCATGACACAAACCTCAAGAGCCAACTAACCATTCCACATGGTCAAGGTTTGTGTTCTAGGCTACTCAATCCTTGGCCATAGGAGAGTATCTACCCGCTGCCCCTTGGATAAACATCCACATTCCTCTCTATGAGGGTGGTCACACCCCTCTCTATGAGGGTATTCTAGCATGTCCCTAGAGTATCCAAAACTCAACACTTGGACAGAGGCCAACCTTGGAAAATTTCTCATTCCCCTTCTCTACGAAGGTCTCTTTTTTTTTTTCTTCTCTATGAAGGTCTACCTGTGGGATTTCTCTTTCCTTCTCTATGAAGGTCTAGCTATGGGATCTGAAAATCTCTTGTGGTCCAAAATATTTCCATGGTATAATACCATGCTACCCATCTGCTGGGCACCATCCATCTGCTTTCCTAACTGCATCAAATCACGATCCTCCATTTCTAACTCAGAGACATGGCTCCCTCTTGCACCAAACTAATAGCTTCTAATCATCATCCTTGAAGTTATTCTTATGTAATATCCTGGGTGCCTTCTCGAGTTCAAACATTTACTTATTTATGAATTCATATTGGATCAACCTGCTCCCTCTGCATCTATAAGAACGACACTGGAGCAACCTATAGTTACCTGCATCTCATCCACTATATTTGAGTATCCATATTTTTCTTCATCTTGAACATTTCTATTATGCATCTTTAGGAGCCTCCCACTCCTATATAAATACTGGATATTGTCTGGTCTTTACTGACTGTCACCATATCATACGTCGTTCTCATGTTGTCTAACTTTATCTCTTTCTTTATTCTTTTCTTTGATAAGTATGCATAGACACTGAAATAAAACGAGGTTAATTAACATTCACAAAAAAAATCTAACTTGTAATGATAAAGTAAACTAGGTACTAAAAATAAACATGAATACTTATCTTTTATTTTTTGTGTGGGGAGGCTCTACAGACTCCACCATTTTCTATCTTTCTTCAGATCAAATATCTTCAACTTAAAGTACATAACCCTCAATTTCTGCTAAAGATTTCTTTGAGGGAGGAGATTCCTCTTGCTCTGCCACATGTGCTTGATACTTTCTTTTCTCTTTTCCTTGAGGACAGTCATAGGAAAAGTGTCCCAACTTTTGACAGTTGTAGAATCTGATCTTTGAAACATATTTCTTCTTATCTGGAACTCTTATGGAGTTAGCTTCTTTATTGTTCTTCCTGAAGGAACTTCTTTTGTGCTTTTGAGCTGGTTCTGGTACACCCACTGTAACATGCTCTAGGAGATCATTCTTGTCTAGAATCATCTGCAACCTATGCTTCCAAGATTTGAAGTTTCTAGATCCTTCCATCCTTCCTTCTACCCTCATGCCGGTAGCCATTCTTTCTTGCAGTAGAAACCCTAGCCCTTTGGGATATAAAAATAATAAAAAAATCAAATTTCTTGGATCTGAAAACTGAACTCACCAAAAGATGCGCTGGACTGAGGCGAGTATGCTGGTACTGTCAGATTTCTGAAAATCCAAATTTTACCCCCTCAAACTTGATCTACGGATTTCTGGACTGGTGCTTCTGGTTTTCTGGTACTTCTAGTTTTCTGGTACTTCTAGTACTCTGGTACTTCTGGTTTTCTGGTACTTCTGGTACTTTGTGAAAACTAGGGTTTCACTTTCTGAGAGATCTACCCACTGAAAAGGTGCGCTGAAGATGCCAAAGTGTTCCTTGAGGAAGGGCACAATTTTCTAGATGGTTTTGGGGCTAGAATTCTTCTTCAATAAAAGCCCTAATTTTCTTGTACGTGAACAATGATGTTTTTATTTTTCCTATGAAAGATGTTCTCTTCAACTTAGCTCTGATACTAGGTTAAGGTTTAAGATATTATTAGGTTACCTTTAAATTTACTAGATAACAATATCATAGATAAGATCATTGAGAGAAACATAATCACAAGATACACAACATTTATCCTGGGAAACCCTCATGGGGAAGAAAACCCAAAAAAACTTCCTTAATATAGATAGCCAATACAATGCCAATACAATGAACCAAACAACACATAAATTCCTCTCCCAAGGATGCGCCTCTCTCTCTCTTCCTTCTTCTGACAACTGGTAACTGCAACTTCCTTCAATACTTGCACACTAGATTAGTGAGCTGAGTGAGTGTATAAATGAGGCGTTGGCCTCTCTTATTTATACAATCTAGCAGGTGCTGAACTGAGGTGTCTTTTCACTTTCAGGGCTGACTTCTCAATATGGGTGGTTAGAACCACTTTAATTTGCCTGGGGGCCGACTTCTTACCTTTCATATTACAATTAGGGTTTGACCAATCCGCAAAAGGGGATTTGGTCAATTACAATGCCCGACATGATCAATTCACAAAAGGGGATTGATCTATTCAATAATTAATATATTTTATCTTTTACTTTATCCACAAAAGGGGATAAGAATATTCTTTGCAGTTACACAATATTTTAACACAAAATATTTATGAAGGAGATTCAAAAGTCAAATCAACAAAGCTTCAAACTTACAGAGGTCAGTTCGAACAACTAAAGATGAAGGAAGATGAGAATATTGCAGCTTACTTCTTACGAGTCAATGAAACAATAAATGCTATCATAGGATTGGGAGAAGAAATTAAAGAATCTGTAATTGTTCAAAAGGTACTAAGATATCTCCCTATGAGATTTGATCCTAAGATATCAACACTAGAAGAAACAGCAGATCTAGACTCAATAATCATGGACAAACTACATGGAATCTTTACAGCATATGAAATGAGAAATGAACAGGAAAATCCAGATATAAAAGAAGAAACTTTCAAAGCATCCAAAAGGTCAAAGAAAAAAGGAAAAATAACATAGCAACAACAATGACAACTTAGAAGATGATGAAGAAATGACCAACTTTGTCAGAAGATTGAACAAGGGAACCAACGACATATATAAAGGTAAGTTTCCTTTGATTTGTTTTAATTGTGATGGTATTGGTCATTTTTCTAACAAATTCCCTCATAAGAAAAAGAAGAGGAATGATGAAGATTACCCAAATAACAAACAAACATATAAAGGCAAAAGAACCACAAAGAAAGTTTTCAAGAAAAGCTTATGCACCAAAGAAGACATCTCATCATCAGACGAAGATGAAGTCAGTGACAAGGAGAGATAAAGAGTTCTATTCATGGCAGTAGAAGACTCTAACAAAGAAGACATTGAAGAAGAATATGAAGAGGCTGAAGAAGAATATGAAGAGGCATAAGT
The DNA here is from genome assembly GCA_000966675.3 of Picea glauca. Taxonomy (NCBI): domain Eukaryota; kingdom Viridiplantae; phylum Streptophyta; class Pinopsida; order Pinales; family Pinaceae; genus Picea; species Picea glauca. The sequence continues at coordinate 64,129 of JZKD02S0333853.1, forward strand.
TGACTACGAAGAAGAATTTTTGTGTGCCATAGAAGTTATAAGAAGAGAAAAGAAGAAAAACAAGAAGCTACAAGCGGAACTAGACAAGAAAGAAGACACTCAAGAACTAGAACACATGATCACAAATTTGAAGGTTCAAATAGAAGAAGATAAAAGAGTTGAAGAAGCACTCAAAGAACAACTAGAAGAAAGAGACAGGATCATTGGAAATTTGGAAGCAAAGATTGTCACATTAATAAAGGATCTTCAAAAGAAAAATATACATAACATCTCGAAAGTTTTGGATGATATTATCAGTAGTCAAAAACCTCATCATGACAAGTCTAGACTTGGATACAATTAGACAGAAAAGAGATCAAGCTCCAAAACAACAGAGGAATAAACATATCCAAAAATCTATGGAGAAACAATCAAAGGGGATAAGAAGATCTACAAGGAAGATTATAGGGACACTCCTCCACCGAGAAGATTCATATTTCAGAATCAACAACAAACATATAGGCCTCTGGAAGAAGAAGGATTCATAAGAGAAACTCCTTTCAAAAGATATTCAACTCCTTGGTATCAAACTATGTTTTTTGGTTTATGTTATGCATGTAATAATTTTGGACATAAAACTATGAATTGCAGAGCTAACAACAGGAACATAAACAACTTTGAAAGTCATACACAAAAGGGTTATCCAAGAAGGCCTAGTGAAACACATAGAAGAAGTTACAACGATTTTGAATCATTGAGCACTGAAGTGGAATGCTACAAGTGTAGCAACTTTGGACACATGGCCAAATATTGCAGAATGACAATTCCTCCTAGAGAACCACAACAAAACAACAACAGTCACAGACAAAAACCTTAGAAGAGAACATGGATAAGAAAGAAGAATCAATATAGCAATGAAGAATGCATACTCTCTCTACAAGCTAAGAAGAAGAAACGTGGTTGGTATGTTGACAAAGGCTATTCAAAACACATGACATGTGATAAAGACAAGTTTCTTACATTAATAAAGGAAATAGATGGACCAGTCTCCTTCGGAAATGATGATTCAACTAAAATCATTGGAAAAGGCACAATCATAATTGGAAGCAAGAATACCAAGGAAGAAAATGTTTTACTAGTAGAAGATATGAAACATAATCTTCTAAGTGTGATTCAAATGTGTGACCAAGGTCATAAAGTTACTTTCAATTCAAAAAAGTGTGAGATAAGAAAAGAAGGTTCAAGAAAATTGATTGCAACAACTGCAAGAACTTCAAGCAACATATATGTACTAAGTGAAATTGGAAATGAAAAGTGTTGTCTAGGAAAAAAAGATGAAAGTTGGATATGGCATAGAAGAATGGGTCACATACACTTTGATAACCTTGTCAAAGTCAGCAAAAAGGAAGCAGTTAGATAAATGCCCCAGATTACGAAACAACACTTTATGCAATCATTGTCAACAAGGAAAGCAAACAAAGACCAGGTTTAAATCAAAAGAATATTCAACGACAAGACCACTGGAAATTGTGCATATTGATCTAGTTGGATCAACTACAACAAAGGGTTTAAAAGGTGAGAAATATTTTATGTTATTAGTTGATGATTATACAAGAATGATTGTAGTTTTATTTCTAAGGAATAAGTCGGAAGATTTTGAAAACTTCAAGGTCTATAAGGAAATGGTTGAAAATGAAATGGATTCAAAAATCAAATGTTTGAGATCTGATAATGGAGGAGAGTTCACTTCAAAGGAATTTATGGACTACTGCATCATGCATGGAATAAAAAGACAATTCTCCATTGCTAGTACACTTGAACAGAATTGAGTTGTTGAAAGAAAGAACAAGACAATACATGAAATGGATCGAACAATGTTAATGGATTCCAAATTGACAGATATATTTTGGACACATGCAATGCATACAAAATTTCACATTCAAAACAAGGTAATGCTCATAAACATCACTGACAAAACTCCCTACGATCTATGGAAAGGAAGATCAGGAAATGTGAAGCATTTCAGAGTATTTGGAAGCAAATGCTACATCAAAAGAGAAGATGGTAGAATGAGAAAGTTTGACTCTCGTGTGGACAAAGGAGTACTTGTTGGTTACTCAAGTACAAGGAAAGAATACAAGTGTTGCAATTTGAGGTTGAACAAAGTTGTGGAAAGCATCAATGTAAAAATTGATGAAACAAGTGGACGCGTATTAAAGGAAGAAGAAAATGAATCAATGGACAACTTTACGAAGAAGAAGCAGAAGATGAAGAAGAAGTATAAGGGGAAGATGAAGAGAACTGAACATAAGTAGAAGAGCAAGTTCACCAAGTGCCTCCAAAGACACCTAACAAACAAGTACAAACGAATCATCCTTCAGATTAGATTATCAAAAACAAATATGCGGGAGTTGAGACTAGAAGAAGAATCCATTCACTAGAACAAACACACCTAACACTCTCATCTATGATTGAACCACACAGTTTTGAAGAGGCCAACAAGGATGAATTTTGGAATAAGTCCATGGATGAAGAGTTGGATCAAATACAGAAGAATGACACTTGGGAATTGGTTCCAATACCAAAGAATAAGAATGTGATTGGCACAAAGTAGGTATTCAAAAATAAATTGAATGAAGATGGACTTGTTACAATGAACAAATCTAGATTGGTATGTAAATGATACGCACAGGTCGAAGGAATAGAATTTGAAGAGACATTTGCTCTAGTTGCTAGAATGGAAGCAATTTGATTGCTCCTAGCTCATGCATGCTCCAATAATATTAAAGTGTATCAGATGGACGTGAAATCAAGTTTTCTGAATGGGGAACTTGAAGAAGAAGTCTACATTGAAAAACCAGAAGGATTTCATTTGTCAAAGAACACAGATTATGTGTGTAAATTGAAGAAGGCCTTGTATGGTCTAAAACAAGATCCTAGAGCATGGTACTATAGATTGGATAAATATCTACAATAGGTAGGGTTCAGAAAAGGAAGTGCAGACAATAACCTCTACATCAAGGTAACTCAAGATAGTATTTTATTAATTGGAGTTTATGTTGATGATGTTATTTTTGGAAGTAATGATGACAGGTTAAGACAAAAATTTGCAAAGGATATGCATAATGAATTTGAAATGTCATTACTTGGAGAACTATCCTTCTTTCTGGCTCTTCAGATACGTCAAAGAAAGCAAGGAATTTTTATTTCTCAAACTAAGTATATCAAAGAAATGCTAGAGAGGTTCGGAATGGAAGATTGCAAACCAATTACCACTCCTATGCAAACCAATTGCAATTTGAGAAAATATGATGATTCAAAGTCTCTATACCAGAGGAAATACAAGTCAATGATTGGTAGTTTACTATATGTGACAACGTCCAGACCAGATGTAATGCAAGAAGTTGGACATGTGGCACGATTTCAAGAAACACCAAAGGAATCACATGTATTAGAAGTGAATAGGATTTTCAGATATCTCAAAGGAACATAAGAGTTTGGATTATGGTATTCAAAAAGAAAGGATATATCACTTATTGCCTACACAGATGCAGATTGGGTAGGTTGCATTGATGACTGACGAAGCACCTGTGGAGCAACGTTCTACTTGGGTGAGTGTTTAGTATCATGGTTAAGAAATAAACAATCATTGGTAACCTTATCTACAACTGAGGCAGAGTATATTGCAACAACAACATGTTGTACACATGTTCTATGGGTGAAACAAACTTTGACAAATATACAGGTTGAGTATGATGATCCCATTCCAATCTATTGTGATAATACAAGCAACCATCAATATCTCAAAGAACTTGGTGATGCACTCCAAGATGATGCACATTCCAATAAAGTATCACTTTCTATGGGAATAAGTTGGATATAAGAACATCAGATTTGAATATGTGGGTGCAAAAGAACAATTGGAATACATATTTACAAAACCACTTCCATGGGAAGCCTTTGAGTATCTACGCCAAAGACTCGAAGTAATTTCTACTCCAAAATGAATGATTTTGAATGCTTATATTATATGTCTTAGATTTACACAAAGAAGCACCATAAAGAGGACAATTTGAGTTGGAAGGAAGAGTTCAGTCAGGGGGAGTATCCCCAAGGACAATTCAGTTAGGGGGAGCATCCCTAGATGGAAAGATACCTTTGCCATTGATGACAAAGGGGGAGAGATTTATCAGATGCAAATGTAAATTCTTGGAGAAAGAGCACATAGGCATGGTTCCAGGGGGAGCGATGGTCACACAGGGATCATGAGTGATATGACTTCAGTATTGAATCAGAGTGTTTCCATCAATTCCAAAGGGGGATATTATTGATTATTTGGGTTGGTTGTCATTGATGCCAACCCTTGAATAAATTCTGGTAGAAAATTCCGGTAACACAAAGGTTTGGGTAATGGAACCACGTTTGTTTGATGGATAATTGTATGAGTTTTGATATATTTGCAGGTAAGACTATTCTATATGGATATTACATGTCATGCCATTTTCGGTGGTATGTGGAACGTCACATAACTCCTCACGGTTAGAGAGTTATGGCCATGTGAAGTTGGAGAAAGGTTTGGGTAATGGACCCAAGTTTGTTTGATGGATAATGGTATGAGTTTTGATATATTTCCAGGTAATAATATTCTATATGGATAGTACATGTCATGCCATTTCTAGTGGTATGTGGAACATCACATAACTCCTCACGGTTAGAGAGTTATGGCCATGTGAAGTTGGAGAACCCTCATGAGTCATCTAGAAGCCCTAAAAGATCAAAGTAGTCAAAGTGGTTTAAGAGATTTTATAAGGTAAATAATAAAGTGAAGTGATGAGTGTACTATAAATCAAAGTGAATACAAAATAAATTATTTAAATAATAAAGTTAATGAAGAAATTACTAAGTTTACAAGTGGTTAGAAGTGGGTTAACCCTAAAATAAGGAAAGTGGGTTAAGATGGTTAAAAGGTAACCCCTTGAGAAAGCTACATGAAAGTATAAATAAGAGTCAAGGCTCTCTTATTTTAATCAAACTTGATCATATTGAATATCTACAGGTGACTGAGGTAACCAAAGGATATCTAAGCCGAATTTCAGAGGGAAGGTGAAGTAAAGAAGGCCGAAATTCAAGGGAGGATAAATTCTTTTGGTGATGATTTCTAAGTAATCCAACATAATAGGATACCAACTAACCGACGATACAAAGTGGCATCAACTTTGGGAGAAGTACAAGTGACATCAAGTTTGACTCCAGACTAGAAGGGAGAAGAGGTTGGTTTATAATCATCCATATGAAAGCGACAAAGAAGGTCACACACATACTTATATCCAGAAAGAAACATTCCTTCCTGTTAGCACATAGGATGTGTAGGGGTTGTTGGCACAGGGGCAGACTTGGGGTTTAGCTCTAAGAGCACACCAACAAGCCCTAGATACTGGCCCTTTCGGCAACACCTGCGAAGTAGATGCAGTCTCACCCGAAGAAACTATGAGGGGGTTGCAGAAATAGATGTCTACAACCATGGGAATATCAAGTGGTTCTTATTACAACAACAACATAACATGCATTTAGCATTCAACTAGATAGATCTATCCTTCACAGCTATAGATTTGATCTAATATGATGATGCATATAACAATATAATAAAAACAGAGCTCAAAGCATCAACACACACACAACAACAGATGTACATGGTTCACCCTCTCTCTAGGGCTACATCCACAGAACTGTGATTATGATATATTAAGATATAGCTTACAGTTTTGATCTACGCTCTTGGCCAGCATATCCTTTCTCTTCTCTCTCTCCTTCTCCCCTTCCTACACACCCAACTACAGGACTTGATCTTCGCACCCAACTAAAGATCTTACAATACTAGAAGGCTCTCTCTCACAACACTTCTCTCACCCCTAATACAAGACTCTCCCAATGAACAATAATCAATAACAAGGCAAAGTCACAATACCCCCTCGACCTAGGTCCTCTCGACCTCTATTTATACATTATAATCCCTCACCGACAACCTCAAGTCAAAACCTAGGTGTCAAAAACCCTAATTACCAAAACCCTAGGTGTCTACAACCCTAGGTCAACTTGACCCATTCTTTCCGGGCTTCGCCAACCTATCTTTCCTTCTTCATCTCACGGTGCTACAAGGAATTTAATGCTAGATTTTTCCACTTTCTGAGTCATCCTTGGTCCATATTCCTTGTTGATCTGTCATCCTCGATCTCCTCATCCAACGACTTGATTTTCCGCACTTCGCTCCATCTTTTCTTTTCTTTTGCTCACTTCAACCCAGTGATAGTCACTGCGTCTCCTGTGAAGCTCGCTTTTTACCTTTTCTTCCTCGTTCTTCACTTCCTTCCATAACCAAGGACCAACAAGCCCCCAAAACTCACCTATGACTCGTCCTGAGGCACTTGAGATCTGATCCTCTTGTTTTACTTCAACTTTCAACTGCGTAGTGCAACCCTTGCTTTCTGCTTTATGCCTCCTTTCCATCCTTGTGCAGACTGTATTTTCTGTGTCTGGTACCCAGTTTCAACTGCACCTGGTACCGGGACCCTTGTCTTATTGATTCTAGTGAGAGCTGTGAGGCAGCTGGTTGTCATAGTACAACTTCATCTGACTCCCATTCACCAAGACTTCCTTCCAGTCGCCTTCCAATGTCTTCAGCTGCGCAAATCCTCCTTTTGTAACATAGGCAATCTCATATGGTCTGAGCCAATGCATTATGAACTTCCCAGGGTGTTTGATAAGCCTACTGTCATATACCGGTACTAAATCACCTTGCGTGAATATCTTCTTCTTGATGTGTCTGTCATGATAGGCCTTTTCTCGTTCCTTATGAATTTGCTGATGGAAGCCTGCAATGAATCTGTCTTCTTCTAGTTTGACCAACTGTGCTAGCCTCTCATGAATAGCGCCAGTATCATCCATGTCTGTAAATGCAACAATTCTTAGGCTTGGTACCAAGTACTCCATTGGGACAACAACTTCAATACCATAAAACAACTTGAAAGGGGTCTGCATTGTTAATTTCTTGCAAGTGGTTCTATAAGCCTAGAGTACTGCTGGTACTCTTAAAACCTAGTCATCCCTATTCACACTGCAAATCTTTGTCAATGTTGTCTCCAAGATCTTTTTGAATGCTTCAACCGTTTCGTTTTCTTGTGGATGATAAGGTGTACTCTTCTGATGGCGGACTGCAAATTTTTCAGTCAGGGCTTCAACTGTCTTATTGATGAAGTGTGTACCTTGATCACTCATAAGGACCTTAGGGCATCCAAACCCGGTTATTATGTCATCAAATATAAAATGCACAACTGTAGCTGCACTACAGTCCTTGTCTGCTCTTGCTTCGGCCCATCTAGTTAGGTATTCTGTCGCAGTGATAATATACCTTGCTTCTGTGAGCTTTCCTCCTGGGTTTATAGGTCCCATGAAGTCAATGGCCCATTTTTCAAATGCTTGTAGGGTCATCTGCGGTGCTAATGGAATCTCATCTCTTCGAGATGGTTTTCCAGCTCGCTGGCATACATCACATGCTCTGGCATATTCTTTAGCATCTCTGTATAATGTAGGCCACCAAAGACCAGCTCGCAGAACCTTCTGCGCAATTTCTTTTCCTGCATAATGTCCTCCTGCAATGCCTTCATGAGCTTCTTCGAGGATCATAGGGCATTCTGCCTCCCTCACACATCTTCTTAGGATGTCATCTGGTCCCATTTTATATAGCTGACCAACTATCAGTGAAAAATCTGCAGCGCGCACCACTAGCTGTTTCTTCTGCAGAATTGTGTACTCAACTGGAGCCATTCCTGTTGATAGGAACTGGACTATGTCTGTGAAGTGGTCATCAATATTTATAATGGTGAGAAACTATGCATCCAATAGTGTATCCTCTAGAATGGTAGGTTCTTCGCCATGCTCCAACCTCAACAGGTGGTCTGGGCCCTTATTCATTCTTCCTGGCTTAACTATGATCTCAAAATCATATTCTTGAAACAGGAGAAGCCATCTGCATATTCTCTCCCCCAACACTCGCCTGTTGACTAGGTACTTCAACGCGGAGTGACCAGTAAACATTTTAAAGTGTCCTCCCAACAAGTAGTGTCAGAATTTTTGCAATGCATACACCATGGCTAATCCCTCTCTCTCTGTAGTAGTGTAATTGATTTCAGTTGTGGATAGTTTTTTGCTGACAAATGCTAATGGATGATCAATATCCCCTTCTCCAGGTTGTGCTAGTACTACTCCTAATTCAATAGAATATGCATCAACATGCACATGAAATTCCTTGCTCCAGTCTAGAAAGACTAGAATGGGCGCAATCACCATCTTTTGTTTTAGTGTGTCGAAGCTCTGCTGGCATTCATCTGTCCAACCAAACTGACAGTATTTCTTTAATAGCTTCTCCATTGGTGCTGTAATATGAACATATCCTTTGATAAATTTTCTGTAATAGCTAGTATGTCCTAGCGCAGTGCACAATTGTTTGATTGATGTAGGTGGTGGTAAATTAACTATAATTGCAATTTTGGATGGATCCACCAACAATCCTTGCTTGCATACAATATGACCTAATAGTACTCCAAATGGTGAGAAGAAGATGGAATTCTTCAAATTCAAAGCAATTTGACACTGCCTGCATTTATCCAACATTAGCATTAGACATTCAATATGATTTTTCAACAAACTAAAAACAATCCAGTCATCAAAGTATGCTTCTAAAAACTTATGTAAAAATTATTTGAATGCTTCAACCACCACCCTGGAAAAGATGGTTGGGGCATTCTTCAATCCAAATGGAATTACTGTATATTAGTAAGATCCCCACTCTGTGGAAAATGTGGTCTTATGCCGGTCCTCCTTGGCGATGTGGATCTGATGGTATCTTGAAAACCCATCTGTAAAAGAATATACTTCTTGGTCTCCCACGTTATCCAACACTTCGTCTGTGAAAGGTGTAGGGAAAGGATCATGTAGACAAGAATCATTCAGCTTCCTGAGATCTACACAAATCCTGATCTCACCTGTCTTCTTATCTTGCACTACCATGGGGCTAATCCACTCCGACTCTTCGACAGGTTCAATAATCCCTGCTTCCAACATTCTGTCGAGCTCAATCTTTACTTTTTCCTTATATTTCGGGTTCAATCTGTAGCGTCTTTTCTTGACTGGTTTCACATCTGGTTTCAAAGGTATTCTCATTTCACCCATAGGTCCTTTGATTCCCTTCATATCAGTGAACTTGGTCGGGAACAAGTCCTGATACTCGTGCAATAATTTTGTGATTTTGTCAGTGGTAGCAATGTCCTAGTAATCTCCGACATTAGCAAGCTTTGGTGTCTCCTCTGTCTTGATATTGACTTTCTTTATCTTTATCGGCTATCCAATGAATGAAAGTTCAACTCCTGGTCCTTCCACATCTCTCTGACCTTCTATTTTCATGATATTCACCTTCCTTGGATCATCGTCTTCGTCGGCATTGATATTGTAGCAGGTCTGTAGTTTTTGGAGGGGCACAGTCCATTCATCCTCTTCTTGCTCCAAAGGGAGGCCAAATGCCTCCTCAAATACTTTTTGTCTCACCATTTGTAGTGCTTGATCTACAAAAGGAAATTCACTGTCAAACAAAAAGCTGGTTATAAAATTCTGGATCATACCTTCCCATTCTGAAGTGACAAGGCGCAACTCTGCTTGAAGGTACCAGTTAATCGGGGTGGTATCCAGTGTATTGACGAATCTGTGTACCCATTGTTCTCTAGGAATGTCACTCCAAGCCTCTTTGCAGCTTTGTACATGGTCCTTTGGGTAGCTTTGAATTGTGTACCTTGCTTCGCATCTTCCTACTTGTGCTGAAAACCGCGCTGTCATCAAAGTTCGACATTGTGTCCAGTCTGTAATGTTGCTTTAATGTGTCCCCCACCATATTTCCGGTGTGGCTTTCATGTCCTCATCCATTGCCAACAACCTCTGTTGTGTTGGTACACATGTCTCAAATTCTGATAAGACGTTTTCTAACGGGTTCAACCCATCAAATGTGGGTAGATTACTCACTATTGTGCCAATCTAACAAACTTCTCTGGTTAGCCTAGCACTTTTTCTTGTAGATGCTTCGTACATCTGGTTCTGCTAGTTCTCCAATGCTTCTTCTGATTTGGATGAACATGTGCTGTTGTTGAAATAATGTAACTGCGAAGAGCATTCTTATTATTTTGTTATTGGATTAAATCCCCATTGTGGATTAATCATGTCATTATTATTATTTTTATTGTTAGGTTAATCCC
>JZKD02S0333853.1:125139-154371 GCA_000966675.3 Picea glauca
AAGAAGGCCGAAATGCAAGGAAGGATAAATTCTTTTGATGGTGCTTTCTAAGGTATGTTATTTACAGGTCATCTCACCATTTTCGCTATAACTTTTTTTATATAATGATTTAGACCGTGAAATTTCTATTCCATTGATAAAAAATACCCAAGTATCTGTGGTAAATAATTCATCTTGTGGTTCGTTGTATTTTGGGAGTTACACTCCGTGGAAAATAGGGTTTTGTCTAGTCCTGAAACTAGTCAAAAACAAGTGTTTCATGTAAAAATGTCATAATTTATTCATAAAAGATCAAAATTCAGTGAGAAAAAATGTGTTGGCTAGGGTATAGTCTGTATTATGTGGTGTAATAGTTTCATATAATTTGAATGAATATTTCGTGCGGGGAACTCTCTACGGTCGCTCTCTAGAATAATACATAATTCAACAATGTATGCCATTTTTGCTATAACTCCGTTTCCGAGAGGTTCCAAGTAGTGACACCTAGAGGAATTGCATAAAACACACTGAAGAACATTGTGTATCAGTTTCAAATATTTATACATTGTAGGTTCAAATTTATGATTACTACAAGTTAGGGTTGTTGACTAATCCAAAACTAGGTATGCGAGACTAAAAAAAAGTTTGATGAAAATGCTAGTCTCTTGTTGTTAAAGTTAAGGAAGGTTTGAAGGAATGTGATCATATACACCAGGTCTATTACAGAGCTACAAATCAGATTTGAATGATGAAATTGATGAGGGATTTTGGTTCAGGTACATGTATATACACACAGGTTGATTACAGGTTGAGGTACAGGTTGATGCATGGTTGATGCATGGTATAGGTTGATTGGTACAGGTTTACAACAATATATCTCACAGTGATAGTGTGACAGTGGTTCTATCATTCTACTTCTACTTCATGGTGGCAAGACGGGGCAAGGACAGGTGGTTGTAGCCACCTTCTGGTTGTAGCCGAAGAACATAGGGGGTTGTAGCCTCCTTCTGGTTGGAGCTAGAGAATTGGGGAGTTAGAGCTTTCCTCAGGTTGTAGCCTGAGAAACTAGGGGGTTGAAGTCTCCTTCCAGTTGCAGCTGGAAAACAAAGGAAGTTGGTTCTTCCAATGAATATAATTCTTTAAGACATATAAGAAAAAACATTATGTGGTTTTCTCCCGATTTGGGTTTCCATGTAAGACACTAGTGTACTGTGTATGTGTATGTTTGTTCATTTGTTCATTGCTTATTTACTCTGCATTTATTGGATGCTAATGCTTCATTGATATAACACTTGAATTATATGGTTAAAAAGGATTAAATTTCTCTATTATTGATTCACCCCCTCTCAGTAATCCAACATAATCATAGCCCCTATCTCTTTTGTCCTTGTCTGTCTTGCAACCAATGGTGTATTTTATTAATGTATATGAAGTATTACATTTCCTAGGCACTCTGGCCCCTTTTCAACTTTACTGTCTCACCAACCTAAGTCATAATTACATAATACATTCTTAGTTCATAAGGGTTAAAATTGCGATGTTACATCCCCATCCCCTTCACAGGAAACTCAAGAATGCATATAGAAAGAATAAAGCATGTCAAGCTGAAATCAGAAAATTAAAGGCAGAGTTACAACCTTTCATAGAAGAAGTGGCAAAGAGGAACTTAGATATGTTGTCCAAGGTAGCTACCAGAAGGAGTACCAGAACAAAAACATAAATACAAGATGATCTTCTAAACTAACATCATTTTTGTCAAGGTTTTCTATTGCATGCAATTACAACACTAAATGATGGTTTTGAATTTTGAGCTAAACTTAGCTTCTTTTTGTGTTTTATTCAAGGATATATCAGGAGGTAATAATTTTGTAGCATATCTAGAAGAATTATACTACCCATGGTACAAGTGTTAAGGATTTGAAACTTTTTGCAAAGAAAACAAGATGCTACTGGAAAGTTCGCAGCGCCTAGACTCATTGGCGCTGCGAACTAGTTGTTTTGAGACAATTTGCAGCACTGCGTTGCGAACTCAGATTTTTGAAGATTTTGGAGGGAAAGGAGGTTTCCAGGTGTCAAGGGAAGCTTGTACCATTACTCATAGGATTAGTTTCACTTTGGTAGGCCACCTGCCTCAAGGAGCTGCAAGCATAAAGACACATCATCAGTTGTTGAGGACTTGTTGTATACGTTGCCAACATCTTCATTCAAAATAACAGTTTTTTTTTATTTTTTGGTTGTACACATGTTTCCACGCTTCCCTTAGGAATGGAATCCTAGGAGAAGTTAAGGGACGAATTGTAAATCTCTCTTTTGATAATTTTGGTTATTTAAGAGGCATTGTAATATGAGAAGAGGTTTGAATGGTTGAGGAGAAAACTCTTATTTTCAGTCTTCATTGGTAGTAAATTTTTTCTGATGTATGAAGTAGATCCAAGAAATTTGTAATGGTGGAAATCAATCTTTATCTTACTATCATCTCTTTTCTGGCTCACTTTTATATCAGTCTTTGTTGAAGGATTCAACATGTTATTGTTTCTTTATTGCAGTAAATGATTTATTGTGATATTGTATGCAAATTGATAAGAGTGTTTTTCTCTTTAGATTAAGAAATTCGTATTCAAATGAGTTTTCTTTCATATGTGTCCCAGAAATACCTAATGTAAACTGATACACATATTACACTTTTCTTGCTAAGTCTTCTATCTCTCATTTATATCTCTTAAAACTTGATTTGAAGCTATTCAAAGCCTTGCTTGCTGGTGTGTATTTCATGGAAGGATTTGTGATTAACATCCTAAACTGAGTTTTACATCCATTTGCCACACTTTTTAAAACATTGTCTTTACATTCCGATGGGTATTAGGCTTACATATACAATATTCTAGGTGTGACTTCTAGTGATAACACTTCGTTTATTTACAAAACTTGGAGGCCAAGAAAATAGTGCAAATAGCCTAAGTCGATCATTTCAAATTTCTTCTTAAGGTTGGTTTTCACATGGTTTAAAAGTTTAGGGTCACTACCACTGAGGATAAGGTCATCAACATAAATAAAAAGTATTATGAGATTCCTTCCTACTTTCTTGGTATATACATTAGGGTTGGAATGACATCTACTAAAGTTGGTATCAATAAGAAAGATATCCATTTTGGCATACTAGGCTTGAGGAGCTTGCTTAATACCATAAAGGGATTTATTAGGGTGAAAAAAAAGGATTGAGTTATTCTAGACATAGCCAATAGGTTGTTCCATGTAGACTTCTTCTTGCAAATCCCCATGCAAGAAGGTGGATTTGACTTCCATCGGATGGACCTCCCATTTATGTGAGGTTGCAAGGGATAGAAAAAGGAGAATGGGATTCATTTTGGTGATGAGGGAAAATTTTCCATTATAGTAAATAAATTCAACTTGAGAGAATCCTTTGGCAACTGACTGGGCCTTGTGTCTTTCAACACTTTCATCTGATGCATAATTAGTTCTATACACCCATTTACATCTGACAAGTTTTCTTCCTTTTAGAAGAGGTAAAAGATGCCAAGTATTGTTTGCCATTAAAGATAGAAACTCTTCATTCATTGTTGTGTCTCAATCTGGATGACCCAAAAATTTTGCAAATGTTTATGGGCCATGAGTCTTTGAAAATTGATCCAAAAGAGAAGAGGCTTGCTGGAACTGGGAACGATTCCACTAGTAAATCATATCTTTCACTTCTTGTGCCATTGCCAAACCTGCCATCAAAAAACATGGTTATACATCCCTCTACCTACTCTCGATAGGCCTTGGGAGTCCATCTAAATGGATTACATGTCTAGTCTTACTTCAACCAAGCATGGGAATGATTGTGTATTCGTGGTCATTGATAGATTCTCTAAGATGGAATTTTTGTGACCTTTCAAGAAGAGAATCAAAACTGAGGCCACCACTAAGCTCTTATTTGAATGTGTTTGGGTTCATTTTGGGTTCCGATGGACCATTATTTAAGATCGAGACAGGTTCCTGAGTACTTTTTGGTCTAGCCTATGGTTGATGATGGAAACTGAAGAGCCCAAGTATCTCCTATCTTAGGGGCTCATTATAGGAACATTTTTCACCATGATATGACTAAATATTTTACTTTTTGACCCTATTTAATAGTAAGTCATGAATATTTTTGCATATTTCTTAGGGAATGAATTTTGAGGTGGAATTTTGTGTATATCATACCTTTGTTCTCTAATATCTATGCCAAAGGATGTGTGTAGCATAAAAAATGTATAACTCTATGAATCAAGGGATCCAAAGCACATTGAATCCTAGAACCAAGGGATTTTGTCTCCCTAAGAGTGCTTCCAACCAAGAATCAAGGGAAATGTCCCCACCTACCTCTATAGCACTCTCTGTTCAATAATGTCCACTCCTCGCCAACAAAAAATCATGATCCAAATGGGATTGACTAAGATACCCTATTTCATGACTGAGACCCTCTATTTCTCCATTTTTCTCCTCAACTCAAGAAAAGAGGTCGAGTTCTCAAGATTATATATAGATCTCTAGACTAGGGAGAAAAGGGAGGAAATATTTTTTATAATATTGTATTAATAATTTTGCTTTGAATATGTTTGTTGGAACTTAGAGATTTTCCTCTTGATGTACTATTGTTGTTTATGAAATAAATATGGTCTTGTTTTCATCTTATTAGATTTTCCTCAAGGTTCCTTGTGCTTCTTTGGTAGGTCCCCTCAAGAGGGCTCAATGAACTTGTTGCAATTTTCCTTTTATTGCATGATAATTAATTGTTAGTTAGCATTTTGTTTCCCTTTTTAAGATTACCATAGTCATGCATGATCAATTTTGATTTCTGTCAATTTCTCATTAACTGGTTAGTTTCAACAAGTATTATGTAGAAAGAGTCAACAACCTATTGGGACGCTCTTGGGTGTCATCTAAGGCTGAGAACCTCAGTTATACCTCATTTTGTTTTAGTCTAGATTTGTTGATGCTTCAAAATACTCACACTATCTTTCTAGGATTCTTTTTGGCCTCATGTAGGACTGTTAAAGTTCATGTAGAAACTGTATAGTTCTTGTAGAAAATTCTTATAAGACTGTTACAGTTCCCGTAGAAACTGTACAGTTCTTGTAGAAAATTCTTGTAGGAATGTTTTAGCTCTAGATTTCAATTTATTTTAGTCTTCTTTTCATGAAAGTAGCAATAACTTAAGATGACATATGGATTTCTTTTGATTCAAGAGTTAGGCATAAAGTAGATCATTTAGTCCATGTACTAGTTTAACTTCTTTAATTACACTAGAAATGTTTTTTCATACACTAGAAATAATTTTTTGTCATACACTAGAAATAATTCATATTTTGCATTCAGTTTGATTTTCATGGTTTAGTATGCTTTATTTCATGCCATTAGATTAAATCCCTTTTTTTTCAATCTAGATTACTTTCTCTTCCAAATTGGTGTGGTTTTCATTCAAGCAGTAGTTTAAAGTTTATTTCTGACATTTCATTTCCCTGCACCATTTGATGCATTTCAACCCTTGATCAAACTCAAACCTATACTATTATTAGTGAATACTGCATATACATTTCATAACACCTCTCAAGTTTGTATGAAACCCGGGTTGACAAAGTAAATTAAGAATCCAAGGATGCAATAGTATTATTGTTGTTATTCATAGTTCCACCAGACACCAAGTTGACCAAATCGACTACCTTCCAGCCATAGACTAATGGAAAAACATAGGTGGTAAACAAGATGATTTCCTATATCATGAGGATGTGCAATTAAAAACATCCATGCACATGGGATGAGATCCTTCCTTATGTTCAACATAGCTACAACAAAACCCTCCACAACTCTATTGTCCACATCCCTTTTTAGGTGTGCTTGGGGTTCCAACCATTTTCCCCCATTGATGTATCTTTTCCCATTACAGCTGCACATGAAGATTCCTCCCATTCTCAGACCGAGGCTGATCTAGCAACCAAATGTGTCGAGCGAATCCAACACATTCAACAACAAGTTCATGACATTTTGCAGAAATCCAACGCCAAGTACAAGCAGTACCATGTTCATCATTGAGTGGTTTCATTTGCAAAAAGAGAGCCTCACACGAACCCATCGAAAGATCTTCCCACTCTGATACAAGCCTTACACCATCACCAAGGTTTTCAGTGAGAATTATTTTGAATCAAGTATCCCCCCTTTCCTTGGCTTGAACCCAGTATTTAATGTAGAACTGCTTCGTTGATATTTTGCACCTCTCCTAGACACTTCAAACATGACCGATCACTTGGCCTCTACATAACTCAATCCTGACTACATTGAACATGTGACATTTTATAGGATCATGGACACCAATATGAAGGGAACCCACTAGTAGGACATCCAACTCGATCGGGTTGTCAAAGCAAGGCAACTTCTTCAACAGGGAAAGTGGCTCACCAGGAGCCAGATTCAATAGAAGTTTCCCCATTTGATGGAGGAACTTGACACAATGAGGATCATTTATTCCTAATGGGGGAGGATTTATCTAGGTTTCTATTGGTGGCCACCCACCTGCTCCACTAATTCATAATGATTCCACATCTTGGTAGTTTTTCTATGGTTTTTTAGGTCCCAAACTTATGGGGTCGTTTGAGGCCCTAAATGATGTTTTTTTGGCTCAACAACGCCTAGCATGGATTGAAAGGAAAATGCTACACCAAAAAAAATGTGTACTCCTCATCTAGAAATTTCTGACGAGGTACTAAGCGCCCCAAATGGAGATCGTATGCAAAATTTTCTCCCCTGGGAAGTTGATGTATTAACTAACCACATCAGGGCCCACAAACCTTTTGGTGTTTCATCTTTTGGGTTATGGTTTTGGATGTTTAGGGTTTTCTCATTGATGATTTATGTTAAAATGTTTTTTTGGCATCTTTGTAATCAACGTCTTGCGAACGATCATAGACGACACATCTCTCTCCTCAGAGATAAGCTACCACCATTCTAGCTAACTTGTGTGCTTTACATTTTATAGTATTTTTTTATTTCAAACAATCATTAATAGAATCTTAGTTTTATTGTATTACTGTGTTCCTTGCAATATATTTGTGTATTTCCTTGTTATATCTATGTTATATCTTTGCCTTCATATCATTCTTAATATAATCTAGATCGCAAAATGTTATAAACGAATGATCATGAATTGGTAAATGTATGTATAAAATAATTTGAGGGATAAAAAAATACAAAAAATAGGAATTAAAATCTAAAAATAAATTATAAATTCTTACATTTCTATCTTTTGCACCATATTCTAGATCATTTTCCTTATGTGTCAAATTTGTATCACTATCCAAATAATCTCTTCTAATAAACTAGTCCACCCCACTCAATGATAATCTATGGTAAACTACATTGCATCATTCTATCTGTATCTTCATCCAGTCAAGATTGTTTACAATGCATAACTGCATTGCATCCCTCTCCACTATCTGGATGAAGAAAAAAAGATTTGGTGCACCAATCAAGATTAAAAATTGTGTTATAAAATAGTAATTACAATAAAATATAAGTATACCTTTCACTTTTATCCACATACCTTTCCCCAACAACACCTCCCATTCAAATTTGTTGGTGGAATTGACATCCCAAAGGAGAGGCACATTAATATCACCCACTGCTTGGGGTAAATACTCACTAAAATACACATTGGACTTATATACCATATAGCCTTCAACCATTGAGCCCTTTGGATGTGATCTTTGTCTAACAAAATCCTTCAATGCTTTCAAGTGCCTCTCCACCAACCACATTGACCTTGTGTGTATGGGTCCACATATTTCAATCTCCTCGACTAGGTGTATGAGGTTATGTTCTTGTGCATTGAAAAAACATGGAGGTAGATACTTTTCATTTCACACATTAAACAAGGAATCTCTCTCTTCCAATACTTGATATCTTCTATATAAATTTATTTAGATGAAAATTGTCTAATAGTGCAAAGTAATCGCATGTCAACATAAAATTATACAATTCAAGTAAATCCAATGTCAACAAGTTCTAAAAGTAACATTTCAATTATAAGTTTTTACTTACCTCATGTACTTGCAAGATCATATATAACTTGCTTTAAGACATCGTCGATGTTGTTTGGGAGAGAAAGAGGTAGAACGTACTATAATAAAGAAATACACATTATCGTCTAATTTTCATTAGAATTGAACATATGTTGCTAACAAATAATGTATATATCATAAGATGATAAATATTAGAAAATTTCAAACCTTAATAAAGCTATGCCAATTGTGAGTTTGTCCCTGCCAAAATCACCTTTTTTCATTAATATATTATTTATGTTTGAAGAAAAACCAATGGGAAATTTAATCTTCCATATAAGCTCTTTACAAAATTGATTTCTTACTCTATTAATAACCATGGAAGATTGGTTAGTTGTCCATCACTATAGCAATGAGTCAAATTTTGTGTTAGTACAGGGTTAAATTTTTCTTAGGCATTGTTGGTTCAGAGGCAGTTTCAGCTTTGGAGATTATATTGTAAAGAGAAATAAGATCACTTGGAGCCCACACCATAGAAAAATTGATCTCAACTGTGAGTATAAAGGTTGTAAGAGGAGAAATCAGGGCTTAATTCAAAATAAAGGGTTTAAAATAGGTCATTGGGTGCTTAAATTTTACACAACGCACTAGCCAAGGACTTATCTCAGTGACCAGGGGCTACAACCAAGTGCCAAGGGCCAATGTTTCCACACTTTTCATCAATGGAACATGATCAAAGTTTGAGATTTGGGTGCATCCCGCCTCACATGATCAATGATGTATAACATATCTCGCACCCTTAATTTGCACGAACAATAATGGAAGTTGGGCATGCAGGGGTTGGTTTTGGGGATTGATACATAACTCATATTCATAGGTTTCACATGGATTTTCACCATTGAAAAGCCACTCTTTTTCCAATGCGATACCGTTGGTTGTATTTCTAAAGCCACGTAGGACCGAGTGCCCAATTTGTGCTAAGTTGGGAAATGACGTCAACCAATCACAAACCAACAAGATACCACATGAACATGACATGGTCAAACGCAGGATAAATGACCGCTCCTATTCAAATAGCCTATGCAAGCACCCAGAAGTAAATATGGATGATGGGGAGACACCTAGACCAAACAAACATCATCAACACTGACAACCATGCCACCTGGGCATCCACCTAGACCAATGATAACCCGCCACATGTCTATCGTACATGGATGACATCACCTATGATGTCATTTAAAATCTTCGTGTGTTCTCATAATTTGAAGAGACAACCAATATCGAAGTGATGTGTGTCCCTAGATCATTTTAAAAAATGGATATATATTGGATATTAACATATTTTCTCGTGTGAGAAAGGATGTCATAGGCGTCGGAAGGATCATGTGGCATGACTCATCAATCTCATATGAGGCTAATCATTCATAATTATTATATTTACATATATGACTGGCGGGTATTATGATCAGTGTCCATCTCTCACATGCTCCAGGATCTTATCTTCAGTACTATGCTCAGATCTAATTGATCATGGGTTCAACCAACCATATTTTTCACAACACAACACACTTCTATAAGAGAGGGTCACAAGATAAGCTATGACCATCCTCAAGCATATCATTTTCATTGGATGCTTCTTTTTAAGCTCTACTATAATAGATGACGATATTCTTACATGGGACTCTTCCCCTCGTAAGTCTTGTTTTCCATGTTGGCTTCAAATGTGTTGGGATTTCTATATGTTTCTGCAAAGGGGGATAAAGTTTCTTCCTTTTCACGATGGTTCAGAAATAGAAACATCAAGTTATACTATAAATTATCCTAAGGTGAAACTTCATTTTATAGACAGTGTTTGGCTGAGATGGATGGTATAGGACCTAGAGGCCGGAACAATGACGTGTTACACAGTGAGGTGATTGTAACTGAGAGGAAATGACTAGTTTTTCCTTCATCCGAAAAAAAGCCTCAATTTTGTAGAATCATAAGGTACCCAACCTAGCAACTCTATCCTTTGGACCCATTCGTATGGAAGGATCCATATTCATCCTGATTTGGGGGTAAAACTCATTCTATCAAGGGACCTTTTACCATAGTAAAAGCAATTGTTTTACTTTAGTTGTAATTTCCACTAGAAAGATAAATATTTTATTAGCTAAAGAAGCAGTATGAAGAAACTGTAATGGTGGTATAAATAAACAAGAAGTGGTTTTGTTACAAGGAATAGCTATAAATAAGTCATCATAATCATTTGCAGATAGAGAGAGGAAGAATGTATGAACCTCAAAGTCGAGAGATCAATCTAGCTCCAATAGAAAACATATTATGAAAGGGCATCCATGAGGTTGATAGGGATACAACTATGTTCTGTTGTATTATGTTCTAATATCCATATTTCTTTCTTCTCCATTGTAATCAATCCAACTTCCATCTCTATAATTGTACTCTGGTTATTAATAAAAATCTTCAACAACAACTTTTGGCCCATATGTATTGTAAATGTGTATGGAGTCTTCATGAATCACATTGATTTTTGTCCCCTGACTAATCTTGTTTCATTTATTTTTGAAATTATTCATATTTTTACAAAGTTTATGTTATATGAATGTATTATACAATTAGTTGTTGAAATGCACGTGATTCGAATTAGAATGCATAAAATGTGGCAACCACTAAATTCTTTAATGCTCAGAGCATTTTCTTCCACCTAAGCATGGTAAGATTTGTCTCAGTTGGATACCTTACATATGCATCCCTCTTTCCATACAATCATTCATTCTTTTTAACCTCAAAATACTAGTCTGCAGAAGATAAATTTTCCCTATTAGCGAACGGTTTTCCTAATTGTCCTATCTAGAAATGTTAATGAGATGTGAGGAGAGAGTATTTATGCATATCTCCCTTTATAAATCAAGGTAGCCTTAAATCCATTTTCTGAGTTTTGGCTCGAAGGATCCTTGGCATCATTCCTCTGACAACTGAGAACATCTCGAGGACTAACATCCTTAGCTGGTGTCGTTTCCACGGACAGAATAATGAAGCTATATTTTCTAGGAAACGATAAAGATCAAAGTTGGTTCTTGAAGGTGAATGAGATCTAGACACAAGGTTAATTCACTTGGAAACTCCACCGAGGCAAATATTGCATCAAAAAAATCATACCAGAGAAAATTCAAATCTTGCAAGTATACCATATTTGTCTGATCCATAAAATTTAACCTCCTAGAGAAACATCCATGAAATACTTTAGACGCAAGGTAACCCTAATCTTGAAGCTTTTCCTTGTATCAATTCTAAATTGAATATCAATGATAGGATACCACGAACACCTCCAGAGGCTCATTCAAAAACGCAATTGTCTAATCAACCTTTATAATTCCCCTATAACTTTTTCTCAGCCACCCAGTAGTCCATATAAACCTTTCCTGAGAAATCCCAAACCACCTTTGTCTGCAGAAACTAGCAATTTAATTCTTAAGCACCTAATGGTTGGGCAAGGAGGAGGAAATAAAAACCCACCACCACCTCCACCATCTGTTAATCCATGGGTGGAAGCTATGTGTGGACCTCTAAATATTCCTGCAAACCCTCATGATTTTCCAGAAAATTATCTTAAACTACTGCCAAAATACAACGGGGAAAAATAAATAACAATTGAAGAGAAAATGACATATTTCCAAGACTTTACAAACAATATTTTCATATAGCATGATGTTGTTTTTACGAGATTATTTGTACAAACCCTTGAAGGAGATGCTACGAAGTGGTTCAAAGGGTTACCTCATGCTTCTATTAACTCCTGGGAGGTTCTTGAAACCACCTTCATGAAACAATGGGGTGAAAAGAGGGACCACATATACTATCTTAAAGAGTTTGGGTAATTAAAGAAGAAGGTTGTAGAGACTATAATCAATTTCAATAAGATATTTAATAAAATCTATAATAAGATCCCAATAAATATTTTTCATTATGCTAAGAGAAAGGAGCCATGCACCCTTTTAATCATGCAGGATGATGCCATTGACATTGAGGGAAACATGAGAGCTTCTAGAAAAATAAAGGTAAAAATTGATCAGAATGATAAAGACAAGAAAAACTAAAAGATGAAGTTGGTACCTCGAGTTCTAGTTAAGATTCTCAAGAAGGTAAATTAGAGGAAATGTCCAGTCTCATCAAAAATCTATCTAATAAATTGTCCATACTTCAAAATGGAGGTAATCCTCCAAATAAACCTCAAAATGAAGAGGGCCAGAGGAATCCTAATCAATTCAGGAGACCTTTTAACCCTCAGATGTTCAGGAGATATAGAAGAAATGAGGAACATCCCCTTAGACCTCATGTAAATAATAACAACGAAAATAATGTGGTTTATGATTTAGGGGCTGAAGAGTTTACAAATTTTCAAGAAGAGTTACATTTGATTCAAGACAGTCATGAAGCTATACATTTCACTCAGCATGATTATGAGAGATCCTTAAATACTAAACCTCATACTAGGAACCAAACAAATATTTATGGAGGATTTACACTTTCTCAATATAGGATTTTTATTGATGCATTACAAGTTGAATTACACAAGAAATATGACCTTAGTCCTAGGCCAATAGGGAGAAAAAATGGTAATATACTTGCATCCAAGAAAACACTAGCAATTTAGTCCAAAGAAAAAGAAAAAGAAAAAGAAAAAATCATTGTTACACAAAGGAAAAATTCCTCTAATCAAGTTTAGAGGAGGGGAGATTCCAAAGACTTGGATAAATCTAGTCAGTTTTTCAACATTGAGCATGAGTTAGGGAAAATAAAATGATCAGAATTATCAAGAAGATGATCTCATAGAATAAGAAATCATGGGATTCTCACCAAAGATATGCTTTATGCGTTGATAGAATAAGAACAAAAATATCCATTGGAACTTCTCCCTTTCAACTAGTATA
The DNA here is from genome assembly GCA_000966675.3 of Picea glauca. NCBI lineage: Eukaryota > Viridiplantae > Streptophyta > Pinopsida > Pinales > Pinaceae > Picea > Picea glauca. The sequence continues at coordinate 138,083 of JZKD02S0333853.1, forward strand.
TGGGACAGATGCAGTGTTTCCAATACACCTAAGCATGCCAATGATGAAATTATTACAAGATGAAGAGGAAGAACCGAATGTAGTGCAGAGAAGGATTCATCATCTTATAAAGGTTCAACAAAAGAGGGAATTAGTATTGGTTAAATCATAAGAACGTCAAGAGAGGATGAATAATATTTTTGATAAAAGAGAAAAGGAAAGGAATTTCAAGGTTGGGAATCTAGTTTTAAAATGGGATGCCAGGCGAGAAGCCAAAGGGAATCATGCCAAGTTCGACAATATCTAGATGGGACCTTTTTAGGTTGTTGTTTTTCATGATAATAATAGTTATGAGCTAGTTGATTTGAATGAGTATGTGTTGGGAGCCCCTGTGAAATGGGGGGTTTCTCAAGCACGTTTAGGATACTGGGATCTAAGTGTATTCTACTTGTGTCACATTAGTTGCTTTAATTTTTTTTGTTAAATTCAAGTTTTTGTCAATATCATGTAATTTCATTTTTGTGGAAATAAATTTGGGTCATTTTGGTTAAGTTGTCGAGCAAGGAGGAAAATTTGTCCTTTCAAAGATAAAGAAAAGGCATGGTAGATGGGAAACCTCATATTCCATATCCCAATGAGTAAGGAAACCATTCTAATTTTCTCAATACATCACAGGGATCTATTGTCCCTGTTGAGCCAATGTTAGTAAAGGGTTAAATTTTTCTTAGGCACTACAGGTTCAGAGGAAATTTCAGCTTTGGATATTATATTATAAAGAGAAAGAAGATCACTTGGAACCCACGCCACAGAAAAATTGACCTCAACAGTGAGTATAAAGGCTGTAAAAGGAGAAATCAAGGCTTAATTTTTCATAAAGGGTTTAAAATAGGCCACTAGGCACTTAAATGTTACACAATGCACTAGTTGGGGACTTACCTCAGTGACCAGGGCTTGAAAGCAAGTTCCAAGGGCCAACATTTCCATGATTTTCGTCAATAGAATATGATCCACAATTGAGATCTGGGTGCATCCCTCCTCACATGATCAACGATGTATAACGTATCTCACACCCTTAACTTGTACACACATTAATTAAAGTTGGGAATGTGAGGGTTGGTTTTGGGGCTTGATACATGTCTCGTATTCATATCTTTTGCATGGATTTTCACCATTGAAAAAACAATCCTTTTCCCATGCGATACCACTGGTGGTATTTCTAAAACCACACAGGATCGAGTGCCCACTCTGTGCTTAGTTGGGAAATGACGTTGACCAATCACTAACCGACAAGCTACCACTTGGACATGATATGTCGAGATGCATGATAGATGACCATTTCCTAGTCAGATAGCCCACACAAGCACCCAAAAGTGACTATGGATGACAGGGAGACACCTGGACCAACCAAACATCATCAAAATTGACAACCATGCCACATGGGCATCCAATTGGACCAATGATAACTTGTCACGTGTCCATCGTACATGGATGACATCACCTATGACATAATTTCAAATTTTTGTGAATTCTCATCATTTGAAGAGAAAACCAATATTGAAGTGACCTGGGTCCTTAGATCATTTAAAAAAAATATATCTATTGGATATTAACAGATTTTACTGCATGATGAAGGTCGTTATAGGCGTCAGAAGGATCACATGGCATGATCAATCAGTCTCATCTGAGGCTAATCATTGATAATTATTATATTCGAAGATACGGTTGGCAGGTATTACGATCATTAGCCATCTCTCACGTGCTATGGTATCTGATCTTCAATACTATGCTCAAATATGATTGATCATGGGTTCAACCAACCAAAGTTTTTGAGGATAAGCTATGACCATCCTCAAGCATCTCATTTTTATTGGATGCTTCTTTATGAACTCTTCTCTAATGTATGTAGATCCACTTGCATGGGACTCTTCCCCTGGTAAGTCCCATTGGCCATCTTGGCTTCAGATGTGTTGGTATTTCTATCTATTCTCGCAAAGGGGGAGAAGGTTTCTTCTTTTTCACGATAGTTTAGAAATAGAAACAACACGTTATCCTTTAAATTATCTTAAGGTGCAGTTGCATTTTCTTGCTAGAATCTAGTCGAGACAGATGGAAGAGAACCTATAGGCTAGAACAATGTTGTCTTTCATAGTGAGGCAATTGTAGCTAAGAGGAAACAACTAGTTTTTCCTTTAGCCAAAAAAAAGAATCAATTTTTCAAAATCAAAAGGTATCCAACCTAGCATATCTATCCTTTGGACCCGTTCGTATGGAAGGATCCCGACTCAACCTGCTTTGGGGGTAAAAATCATTCAATCAAGGGACCTTTAACCATATTAAAAACAACTATTTTACTTTAGTTGGAATTTCTACTAGAAAGATAAATAATTTTACTAACTAAAGAAGCAATATCAAGAAACTGTTATGGTGGTATAAAGAAACTAGAAGAAATTTTCTTACAAGGAATAGATATAAATAAGTCATCTGGATCATTAGCTAATCATCAACAAACATAGAGAGGAAGATTGTATGAACCTTAAAGTTGAGAGATCAATCCAACTCCAGCAAAAAGACATATTATGAAAGGGAAGCCATGAGGTTGATAGGGATTCAACTATGTTTTTTTGTATTAGGTTGTAATCTCCATATTTCTTTCTTCTCCATTGTAATCGATTCAACTTCCATCTCTGTAATTGTACTCCGATTATTAATAAAAATATTGAGCAACAAATTTTGGCCCATATGCATTTTAAATGTGTATGGAGTCTTGATTAATCAAATTGATTTTAGTCCCCTTGCCAATATTGTTTCCTTTATTGTTGAAATTATTCATATGTTTACATATTTTATGTTATATGAATGTATTAGACAATTAGTTGTTGAAATGCACGTGATTCGAATTGGAATGCATAAAATGTGGCAACTACTAAATTATTGAATGCTCGGTACTTTTTATTCCACCTAATCCTGGTAAGATTTCTCTCAGTTGGATGCCTTACCTTGCGTCCCTCTTTCCATACAATCATTCATTCTTTTTAACTTCAAAATCCTAGTGTTTAGAAGAGAAATCCCCCATGATAGCAAATGATTTTCCTAATCATCCTTCCTGGAAGTGTTAATGAGCTATGAGGAGAGAGTATTTATGCATATCGCCCTTTATAAAGAAAGGTAGACTTAAATCCCTTTTTTCAGTTTTGGCTCGAAGGATCCTTGGCATCATTCCTCTTACAACAAGGAACATCTCGAGGACTAACATTTTGTATTGAGTTGGCTTCCTCTATATCGCTAATAAATTTAGCAATAGTGTCCTTGTTATTTCTCCCATCTATAATTTTGCACAAGCATTATGTGACATTCTTTCCAATATGCATCATGTCAAACAAATGAGATACTTGCAGGTGCTCATAGTAGAGAAATCAATTGAATAGGACAAAGTATATTTTCATACCTTGTGGAAGCCCACCATGACAACCTTTGAGAAACATAAATGGAAATATATTTTTTATTAGAGTAAATATAAAAAATATAATAAAATAATACATGTAACAAATATGGATGTAATTGGAACCAATTGCTTACCATGATTCTTCTCAAATGCCTTTTTCCATAGTTGAGGAACCATTCTTCATGGTTTTTTTACATCCTCTTTCTTCCCATTAAAGACATTTTTTTTTCCAGTAGTTTGATACCTGGGGTTCTTAAGGAAAAAATGTCTAAACTCGTTATACACCTCATTTCCTAAACTTCTTGAATTTTTATATATTGTTCTAGGACCACATTGTAGACATACATATTTACTCTATGTTTGAATCCCTTCAATATATAAAATACTATTTTTTTTCTATCGTATCTATTACCTGTGAGACTAGCCTGTGGTATAAGAAATCATGAACTAGGGGCATCTAATCCATAAAAATCACACGGGAATCACACTCAGCCCGAGCCACACCAACCCTTAACATGGATGTTGTTTTTTGGGAGTCTCCTCCTAACTACCGCAAGTTTTGAACCTTGGTCACCTTATAGAATGAAACCATCGAAATCCAATCGAACTAGCAGAATTTGAGAAGATATAGAATAATGTTAATAGAATGTCAAAATATTAAAAAAAAGAGTAATAATGGATATATAGAGTTACATTGATAATTTACATACCACAAAAACATGCATGTCTAAAATAGGTCTCATGAGGAAAATAATAGTTAAAATAATAAAATAAGAGTCGTGAATTTTTAAAGGGAAAGAAAGAAAACTACTTTTTTTATATAGTATTTTTTACTTATCACCTTATAGGTTTACTCAATTTCCAAGTGTAGGAAGACATTGGATACATAATTAAATTCCACATCCAACAAGTATCCACTCTGCATACTTTTAATAGACCCGTAGTGAGATAAACTGGAAATACAAAAGAAACACATTTTTTTCATGTGTTTCTAGTTTATCTCATTGTGGGTCTATCAAAAGTATGTAGACTGGGTTCCCCTTGGATGTGAAATTTAATTATGCATCCAATGAGTGTATACACTTGAAATTTCAGTAAACCTATAAGGGGATAAGTAAAAAATATGATATAAAAAAGTAATTTTCTTTCATCCCCTCCAAAACTATTTACCATTATGGTTGACATCATCATATTGAATCCTATTAGTTATTTTAAAGTTGATGTTGATGATACATTTTTTGTTTTGAGGCCCATTTTTACTTCAAAATTTATCTAATTCCCTATTGCATCATGAATTGTCCATGTAAGTTTTCCATGGAATTGAAATTGTTTTCGACCTATTGGTTTGGAGATGCCATGCATATTGTTGTTAGCCCATAAATTTAAAAGTTCATCAATAAGAGGCTCAAGATATACATCCATTTCTCTAACTTGGTGCTTAACTAGTTTGTTTTTCTAGGTTACACACCTAGAGGAAACCCCCAAGTACTTCCCCTCATTTCGAGGATGGTACCTAGGGTAAACCCTAGAATTTTAGGGCACGAGGCCAATCAACAACATGGCTCAAAGAATTTAGAAAAATATACTCATTAAGAAGTCAATATGTCACTTTTAGAAATTGAACCTAGGTGGGCAGGTTAACGACCATTCCTCCCAACCACCCAGGCTAAACCCAATTAACAAAGCGATGCTAACCTAGTTATTTGAAAATAAAAATAATTAAGTCCTTGTACATATAAAAAATGTAACAAAAAAATTAAAAATGAATTGGTATGTTGTTAACATTCCTAAAAATAAATACCTGGAAAAATTAATGTCAACATTACATGCTCTCTCTTTATTGACATCCAAAGAGGAAGGTTGTTGTTTATAACAAAAAATGACCAAACTAAGTTAATGGATCTAAGCTCTCCAAATGGATTGACACCATCAACTACCATTGAAAATCTAACATTACAACGTTCTTCTTTAAACTTGGACCATATTTCCTCGATTTCCCTAAATGTAGAACCATCTCAAGGCATTCACATAACACCATCTTTACTTCTCTTCCTTGCATGATAATCCATAAAATGTGCCATGTTTTTGTACCTAAAGTTTTTTTGGAAACATTGAATTATGGAGATATGACAAAGAAATTTATGGTGCACCTTATTTGTTACCTTATCAGTTCTATAACTACTAATTCCACATTCAAGACATTCAAATTTTGATGCATGTTGTTAATAATATATAATATGATCATTAGGACATGCATCAATTGTGTTATACTCCAATTCTATATATTTCATAAAGACACACAATTCTCAGTATGTGCAAGGTAAAGTATTTGACGGTGGTAGGATAATATCACCTAAAAATCTACAAGAAAAAATAAATTAATATAGTTGGTACCTTCAAGTTGACCAACAACAAAAGAGCAGAGATAAGACTTTTCCTTGAGTCTTTGTATAATGGTTTTTGTGCCATATCAAAAAGAGTTACATCATGAATATCTTCATAGATCTCATCCATAGGTGTGTTCTCATCCATGGAAAAAAAGATGTCAAGGATAAACCTATTTATCCCTTCATTCTCAATATTATCAATTCCATTTTATGTCATAGTATCAGCTTCAATTCTATTACCCTCACCATCTCTAATACAAATTGTAGCATATGGAATTCCTCTCTTCGTAATTACAAATAAATAAATATAATTAGTATCAATTTATTAAAATAATTGAAACTATTGAAAAATGGCAAAAAACATGCGTCCTCTATCTTACCAAGGGGTGATATTGTTTTTCCCCTTCAAAGTTCCCATGCTCCAAGAAATGTTTCCTAGTTGTTGACCTATTAATTCTTATTATCTTTATGTCTTTTCATTGGATGCACGGATGATAACAGTTCCCATCACCAATATTAGGAATTTTGGATGATTTTGAGATGGTTTCTCATGATCAATAGTTTTCCCAAAAGAATTGCATTCATCACGATCAACATCTACTTTGAGATCCAATGCTTCATAGATAAGAGACTGTATATAAACCAACTGATTAGATGCACCAGTTCCCGAGTTAGGGTTATCCAAAATTCTTTCATATTTTAACAAAATATTCAACCCATCCATTAGTACAATAATAATATATTCAAATAATTTCACAAATAGAAAATTTAAATTAATGGTATTAATTTTTTTAACCAAATAAATTTTTTATTATGGGTAACAATATTTCACCTTCTCCCAACTCTTCACAAAAAACAAGTTGTTTTCTTTTGTCATCCATATTTTCAATGCTGCAAAAAAATAAACAAACTTTATCAGTAGACACATCAAAATTATATAATAATCTTCATTAAGAATTAAAATATCACAAAATTTCGCTTATGTGATGATTTTCAACACCATATTTTTTATTTACACATAATACCTGATGGTTTATTACTCTTTCTATCTACTTCTTGGTTGACCCAGGTTCAGATCTGAACAGGTTTCCAACAAAACCCTCTAAAACTATCGACCCTCCTGGTAAAGCAGAAGGAAACACAACACACATAATGCATTGTGCAGTATCACCTGAGATAGTCCTATGGGTAACTGCAATGCGAAAATGCTTGCAGTATGGGATAGAGTGGAGACCTGGGATTGTATTTCCTCTTCTTCATGCCTTGATCTGAATTTTCTTTCTGTTTATTCTTAAGGTTCATTCACCTATTAAGCCTATGCACCAATTCTAACAGATCTAACATAAGTATCCATTCATCCATTCATAGTCTAATTATTGACAAAAAGTAAATACACAATAAAAAACACACTTGACACATGTTTTACCATGGTTCACCCCCTCCTAGGCTACGCCCACAAAGATATGGATTCTTAGGCTCTTTTATTTATATTTCTGCAAAATATGGCATCGCATGCACTACAATCCTGATCATACAATCATTAACAAGGGTCTGCAACCTCTATGAGGTAGACTAGATCAAACCAGACTCCTCAATCTGTGATCTAACCCTTAATATCTCACTACTTTACTTTCCTACAACTCAACAACTTACAAAATTATATCAGATCTTACACTAGTTCTCCTCACCGAACAAAACAAAATTTATGACCCTCGACCTAGATCTCTTAGGTACTTATTTATACTAATTTATAGCTTATCAATCATTACACTCTCTTACAAAAACCCTAAACCTAGCGTGGTTAGGTTTTTCTGCATGCGCACCTTGCATGCTTTCCTCCTTTGCATGTGGATTTTCCCCACATGTGCTACTTTTCCTGCCAGCTGTATTTTTCCAAATTAAGCTTTACTTTCCAAAAATATACTTTTCCTCAAAATCTTCCTGCACCCAACAAACCCCCAACACTGACATATGACTCATCCCGAGCCACCTAGGCATTGCATGCTCCCTCGATAGCCTCTGCTAGGATGTGGGACTTATTTGCAAGTTCCCTTCCTCTTGCCTGGACCTATGCAGCCTTTTCCATGAGTGATTCTAATGCTTGCACTATTATCTCCTCCCAGATCATTGTTGCACAATCTATATGTGCTTGCACCATGTTCTTTGTCTCCTCCTCCAACTGCGAGATCATCTGCACTGCTTTCTCTTGAATAGGTTCCATCTACGCCTGCCTTTCCTTCTTTTGCATCTGTGCTACTTTTAACTCTTCCTGCAACTTCTTTATATCTTGCATTCCTTTCAGACGCTCTGTGATACTCATTGTTTTCTTCCTCTGCTTGAAGTCGTGGATAACTACACTTACTCTTTCTTCTTTTTGGTCCCACTACTAGACCTTCTCGTCTTCCTCCAACAATGTCCAAAGTTGCGCTGCTTTGTCAAACAATCTTGCAGCTACGCTGATTTGTCTTTCCATCTCATCCATTTGACTTGAAGCTTCTTGGTTCCTTTTCTCCTTCATCTCCAGGGGAGTCATTGGATTGATATTTTCTTTTAGTCCCTCGATCTCCTACTAGTATTGATCAATTTTCTAGGCAATGAGGGTGATATTTTCCTCTACACTTTTCTCTGCTGCTTGCGTGGTGTTCAAGATTCGATTGTATGCCATTGTCAACCCCTGCTATAGCCTGTATGTGTGTTCTTTATCTTCTTATTTTTCCACAGTCAAATGGTCTCAAGTGATCTGGAGCATCTTTGTGATCCCTCTGCCCACCTCTAGATTTTTGGCATCTGCATGGGCCCTAGACTATACTTCTTTCATGATGTTGGCTTGTAGCCCGTATAAATCTTTCATTGGAATGTGTGCCATCACCATATCAAGTTTTTCTACTTCCTCCAAGGGTTTTTGCACTATCTCTTGATTGAATTTGATCATTTGATGCGTTATGGTGAATGTTTCCCTACCCTGGACAACAAATTGCACAATCTCTTCACCCTATTTTTGCGCAGATGGTCTCTGTGTCTTCTCTTGTGGTTGTGCAGGAGCCTGTGATTCTTCTCAGCTCCGTAGTTGTTGAATGTTTTCATGTACCTGTAGGATCTTATCCATAATCTCTTGCCTCTATTCCATTGTAGTCCTGACCACTTCCTCACTCTTGTCTTGGACCTTATCCACGATGAGCTTTGCATCATCCCATGTGGAGGTGATGTCAGGGTCCTTTGTCTCGTACTTCCTCTTCTTGCTCACATCTTTTCCCTGTGCAAGATTTATTGTCATCTGTGAGGGTTGCGTCTTCGTTGTTGTTCTTTGGCTTGTTTCCTTTGGAGCTTGTGTTGTCTCCTTTTTCCCAGTTCGTGGTCGACTTCCTGTTCTCATTGTTGTGGGTGTTCTCCTCGAAATTTTTGGTACTGTGCTACTCCCGCTTGGTAGGGTTCGTGGTGTAGTTGTCCCGGTGTTGTTAGCCATAATAATTGTTTGGGATGACGAGCCTACTTCGTTCATCTCTTTAGTCTTGGAGAACTATGTCGTGCCTGTCCTCATGGCTCATTTTTCTATTGGAAGTTTCCACTATGCAAGGCAATCCTTGATAATCCAATCCATCTTTACCCTGGTGACGCAATATTGCATCTTCAACCATGCCTTTTTGGGATCCCGCATAGCTTGGATCCATATGTGATGTCAGGATGCCTCAAATTTATCTATCACTTATGTCTCATGCCCAACCTCCATAGGTATGAACCATACATTTGTTGTTTGTTGCTAGATTTATTCTAGCAATGGAAAACACAGTGTTGTTTTCCTATTACGTCTTGTTATATTTATCTTTCTAGAGAGACTTATACCTAACTGCATAGCACTTCCCTACCCTATCCAGGAATGTTGAGAACTTAGGCTCTTGCCACTCTTCTAGAGCTATTAATATTATCAACCAGGATTAATGGAACTCGGTTCCATTGCCCTATGCGATGTGATAGTCAAGTAGAAATTGGTTCAACAGTTATGGCACCCAACTAAACACCATCCCCTTCGCGCACTGTGTTGCTACTGCGATCACTCCTGCTGGAGCTTCTCTACGACATTTTATTAGCAACTTGCACACCATTAGCTTACTAGAGAATCTTGTCACGTTGTCATTGATATCTTTGATGATGATGTCTCTATTTCCCTTGGTCATGCCAAACTGCGCCTTCACTTGTTCCGCCAGTTCTTTCTCACGCACTTTGTTTTCTAAGAAGTCTTTCGGCTGCACGTCGATTGTAGGAAATCATGTTATATTGGAAATTAATGCCACGCCAATCTGTATTGGTCTATCCATCCAAATAATGCCTCCATGGACCTAGGATATCAACTTCTTGACACACAGACCGACATTCTTACCGCGCCCAAAATGCGATATGTCTAATAGGTTCATTATACCTGAGATATATAGCCCTGTAATCCATTGTGTGGGCTCTAGCACTGACATTCCTAGGGGTCCAATCTCCCCTGTGTTGATCAGATAGTTTTCCTCGGCCAATTATGGAAATTTGGACGTGTTACACATGTCATGGTCCACATACCTCAACTTTGGTACCTTCCCCAACATGTTATCGACAGTGGGGACTGCGTCTAGAAGAAATGGAAGGGTAATTTCCATACCGTCAGGGGTATTTCTTTTATTCCCCGCATCAGATGTGCTTTCCTTTGTTGCTTATGTGCCCTCTTCTTCCCCAGCTGAATCTGGTTGATCGATTATGTCCTATAATAGTACTTCTTCTTGTGCCTGGGACTATCGCGGTCCCACTGTGTCACCTAGTCTTGCAGGTGCATCGAGGTTATGGTTTGAACCCCCATTTCTGGCCCCGGAGCTCTACCCTATCTCTCCTTGATATAATGTAGGGAGCTCTTCCTCGACTTGCATCAAGCTAATCAATTATGGGTATGAGTTAGTCACATCCTCAAGCTCGATTATATTCTCTACATCCTGTATTTATGCCTTTGGCCTTGTCGGGTGACCCAGACAAACTGTCCTAGCGACCCAAAATTTGGTGGAGTCATCCCTTGAAACTATCACAATATTGGCTTGCTACTTCATCGATTGGAAACTAGGGCACGGGTTATCTTTCTCACTCTGATCTCAAAATTTTCTAAGTGTTGAATAACTATACACTTTTCTGCCTTTTATAGACTGGGTTATGTTCACTTTTACTTTTTTCGTGCATTTGTGCCAAGTTCACTTTTTACTGTGCACTGTATTCTGATGTTTGTCGCGGTAGTTACTGCACACAACTTTTCCCCATTGTTTTTGTATTTTCTCTCTTTTGTATTTTTGTATTTCTTTTTCCCTCTTTTTCTCCTTTTTTATATATTTTTATCATTTTTTTGTCCTAGCTTATACTATAATACACTATGTACATGTTCTTCTTACTGTGTTGTAAATTTGAAGTGCTAGGAGGTCGAATGTCCCTCTACAGTTTTAGTCAACTCCCATTGATCATTCCTTTCATCTCTTCTCCTGCCAGATCCTTTAATTGTACAGATCCCCGATCTGTGAGCGTCTTGACTTCATAGGGCCCTAACCAATGCATTTTGAATTTACCATGTTGAATTTTTTTTATGTTATAGAGAAAGACTAGGTATCCTTCCTTGAGACTCTTCCTCTTGATATGTTTGTCATGCCAATATTTTTCTCTTGCTTTTTGTAATTCTTGGTGAAATCCTATCAGGATCCTATCCTCTTCCATCTCCATGAGTTGGTTTAACCTTTCCTTTACTGCACCTCTTTCTGTCATGTTGGTTATTTTTGCTACGTGCAGACTGTGTACATAAATTCTAATGGTACTATTTCTTCCTACCCATACACCAATATGAATGGTGTCTTTCCTGTCAACTTCTTACATGTAGTCATGTATGCCCATAGTACTACTGGAATTTTCAAATCCCAATCATCGTTGTTGACATTACAGATATTTTCAGAGCATTCTCCAAGATCTTATTGAAGGCTTCTACTATTCCATTTGCCTAAGTATGGTAAGGTGTACTCTTCTAGTGATATAATTCAAAATCCTCATTCATAGCCCTGATAGTGTTGTTGATGAAGTGAGTACCTCGGTCACTCATCAAGATTCGTGGACATCCAAATATGGTGATCACTTTCTCAAACAATAAGTGTGATTCTATCTCTACGCTGCAGTGTTTGATTGGTGTTGCTTCTTCCCATCTTGTTAAGTATATTTTCATAGTAATGATATATCTCGCTCCTGACCTTTTTTTTGGTGGATGGATTGGCCCAACAAAGTCTATTTCCCATTTTTCAAACACCTGCAAAGTTACTTGTGGTCTCAGGGGCATCTCATCCCTTCTGTTAGGTTTACCAACCCTCTGATAGACATCACATTTCTGGCAATATTCCTTAGAATCTTTGTGAATTTTTAGCCACCATAGTCCTGCGCGCAATACCTTCTGTGCAATATCTTTTCCTCCATAATTTCCTCTAGTTATTCCCTCATGATATTCTACCAAAATATTAGGCCTTTCATGTTCTAGTACACGTATTGTCAAAATGTTGTCTATGCCCATTTTCTATAAGTGTCCTGCAATCAATTGATAGAATGCAACTCTAAATACCAGATTCTTCTTCTACACAATGATAAATTCTTGTGGTGCAATCCTTGTGCTCAAATATTCAATGATATCAACAAAATACTCATCAACTATTTGTACTGAAAACAACTACGCATTAGGAAAGTTTTCTTCCAAATTGGTTGGTTCCTCTCCATTAGTGATCCCTGACAGATGATCAGGTCCTACATTCGACTTCCCTAGTTTGACTATCACTTCAAAATCAAATTCCTGAAATAACAGTAGCCATCTACAAATCCTTCCCCCTCCCCCCAACACTAGCTTGTTGAGTAGGTATTTGAGGGTGGAATGCTCTGTGAACATCTTAAAGTGTTTTCCCAGTAAGTAATGTCTGAAATTTTGAAGTTCATAGACCATATCTAAGCCTTCTCTTTCTACAATATTATAGTTCTGCTATGATTCTGACAGTTTTCTTCTTGCAAATGCTATAGGATTTTCCAAATCCCCTGCTCCCAGTTGCACCAAAATTTCTCCAAGTGTTATAGATGATGCATCTACATGCACATGAAAAGTCTTTTACCAATCCAGGAATACTAGAATAGGTGTTGTGACCATCTTTTCTTTTAGTGTGTCCAAACCTTGTTGACAGTCTTCATTCCACTAAAATTTGATATCCTTCTTTAACAATTTTTCCAATGGCACAATAATCTACGCATGCCCTTTTATAAATTTTCTATTGTAGCTTGTATGTCCTAGTGTTGCTCTCAACTGGCACACTGATTTTGGTGGTGGTAAATTAACAATAACTATGATCTTGGTAGTTTCTACTAGCAAGCCTTGTTTACATACTATATGGACCAATAATATTCCAAAAGGTGTACCAAAGATGCACTTCTTGATATTCAATGATATCTGACGTTGCTTGCATCTTTCCAACATTATCCTTAACACTTCCACATGGTATTTTAACAGACTATATACAGTCCAATCATCTAGATACACTTCTAAAAACTGATGTATGAACTCCTTAAAATTAGCTATGACTACCCTTGAAAATATGGTTGGTGCATTCTTCATCCCATAAGGCATGACTGTGTACTGGTAGGATCCCCATTTCGTGGAAAAAGTATTCTAATACCTGTCTTTTGGAGCTATCTTGATCTGATGGTAGTATGAGAATCCATCTGTAAAGGAATATGATTCCTGGCCTCCCACATTCTGTGGGACTTCATTTGTAAAAGGTGTAGGGAAAGGGTCATGTAGGCATGCATCTTTCAATTTCCTTAGGTCTACTCAAATCCTGATCCCCCTTGTTTATTTTCTCGGAATTCCATGGGGCTTATCCATTCAAATTCCTCCATTGGTTCTATGATGCCAGCTTCCAACATTTTGTCAATTTCTTCTTTCACTATTTGCTTATATACTGGATGTAGTCTATAGGGTCTATGTATGATAGGCCTGGCCTTAAGTTTGAGAGGTATCTTCATCTCTCCTAGCTCTCCTGCTATGCCTTTCATTTATGTAAAGGTCGTTAGGAACATGTCACTTTATTCACGCAGTAACTCTGTTATCCTTTCTATTGTTTGTTCATCCTAGTAGTCTCCAATACTTGTCATTTTGGGATTCTCAATTATCCCAATGTTGACTTTCTTCACCTTGATTGGTGCAACAAATAATTTTTATTCCAGATATGGACCTTCCACCTCTCTTTCTGCTTCAATTTATGTAATATGAATATTGCGAGGGTCATATTCATCTTGTGCTTCTTCTTCGACATGATAGCATGATAGTAGTTCTTTGATTTTTTGCATGTTTTGTTGTTGGTATTATGTCATGAGTTCAGCCTCTGGTTCATCAATATATATCACCCCTCTTATTTTTTTTAGTGTTGAATCAATGTTGGGGTTCTCATGTTCAAATGAAAAGGTTACTATAAAATTATGTTGTAATGTTTTCCATTCTGCAGTGCCTTTGCACATTTCCTGGTCTACATACCAGTTTTATGGAATTCCTTCCAATGTATGGATGAAGTGATGAGGCCATTCCTCTGGTAGTGTCATCCTCCATTGTGTCTTTCACTTCTACAAATGTTATGTTGGTGTCCCTTGTCCATCATATCTCTTTATTTTATTGCTTCCCTGCTCTGCGTCGAATCTAATTTGCAGTAGTCGCTTACATTCGTACTAGTCCTTAATTATTTCTTTGTGCGTACCCCCACCATCTTGTAGGTGTTGCTTTGAGTGAAATGTATAGGGATAAGAGCCTCTGATTCTCTAACACTTCATCTTCATATTTGATAAAAAATTATTCTAAATCATTCACTCCATGAAAACTAGGAGGTTATCTTATCTTTGTACCAACCCATCTTTTTGCACGGTCTATTCTTGCACACCTTCTTGTAGAAAATTCATGTAATCTATGCTTCCAATTCTCCAAACATGTCTCTGAGTCAGAATCACATGATGTGATTCTCCTCCAGATGAGTACCCCATATGCAATTGGGTTGACATAATCGTCTTTGCGTGCGGTGGTTTTGTACATCTGGTTTATTTCCTCCAAATCTAAGAAAGTGGGCTCTACAAACCTCTCTCCTTCTGATGGATCTAATGGTACAATAACTCTATATTCTCCTGATTCAAATGTTATGTTGTCTTCAAGTTGATTATGACCTGGTTATCAAATTCTCAATCCAAGCCAAGCAATACTGGATAAGGTGTTGTGTCATCCATTATTTCTATCACTTCTAAGTTTGCCTTAGTGCGCACTCCATCCAGATCTACTGTCACACCCTTAAGCCTTCCAATTGGTAGAAATTTGTGTTGGTTTTCTAACTTCAACTGGACAGGTGAATGAGATGAACAAAGTTCGTCACGCACAAATAATCCAAAATATCTGGAATATAGTAATCAAATCCATATGGACAAATATATATGTAATATGAATGAATAGTAAGCTCTTAAAAAAGGTTTAATTCTTACTTTAACCCCTTTTCACCCAATGAAATATTTTTTTAGGTATCAATATAATATTTGAAATGTACCCTTTTTCTTTTAAAGTTTCTCCTCTTTTCTTTTTTTAAATGTATCTCTTTTTTTTTTAATCTTTAAACTTTAATTAAAAAGTACCTTATCTTTTATAACCTTCCAATAAATAAATATATTTTTTTCCTTCATATAACTTACCTTATCAAGGTAAGCCTTCGATGCCTCGATTTAAATGGACTGCTTATGCTAACCCGATTTGTTGATCAACAATGACCTTTTTGTATCGCCTTAACCTTAATATATACAAATATAATTCTTTAATAATATTTTTAATTATATATTATTAAAAAAAACTTTAAATTTCTCCACTTTATCCAATATTAATCCTTCTTATTTTTTTTGTACTTTTGACTTTGTATGTCATAATATTAAATTAAGATCCCTTATTTTATTTTAATTGCCTATTACTTAATGTTTTAAAAGTCACAACCTTAAATTGAAATCCCACGATTTTTTTTATAACTTGAATCTTCACCTTGTGAAAGTGTAGTACGGATTTAAGTACGGACTGGTAGCTGCACGAGTGAGGCAGTAAAATTCTGACGGATAACATGGATGGACTTAATATTTGTATGGTGTGTACAACAACGATGGAGGATGTAATTATTGGAGGTTGTACGGAATTTGTACGATTGTTGCACAACAATGAAATTGAATCAACGATTATCCAACTGTATATCAACTTTGTAGTATAGAATTGGCATGGCTTCTTTCCTGTACGGATCAATTTTTAGTGATTGAATCAACTTTTCGATGGCTGTACAAAATTCGCGGGATGATGTGTGGGAAGGTACAAAATCAATTTATGTTATTTTTTTTTTTATTCTTTCCTCTCTATATATGCTAGTTATAATATATATATATATATATATATATAT
>JZKD02S0333853.1:173306-184579 GCA_000966675.3 Picea glauca
TTGTAAGTTGATTCATCTTGAGATTAATAAAGAGTACTTTTCCCGTCCCAATGCATGAGTCTTATATGTTTTATTCGATTTATGCTTAATCTCTAACCCTCTAGTAGAACAATAGCATTCATGCGTAGTTTTGTCTTGATTGCAGGATCGTTTTTTTGGAAGGAGCAGCAGAAGCAAGGGGATAAAGCGCAACGGAGGATCTACACCAAACGACGATAAAAAGGTTAGTCGGTTCTTTCCATGTTTGCATGTGAAAAAGGGTTTTAGGTTTGGGGTAGAAGGTTAAAAGTAATTTCTTAAGGGTCATTATCTGCATGCAAGTTTAAGCCCTAGCTTGTTAGTCCGTAGGGTACAATTTCCCCACAATAGTCCTTACATATTGAACTGTGATGAACTACTACCTCCATGCGGTGTAGATATTTGACTACTAATTCTTGAACTGACTCCTCTAGTTGTTACTCCTTGATTGGGTGTACTTCATGATGTCTTTCTTCTACTGAAATTTGGTTGTCTAAATGTTGGTGTTCTTTTTTGTGTACTAGTCGCACATGGGGTTATGGGTTCCACACTGACACTGATATGGATGGGAGTTCTACCTTATGTTACTTCCCTTGGACCTCTTGTCTTCCTTTCATATGTTGTACGCAAGATTTACTCAATCTGATCCATATCCTAGAGATCCTTGTTGATCCTCAACCAAGTTTTGAGTAAACCTTGGTCAAGTTCGGACCACTTTTGGACTTCGACATGCTGGTCAAAGATGGAGTGCCCAGGGGGATCTAAGATCAAGGATCTCACTTATTTTGCGGGCTATGTGGACCCAACAACGCGTTATTTAGGGCTTTTGTAATGGGTTATGGGATGTCGGCCCATGGGTTTACCCATGATTAGGCCTTATTGTAAGGGATTGTAAAAGTATAAATAAGTAAGAATGTATGGTAGAAGAGGGGAAGCTAAGGAAATAACTTGTGAAGCTAAGTGCAAGTAGATTTGAGTTGCTTTGTGCAACAAAATGTGTAAGTGTTAAGGCTCTGTACTCAATAGAGAAGTTGGATTTGTGCCTAGACCTAGTTTTGGAAGGAGGATATGGTGCTTAGTGCATAGATCTCATGTCCTATGCGAAGTTCAGCTCTATGTCTTAGTGCACAGGAGCGGATGAATGTAAGAGATTGAAGAATAATAAAGAAGATGAAGCAGTTGGTGGACGTAGCCCCACACTGCGGTGAACCATGTATATCTTGTGTCTTTAGTTTGCTTTGTGATGTGTTATTTATGTTATTTATTTTCTTATTGCCTTGATTATAATGTATGATAGATAGATCTATTGATTCTTAGTGCTTTAATTAAAGATGAATGAATGTTAGATCTAACTCAGTGTTGTGTGCTAAGTGGTTGAAGTTCGTAATATTTATTGATACTGTGTCAATCTATATTTGGGTATGTTTTGTGATGTTAATTATGCTAATGAACTAATGCATGTCAACTTCTAAGTGTTGCTAGAATACTCTGTGAAGTGTTATTATCACAGATATGTGTCCCATCTTGGTTACAAACACCTAAGTCCCGTAAACCCCCTTCTTCTACCTTGGGTGAGACTTTGCCTACTTCGCAGGTGTTTCCAAAAGGGTTGGTATTTAGGGTTTTGTTGGTGCATTGTTGAAGCGTTGAAACCTAGGTCTGCCCCTGTTCCAACAAATGGTTCCGTTGTCGGGACCTGAAACTGTGATTGTTGGGAACTGAAGTAAAGAAAAGAGAAGTTGTGTGCATATATCTGTTTTTGTAGTGTGTAGTACTCTGGTTGACTTATGAAGCTTTGTGCTAAGAGAGAAACCCGATCTGAAGAAAAGAGGTAAAACTATGTGCTTTGATAAGAGTAAGATAAGTGAAATTGTTTGTTTCGAAAGCATGAATTTAGGTATGTTTAATAGATTCTATCCTAGTCTGAAAGCTAGGGCACAGTTGGAAGAAAGAGTTGATCTAAGTAAAGATAATAGAAATGAAGAAAGATATGTTATTCCTATGCATAGAAAGAATTTTTGGACTAATAAGTGGATGCAAAAACCTAGAAAGAATTTTTGCAGATTGTAGGTCCAGCACTGTGATCCTAGTGCGCAGTACAAAAGAGGTTAGGGAACATACAAGAGAAAGAGAGGATTGACACTATGTTATAACTGTAGAAGACTGAGACATCTTTATAAGGAATTCCCTGGTACAGGTCCTATTTGTCTTTGTTGTAAATGTAACAAACCCACAATGGGGCATAAAAAAATTTCACTTTTTCTTAACTCTCTTTAGATTCCCCTTTCTTCAATTGCAGGTTCTTCCAAGCCACATGTTCTTTCTTGGCCCCTTTGAAGGGTTTGAGAAACATGTTCTAGCTCTCCATGCTATCCCCTTCCTTCATATGACCTCAAGTTGTGACCACACACCTATCAAAACGCACTTCGCGACTTCACATGTCAAATATTTGCATGTGAGCCAACCCCGACTCTTTCAACTCTCAAACTTCTGAACTAGAGCCTAGCGCATACTAGCTCCTCCCTTAATATTTTTCAATGTGACCCCTCACTATGACCTAGGGCCAATATTCCGAGCACTTCATGACTTCGCGCTTCGCGTTGTCGAAAGATTTCTCATCTCCCTTCTTCTGAAACCCAAACTAGCATGTTTCTCTCACCAGATCAACGGTCCACACTCTCTCGCAATCCAACGGTCCTGATCTCCTCTCTCGCAAATTGGGTTTTTGCGTTTCATGAATTTGGAGGTTGTCTTACCTATATTTCCTTGATTCTCGATTTCCTGATATCTGATATCTTATTTCTAGATAAACGGTCTGGATCCCTCCTTTAACCAACGGCTGTGATCCTTTCGTGAACTCAGACTTCGCGAGTTCTCATGACTCCTATCTCTGACTTCCCAAGTAGTGAGTCAATGAAACATTGATCTCTCACCACGAGTCCCTTCTCGATGAACGACTAAGATTCTTTCGCAAACTCGGACTTCGTGAGTTTCCACGACTCCTATCTCTAACTTCCCGAGTTTCAAGTCAGTGAAATGTCGATCTCTCACCACGCATCTTTTCTCTATGGACGACTAGGATCCTTTCAAAAACTTGGACTTCACGAGTTCTCACGACTCTTATATCTAACTTTCCGAGTTATGAGTCAGCAAAACGTTGATCTCTCACCACACATCCATTCTCGATGGACGACTAAGATCCTTTAGCAAACTTGGACTTCGTGAGTTCTCACGACTCCTATCTCTGACTTCCCGAGTTGCGAGTCAGCGAAACATTGATCTCTCACCATGTATCCCTTCTCGATGGATGGCTAGGATCCTTTCACAAACTCAGACTTTGCGAGTTATCACGACTCCTATCTCTGACTTCCCGAGTTGCGAGTCAGCGAAACGTTGATCTCTCTCCATGTGTCCCTTCTCGATGGACGGCTAGGATTCTTTCGCGAACTCAGACTTCGCAAGTTCTCACGACTCCTATCTCTAACTTCCCGAGTTGCGAGTCAGCAAAATGTTGACCTCTCACCATGCATCCCTTCTCGATGGATGGCTAGGATTGTTGCGTCTCCTAGCTCCTCGAGTATTCTCCTCCTGGATTTTATCTGAAGGGTTCTTCCTTCGAAGCATGTGGGTTTCTACCATGTACCCTTCTCAACACCAACGGCTAGGATTGACCTCGTGACTTTGGACTTTGCGAGCTCTCACTCTCCCCCTCGCAAATCTTCTGAAGTTCGATCCTTCGAACTCTCAGATCTACTGCCACCTATCCCCCTGACGATGGATGGTTCCGATGATTTTGCAACTTCAGGACTTCGCAAAGTCCAGTCTCCTGTGCAACTCCAAAAGGTTAAATATTGTGTACTTTCCTCTATATCCAATGACTGTTGGTCCACGCGCTCAGATCTAACTGTTGAGATCTGATCTCCTCCCTATGCGTTCTTCTAATTGTCTAGACGTGGTTCCAATGGTTCATATATTTCACAAAGCTCGATCCAATGATCATTGTTGCTCCTCCTCCTGAGATTTCACTTTCTTCCCTGACTTGGAATATTTCAGATGTTTCAAAGGTCTCAACCTTTAGTTTACTTCCTGCGAGCCCTGATGTATGGTATCGACTTCCACTTTCCCTCCCGAGCTTACGAACTTGAAACAAGTTCACCTCTTGGACCTCATCTGTGCTTCTGAAAATCTCTTGTCTCTTCAAAGCTTGGTCCTTAGGTATTTTTGAATTCCCAAGTACTCCTTGCATTAATATGCCTATGTCAGATCGACGGTTCACGACCTTCCTCGATCCAACGATCTGTATCACATCGCAACTTCTGGTTTCAGAATTTTAGTCGTGCTAACGTGTGATTCTCTCGATGTGTGAACTCCGATCTTGCCAATCTGATGGTCAAGGAGGGTCCCAATAGATCCTTGGATATACGATCCAGGTCACACCGCTACTTCAGGTTTCAGAGGATCCATCCCCTTCACAATGATTACCAACATCCGTCGAACTTGCGAAGGCTGAGGGAGTCGAGGCGCTACTGCCTACGCCCCTTCTTCAAATCTGACGATTGCAACAAACCTTGGATTCTCCCGAACAGGTCTCATATGTTCACCTTCCAAACAAAATGATATTCTCTTTTGATACTTGAATCTCACTATTCATCCTGAGCTTGGTTGGCTCTTAAAGGCTTAATATCTTTGCGCTCTTTCTCTTGAACGTAACACTTGGAAGAATTCTTCTGCGCACCCCTTACGTTCATTTCTCAGCACTTGAAATTAAGTATTTCTCGGTCTCTATTTGCCTCGCAGAGAGCCTGTGCATATCTACACTACCTATTCCGAGTTTAACAAGCTCCATCCTCCAAGGGACTCAGAATGAATAGGAGGGTAGAGATGCGTACATGAAACTGTACCTAGGGTCAACGAACTCACAGTTCGTGGCTCTAGCTTACGCCACCACAAGACGCAAGAATTTACGAGTACAAGCCATGTTTGAACAATATAATTTCTTACTTGCCTAAATACACAATCAAGCAGAAATAGAAGGGATATAGTCTATCCATTGAGAAATCATGCACATTCCTGAAACATTCATGGGATATCCAACTTTAACTCACAGCACCACTTAAATACACTAGATATGTGATTACTTATCTATTACAGGTGGTAGCCAACTAACTGACTGTGGGTGTTCGTCTTTCCACCTGACCATAGGCTCATAGGAATTCATTCTTATCACTCTATCCACCCCTGTGCCAAGCCATGATATTACCAAGTAACTCTCGTAGTTCTCAAGGATTCTTTCTCTACTTCATCTTCTGCTCGGGTTCTGTTCTCTGCAAAATTTTAGAGATTTATCTCTTTGTTATGGCTCTGGCAAGGTTTATCAGATGCTCACTCAGCATCAAGCCTGTGGCCTTCTGTTCATTATCCCCATTGGAGATCTCTGTGCATCTCCCTTACGAGATTTTTCTCTCTTGTCTCCTCTCTCCTTTCTAGTTATCCATGTGTATGTATCTTACCTTCCTTCTGTTAGAAGGAAGCTCGGGTCTGAAAGTCTCTGTGGTACTTCAAGATGACATTATGCAGCTAGACCATGATTCCATTCATGGGGGTGGTTTATAATTCAACCATTGGTCCTTTCTTCGTTAACTGATTTCTCTCCTTGGGATCCGAAGGATATTTATTATCCCCATCAAGGGAAATTTGGGGATATTTGATATAATTAACCCTCTCTTATAATTTTCTCAGTCTTTCCTCTAGTGATATCATGACCAGTACTTTCAAGGCTTCACCCCCACATTCAGTTATTGGAAACTCAAACAATAATACATTTACACTCTCCACATGCCTTAGCATGGTAATCCTATTTTATGATTAATTACAAACTAGGGGAACAAAGGATATTACAATTCCCTCCCCCTTAAAGGAACAACGTCCTCGGTGTTCTTTCTCAAAAACACCTGTCATTCCTTTCTCATTCAGTTGTTTTAGAAATCTCGATCCTTCTTTCTCAGTCAGGTTCTTTTTTAGGCCCTTAATCTTGGTCACCTGCTTTCAATAATTCTTGGGAAAAAATCACGTTAATCATAGTCTTATGTGAAAACATTGCATAAAAATTTCTAGGAAAATTTTCATAATCTTAGCACAATAATTATATGTGCAATTTGTGTATTTGTATCCACATGGTTGTTTTTTTATCCAGGCTCATCGTTTTTCCTTGACATACCCATTGGGTGCATGATCCCAATCAATAGTTTAAAATAAATATCAAGGTTTCATATTCCTTGCGGTCACTCACCCTCCAAGCCCAGGCTCAGGCATCCCCTTCTCTGTTATACAGTCCCTCGGGTGATCCATCTTTCCTTGCCAAGGTTTTCTCGCATAGGAAGAACTACCCACCGTGTGCATGATCCCAATAGTTTACAAGAACTATTAAAGTCTTCTCTTCCTTGTAGTCACTCACCCTCCAAGCCCAAGCTCAGTCATCCCATTCTCTGCTATAAAGTTCCTCGGGTGATCAGTCTTTCCTTGCCAAGTTTTTCTCACAAAGAAGGAATTCCAGAGACTTTATCGAGTCTTACAGTCAAGGCGTCCATCAAAATTTCTCTATCGATGCGTCCCTTTGTCTTGTGTTACCTCAACACAACATATTTTAGGTGATCATGGCTTATCACGAGGTTCTCATGGCTCAGTAGTAGCCATTTTTCACGCTTTTTAGCTTGACAGCCTTCTGGATCAACAAAAGTTAAGGACAAAGGTTACTCTCCTTCTCCTGGCACAGAAATAGATAAGGACGAAGGTTACTCTCCTTCTCCCGACTCATTCATAGATAGGGATGAAGGTTAATCTCCTTCTCTCGAGTCAGTCTCTATTTCTTGCGATCAGAACATACCCTTTTTCTCAGTTCTTCCTCCAACTTGAGAGCTCTGTCTCTCATCTCTACACTCTTCACAAATATTTTCCTTTCACCTGTATCATAGGCATATAGAAATTCATGAGACATCATCATAAATTTTAAATTCAGAATTTCCTTGTAAATCTGTTACCTACAGATTTCCAATTCTACATTTTATTTTCATATTTGTTCCGCATGGAAACTAGATTCATAATTATGGTACATTCCTTCCCATAGAGGTTTGGATAAGCAGGTAATTGGTCTTCCTGATGGGCTTACAACACTGCCATATTCAAGACTCCTTTGCTTCCTGCACTTCAACTTCAATCGGCCAAACAAATTGTTATTTTCTCCATGAACATACATTTTTAGTGCACCTTTATAACGTCATCACAAACAATTTCAGAGTTGTGCATACTAACAATCAAATTCACTTTCTTAAAAAAAAATTACCATTCCCTATAGTTTGGCTCAGTAGGCAATTGGTATTCCTTATGGGCTTAAATACTGCCATATCCAAGACCCATTTCTCCTGTAGTTTCAACATTCCTCAGCCAAACAATTGTTAGTTTCCATGTACATTATCTTTTCAAAATTAGGAATACTAATAGTCCAAGTCATTTTCATCTATTCAAGGATACCAAGCAAAAAGGATACATCATCCCTTACCTATGCATCATTCCAGCCTACCAAATTTTTCAAAATGTAATTCAGATATCAATTGATTTTAATGAATGCGCCAAAATTTGTGACCACATTCATACCCAATGCACCCTTGCATTGATTTTAAGTTTCCCATACTTTTTGACAAGTACTTTGCCATGGTGTGTTGGAGTTTAGCCAAGATTTTCACCATATGTCTTATTTATTCTCATTCATTGTTGCAGCAGGGTTGTGATTTCGGCTATAGGACGATCACGATCCCAAATCAGTACACATGAAAATCAAAAGTTTCACATGAATGCCTTTAAGAATTCTTCTTCCATTAATAAACATGGTGCCAACACTCATGGCCGCCCAAATTTGGTTTTCTCTAACACCTATACAATGTGAGTAGAAATGTTAGAAGGTCTTCCTTCCTCAATGGGAAATCCATTGTCTGTCCTTTATGCAAACATGCATTTCCTTGAAGAAATTCCATGAAACGTGCTATCTATGAGCACTTTTGTTTCCAATCGTTCCTTGATCGGTCCATGTATTCATGACATATCAGTTCATGAATTCTTCCAAGGATTACAATTAGTCATTACTACCAGAGGTTCACGCCTCCATCATTTAGGTTCTCCTTCCCAAATCATACCCTACTTGGGTATCCAAGGCATACAACTGCCTTTCAATGTTTCATACATAACATTAATACCGTAAAACATTTTAGAAGGGATTCTTACCCAATCCCTTCATACCTTGTGCCACATAGGCGTGAACATTTTTATATCGATTATGGCTACTAGCACCCCCTCTGATATTACCCCATCAGTGGTGCTCCATGGGGACTTTTAAAGTCCCTTCAACAATCTTTCAAAAATAACCTTCTCATAGTCATCCTCTGATTGAGGTTGTTCATTATTGACAACTTCCTTTCTCAACAGTTCCAATCTTATTGCTTTCTACACATGACATACATCATAAGAACATTAGTTGTCATGTAAATTAAAATGCAAATACCATAGAATTTAAATTAATAAAATATTTTGAAGCATGTCCTAGCATATTTGTATGCACTTCATCACATTATCCTTAATTTTTTCATGAGTGCAACACAACAGTTCTCAATTGTTTTTACAGTAATACAACCATCATTACTATGGTGTCAAAACATTTACTTTCATCAATGTACTAGCTTTCTCATCCCAGAGAAAAAAATAATACACAGCAAGAAAAGAATTGAGGGCTCTCCCCTTCTTCAAATTCTTTCTACATCACCTGGGAATTTTCAGTCTAGCTGAGTTATTTCTAAAGCCTCACTGTATTTTCTTTTCTTTTGCAATTCTACTCCATGTTGGGATCTTCCTTCTCTTTTCCTTGAGCCGCCTTGGTTAGGCCTCACCCTAACCCTTTTTGGAATACAACAACATGCTTTAATAGTAAAATTTTTGTTCATAATGAATCATGAACCTGTGCATCCAGCACATTACCATTCGGTTATCAAAATGGTCAATATTCATTTATTAGTCTTCTACTCATTACATGTTGTTTTTCAAAATGTAATCGAGGATTATGTTATATATATATATATATATATATATGTATGTATGTATGTATATGTATTCATATAAACTTGTGTCTTACTGCTTAATTCTTAGTAGTCATTAAGGTTGTGACTTTGTTTTCCTAACAGAGTCTTCACATAGTTCCTCCATAGGGAATTCCTTCAGCATGCAACTTCCTTATTACATATCCATCACTATTTGTGCTAGACTCAACCTCGAGTTAGCTTTTATTTGTTTACCAAATATTCCTTAAGGAATATAAACATGCATCTTTGTCATGTACCTAATTACGTATCCATATGTATTCTGGTTTTGTTAACTTACATCCATGATGTATTTAACCATATTCATAATCCTAAGCCTGCATGTAGTTGTCATAGGTATATTTCACAGTCCACATACATCTTTACTTTTAATATTAGTCAACTCAGGATTATTCACAATCCTTCTCATGTGATTCCCAAAGGCATAATCATTTGCCTCGTATTATGACAACATAACATCTTTGCCCATTTACCCTTCTATCTAATCATATTAGTGTTCCCTGAGGAAAGGGAATACATTCCCCTCAAGCTATTACTTGGAACATAACTTTCATGACTCTTTAGAATGGAGTCATCCATGCATCCATAATATTTGTTTAATCTGGATAAGAGTAATTCTTGCTTTATATTTCCCTCATCGGGGAAACCATATGGTGCCACGTACAAATATACTCTTTCATCATACACATGCATCACTTGCATGTTTAATAGCATTCATACCTAACTGGTATCGATATCAAGCTTCATATTAAGAAGCTTCACAATGCATTAAACCCATTCACTCAAGAATAATTAAACACAACTAAGTATTCATTATGCTAGCTTATTGCTTACACCTTTTCCATGTCATTCACACACATGGACATATCAGGTTTCTATATCCTTTTTCCAAGGATCTTCCAAGCATATTTATGATCATGTATACACATTCTTGTATATGTAGGTGCATCTATTGCACCTTTTTACCTAATGCATTCACTTGATAGTTTAATTTCATCATTAGTGTCCTTTAGTTTGAGATTTCAGTCACTTACAGGACTGATCTCGGAGTCATATCTCGTGTTGATGTTGCCATCTCTCATGGCTATAACCAACTAGGGTCACTTTCCTCTTTATGCGACAACGTCTTAGCAAGAAAACTTCCTTGCCTCAACGTCCATAGGGTCTTACCCATCTCACTTTTCTCTTGTCATGAGGAGTTATATAGTCTGATTTTAATATAAAGCAGTAACTATAACTACCAAGGATCCTACCTGATCCTATCAGATTCCTTTAAGCCCATAAAGGTATTAACCATTATACAATCCACCATCATCAGTGCCTGAATTTCCAACTGCCCATGCTTAGAAGCAGTGTTACGAACACCAGGTCATCTATCCTTCTGGCTTCAGTTTCCCTTGACAAAACCTTGCCACCTTCAGCTATCCACATTCAAGTCTTATTATAAATGTTAATTAGCATATCCTTACTCTGGTAAGAGTATTTATCACTTTGACAAGGGTTAAAGAAATTCTTCTGCTGAAATTCAAAAAGAATTCCCAAAATCACAGGTTCAATCTACAGTCCTTCTCATCAAAGATTAAATGTAGATAAAAATATATCCTTACGCAACTCGTACATGAGCCCAAGCAGGCCAAGTGTTGTAACCATGCTCTGATACCAATTTGTAACACACCCACGACGGGGCATAAAAAAATTTCACTTTTTCTTAACTCTCTTTAGATTCCCCTTTCTTCAATTGCAAGTTCTTCCAAGATGCGGGCTCTTTCCTGGCCCCTTTGAAGGTTTTGAGCTATAGGTGATAGCTCTCCATCCTAGCCCCTTCCTTCATATGACCTCAAGTTGTCAACACATGCCTATCAAAAGGCGCTTCACGACTTCGCGTGTCGAGTATTTGCATGTGAGCCAACCCTGACACTTTCGACTCTCGAACTTCTGAACTAGAGCCTAGAGCGTACTAACTCCTCCCGTAATATTTGTCAATGTGACCCCTCGTTATAACCTGGGGCCAATATTCTGAGTGCTTCGTGAATTCGCGTTGTCAGAAGATTGCTCAGCTTCCTTCTTCTGAAACTCGAACTAGCGAGTTCTGCTTGCTAGATCAACGGTCCACAC
>JZKD02S0333853.1:197600-217371 GCA_000966675.3 Picea glauca
TCTGCACTTCCTTTTCTAAACCCTGCCTGCTACAGATACTTATCCAGTCTGGAGTACCATGCTCTAGGAGCCTTTTTTAGACCATACAAGGCCTTCTTTAATTTACACACATAGTATGTGTTCTCTAGCAACTAAAATCCTTCTAGTTGTTCAATGTAGACTTTTTCTTCAAGTTCCCCATTTAGAAAATCTTATTTTACGTCCATATGATATACTTTAACATTTTTGGAGCATGCATAAGCTAAAAGCAAGCAAATTGCTTCCATTCTAGCAACTGGGGAAAATGTCTCTTCAAAGTCGATTCTTTCAATCTGTGCATATCCTTTACATACCAATCTAGCTTTGTTCCTTGTAACCTGTCCATCTTCATTCAATTTATTCTTGAAAACCCATTTTGTACCGATCACATTCTTATTCTTTGGTCTTGGAACCAATTCCCAAGGGTCATTTTTCTCTATTTGATCCAATTCTTCATCTATGGCCTTATTCCAAAATTCATCCTTGTTGGCTTCATCAAAACAATTTGGTTCAATTGTAGATAAGAGTTTTAGGTGTGTTTGTTCTGATGAACAGATTTTTCTTCTAGTCTCAACTCCTGCATCTTTGTTTCCAATAATCTGATCTGGAGGATGATTCTTTTGTACTTGTTTACTAGCTGTCTTTGGAGATACTAGATGAACTTCCTCTTCTGCTTCTGTCAGATTCTCTTCATTTTCATCTTCCTCTCCTACTTCTTTTTCATCTTCTTCTTCGAAAATTTGTTCCATTGATTTGTTTTATTCTTCCTTTGATTATGGTCTGCATGTTTCATCAATTGTTATGTTGATGTTTTCCACAACTTTGTTTAATATTAGATTGTAACACTTGTATTATTTCCATGTACTTGAGTAACCAACAAGTATTCCTTTGTCCACACGAGAGTCAAAATTTCTTATTTTTCCATCTTCTCTTTTAGTGTAGCATTTGTTTCCAAAAATTCTGAAGTGCTTCACATTTGCTAGTCTTCATTTCCATAGCTCATAGGGAGTTTTATCAGTGTTGTTTCTGAGCATTACTATGTTTTGAATGTGAACTGTTGTATGCACTGTCTGTGTCCAAAAAATATCTGTCAACTTTGAATCCATTATCATTGTTCGAGCCATTTCTTGTACTATCTTGTTCTTTCTTTCAACAACTCCATTCTGTTGAGGTGTCCTAGCGATGGAGAGTTGCCTTTTTATTCCATGATTGTTGCAGTAGTCCAAAATATTCTTTGAGGTGAATTCTCCTCCATTATCCGATCTTAAGCATTTGATTCTTGAATCCATCTCATTTTCAACCATTTCCTTGTAGATCTTGAAGTTTTCAAAAGCTTCTGACTTGTTCTTGAGAAGTCAAACTGTAGTCATTCTTGTATAATCATCAACTAATAACATAAAGTATCTCTCACCTTTTAAGCCTTTTGTTTTAGTTGGTCCAACTAGATTAGTATGCACAATTTCCAATGGTTTTGTTGTTGAATATTCCTTTGATTTGAACCTGGTCTTTATCTGCTTTCCTTGTTGGCAATGCTTGCATAAAGTGTTGGTTGGTTTGGTGATCTGTGGCATTTCTCTGACTGCTTCTCTTTTGTTTACTTTGACAAGATTATAAAAATGCATGTGACCCATTATTCTGTGCCATAGCCAACTTTCATCTTCCTTTCCTAGAAAACACTTTTCATTTTCAATTTCACTTAACACATATATGTTGCTTGAAGTTCTTGCAGCTGTAGCGACCAATTTCCATGAACCTTGTTTTATTATGTCACACTTTTGTGAATCGAAAGTAACTTTATGACCTTGGTCACACATTTGATTTTGGTTGAATCATCATTTTCGAAGGAGACTGATCCATCTCTTTCCTTTTGTAATGTAAGAAACTTGTCTCTATCACCTGTCATGTGTTTTGAACATCCACTGTCAACATACCAACCACGTTTCTTCTGTTTAGCTTGTAGAGCGATTGTGCATTCTTCATTGCTATATTGATCTTGCTTTCTTATCCATGTCGGTTTCTAAGGTTCTTGTTTGTGACTCTGTTGAGGTTCTTTAGGAGGGACTATCATTCTGCAATTTTCGGCCATGTGTCCAAAATTGTTACATTTGTAACATTCCACTTTAGTGCTCAAAGATTCAAACCTATTGTAACTTCTTCTATGTGTTTCACTAGGTCTTCTTGAATAACCCCTTTGTGTATGGCTCTCAAAGTAGTTATTGTTCATGTTGTTAGCTCTACAATTTACAACTTTATGTCCATAATTATTACATGCATAACATAAACCTGGGTTCTCCAACTTCACATGGTCATAACTCTCTAACTGTGAGGAGTTATGTGACGTTATACATACCACCGAAAATGGAATGACAAGAACTATCCATACACGATAGTTTCCCTGAAAAATTCACTATCCTTCATCTTATTATTCCATAATTAAGCATGGGTTCTCTTACTCCGCAAAGCATCTTCCCATGAGGGCTTTCACCATAAGGGGACCACTTTGGAGTTCATCCATATTTACTTCTTATCAACCATGAAAAAACAATAATGAGTCATATTTACATCAAATAATCTTGGGTCCATTACCCAAACCTTTATGTTATGGGGCTTTCTTCAAGGGTTGACATCAATGACAACCAACCTTAATCAACACCAACGATCCTGATCTCCTCTCTCACGAATCGGGATTTTATGTTTCACGACTTTGGAGATTGGCTTACCTCCGTTTCCCCGATTCTTGATTTCCTGATATCCGCTTTTGAAATGAACAGTATGGATCCCTCCTTCGATCAACGACTTTGATCCTTTCGCGAACTCCAACTTCATGAGTTCTCATGACTCCTATCTCTGACTTCCCGAGTTGCGAGTCAACAAAATGTTAATATATCGCCACATGTCCCTTATTGATGGACGGCTAGGATCCTTTTGTGAACTCGAACTTCGCGAGTTCTCATGACTCCTATCTCTGACTTCCCGAGTTGCAAGTCAGCGAAACAATGATCTCTCGCCACGCGTCCATTCTCGAATGGACAGCTAGGATCCTTTCGCGAACTTGGACTTCACGATTTCTCATGACTCCTATCTCTGACTTCCCAAGTTGCGAGTTAGTGAAACGTTGATCTCTCGCTACATGTCCCTTCTCGATGGATGGCTAGGATCCTTTCGTGAACTCAAACTTCGCGAGTTCTCATGACTCCTATCTCTAACTTCCTAAATTGTGAGTCAATGCAATGTTGATCTCTCTCCACTCGTCCCTTCTTGATGGATGGCTAGGATCCTTTCACGAACTCAGACTTCGCGAGTTCTCACGACTCCTATCTCTGAATTCCTGAGTTGTGAGTCAACTAAACACTGATCTCTCGCCACACGTCCCTTATCGATGGATAGCTATGATCCTTTTGCAAACTCGGAATTCGTGATTTCTCATGACTCATATATGTGACTTCCCGATTTGTGAGTCAGTGAAACACTAATCTCTCGCTACGTGTCCCTTCTCGATGGATGGCTAGGATTGTTGCGACTCCTAGCTCATCGGGTATTCTCCTTCTAGATTTTCTCTCAAGGGTTCTTCCTTCGAAGCCTGTGGGTTTCTGCCATGTACCCTTCCCAGCACCAATGGCTAGTTTTGACATCGCGACTTCAGAATTCGTGAGCTCTCACTCTCTTCTCGCAAATTTTTCGAAGTCTGATCCTTCTAACTCTCGGATCTGCTGCCACTTGTCCCCTTGATGATGGACAGTTCCGATGATTTCGGAACTTCAAGACTTCTCAAAGTCTACTCTCCCGTGAAACTCCAAAAGGTTAAATCTCATGCACTTTCCTCTAGATCCAACGGTTGTTGGTCCACACGCTCAGATCTAACCGTTAATATCTGATCTCCTCCTTACACGTTCTTCTAATTGTCTAGATGTGGTTCCATTGGTCCATATCTTTCATAGTGCTCGATCTAATGATCAATGTTTCTCCTCCTCCTGAGCTTTCTCTTTCTTCCCTAACTTGGAATATGTTAGATGTTTCAAAGGTCTCAACCTTCAGTTTACTTCCTGCGAGCCCTGATGTATGGTCTCAACTTCTGCTTTCCCTCCTGAGCATACAAACTTGAAACAAGTTTGCCTCTTGGACCTCATCTACTCTTCTAAAAAGCGCTTGTCTCTTCTAAGCTTGGTCCTTAGGGATTTTTGAATTCCCATGTACTCCTTGTGTTAATCTGCCTGTGTTGAATCAATGGTCCAAGCCCTTCCTCGATCCAACGGTCTAGACCACATCGCAACTTCTGGTTTGGGAAGTTTAGTCATGCCAACGTGCGATTCTCCCAATGTTTGAACTCTGATCTCGCCAATCCGATGGTCAAGGAGGGTCCCGATAGATCCTTGGATCTATGGTCTAGGTCGCATCGCTACTTTGGGTTTCGGAGGATCCATCCCCTTCATGATGATTACCAACATTTTTCGAACTTGCAAACACTGAGGGAGTCGAGGTGCTAACGCCTACGCCTCTTCTTCAAATCTAACGGTCACGACAGAACTTGGATTCTTCTGAACAGGTCTCATCTGTTCACCTTCCAAATGAAAGGATATTCTCTTTCGATACTTGAATCTCGCTATTCTTCTTGATCTTGGTTGGCTCTGAAAGGATTAAGATCTTTGCGCTCTTTCTCTTGAATGTAACACTTGGAAGAATTCTTCTGTGCACCCGTTATGTTCATTTCTCAGCACTAGAACTTAAGTAGTTCTCAGTCTTTGTTTTCCTCTCAGAGAGCCTGTGTATATCTGCACTACCTCTCCCTATATTAACAAGATCCATCCTCCAAGTGACTCGGAATGACTAGGAGGGTAGACATGCGTACATGAAATTGTACCTAGGGTCGACGAACTCACAGTTCGTGGCTCTAGCTTATGCCACCACAGGACGTAAGCATTTACGAGTAAGAGTCATGTACGAACCATATAATTTCTTACTTGCCTAAATACACAATCAAGCAGAAATAGAAGGGATATAGTCTATCCATTAAGCAATCATGCACATTCCTGAAACATTCATGAGATATCCAACTTTAACTCACAATACCATTTAAATACACAATATATGTTATTACTTATCTATTACAGGTGGTATCCAACTATCTAACTGTGGGTGTTCGTCCTTCCACCCAACCATAGGCTCAGAGGCATTCATTCTTAGAACTCTAGCCACCCCTATGCCAAGCCATGATATCACCAGGGAACTCTCACGATTGTCAAGTATTCTTTCTCTGCTTCATCTTCTTCTTGGGTTCTATTCTCTGTGAACTTTCAAAGATTTATCTCTCTATTATGGCCCTGGCAACGTTTATCATATGCTCACTCATCTTCAAGCTTGTGGCCTTCTTTTCATTATCCCCCTTGGAGAGCTCCATGCATCTCCCTTACGACCTTTTCTGCTCTTGTCTCTTCTCTCCTTTCTAGTTATCCATGTGTATGTATCTTACCTTCCTTCTGTTAGAAGGAAGCTCGGGTCTGCAGGTCTCTGTGGTACTTTGGGATGACATTCTGCAGCTAGAACATGCTTCCATTCATGGGGGTGGTTGATAATTCAACCACTGGTCCTTTCTTCATTCACTGA
This sequence comes from Picea glauca, assembly GCA_000966675.3. Taxonomy (NCBI): domain Eukaryota; kingdom Viridiplantae; phylum Streptophyta; class Pinopsida; order Pinales; family Pinaceae; genus Picea; species Picea glauca. The sequence goes on from JZKD02S0333853.1 coordinate 203,220, forward strand.
TTTCTCTCCTTGGGATCCAAAGGAGATTTATTATCCCCATCAAGGGAAATTTGGGGTTATTTGATATAATGAACCCTCTCTTATAATTTTCTCAGTCTTTCCTCTAGTGATATCATGGAAAGTACTTTCAAGGCTTCACCCCCACAATCAATTATTGGAAACTCAAACAATAATACATTTAAACTGTCCACATTCCTTAGGATGGTAATCCTATTTTATGATTAATTACAAACTGGGGGAAACAAGGATATTACAGTAAAATTGTTGGCCATGAGGTTGAGGATTGTCCAAGGATGATTGCTAAAGTTGAACGAATGAACATGAGACAAGAAAACTATGAAGGAAGTCAAGAGACTAAGAGCATGTTAGAGAATCATAAAGAGAAAGAATCGGAAAAATCTCATACTATGTTATTACAGTTGAAAGAAATGATGGATGTTCACAAAGATGTCAGTTTAGCAGATATATTGAAAGTAAAACAACACATAAATACAATAATAGAAGACTTCAACATAGACTATGTCTTGGATGAAGAACACAAGTGAATATTATGACATAAGGCACTTGGGAAATTTTTGGAAAGCCTATTGTGGTACCTTCATTGGCAAGGATAGGCTTGTTTAAAGGTAAGATGATAACCCTATGTGGAAGAGTTACCAATGTACCTATTATTATCCATGGAACATCGACTGAAGAGGAATTTGAAGTCATTAAGTTTGTTGAGAACAACACCCCTTTCCCACTTTTGTTAGGAAAGACTTGGATTGAAAAGGATCATATCAGAAGGAAAGCAAAGGAAGAAGCTACAGAAAAGAAAAAGAAAGAACTAAGGGATTACATAGCCAGAAAAATAGATCGACTAATAGAATAATGAAAGGACAAGTGAAAGCAACAGAACAAAGTAACAACACAGGAGGAACATAAAGCAAGAGAATTAGTTGTCAAGGTTGGAAGAATGCAAGAAGGTTTGAAGGACCTATCTATGCAAGAAAGAAGTATATCCACCCAGGAAGTATTAAGAGAAGGGATAGTAAATTCAAACCCTTTGAGAGCACATCAACGGTGTGAAGTAATTACGCTAGGAGAAGATAAGAATAAGAATGGAAAGAGGAATCCAGAAACAATTAGAGAGACTCATATCATAGGAAAGAAGGAAAGGAATCTCAGTAAAAACAAAGTCAAGTTAGAAAAGCTACAGGAAGCTATAGAGAACAGATGGAAGACTTCATAGACTGGAACCTCACAAGAGGCACGTTCATAGGATTTGAACCTTGTCGGAACAGCAGGACCACACAGAATGGGACTTCACCCTGACAAAGTTATTTAACCATTGGAGGCACCCCGATCGTTAGAACGACACTCCATAACAGTTAGAAAATTAATTTACGAGTGGATGGACTACTTTTGGGACGTTGAGACCACGCAGCAACGGATAGATTCACATTGATGAAAGCATCCCTGCCCATTGGAAGAATCTATTACGAGGCCCCGCTTATTTAACCTATCGAACGCTGTGTCGGGACCACTTTTTTCCACCTGTGATTAACTGAGCTAACAGATAATTTATTATGTGTTGAGATGTGTTATCAAAAACTAGATGTCGTTGTTCATTTGTATACCCTGATTATCCATTCACCTACCCTGACCTATCTGTTTAATAGTGAGAATGTCGGGTGAACCTACTAAATTAGAGAAGTCTGTTGAGGATATCTTCAAGAAGTTGATAGTTGATAAGCCATTATCTGAAGGTGTACAGGCATCGTCGACCAGGGGACTACAGGCTTCCCCTTCAACTGGATGAAGTTCTGGCCGTGTCAACCCCACAACCGAGCAGCAAAGTAAGAATCACAATGATATAGCTAATGCGAAGCAGATCCCATTGATCTTACTAGACTATATCCCACCTTTTTCTGGCATGTTTAACTGTGACAACATCCCATGAGAGTATGAATACACCCTGATCACCGCATACATTCTGAAAGGAATACACATAGTTGGGAGTCAGTTAGGACAGATCCCACTACTGAAGAACATTGACTTCAATCTAGGTGATAGAAATAACTATGTTATACTCGCACCCCACTGATACTTGACGAAGAAAACTAGGAAGAAGCCTCGCCTCGTCTCCCAGCCATGGATTAAGGAGTTAGTGCAGTCCACCGTGCTAAATGTGATGAATATTCCCCATTTTGGCCGTCACCAGGAGGTTAATTCTTGCATTAAACTCCTCTTGTCATGCTATCATGGTGGATACTTGTGGCTCGACCAATGGATTACTGTGGATCTGACGTTGATCCACTTGATTACACGATTAAGCATGAAGGGACTCGACCCTCGGTGGTTTTATCTAGGGAAGGCCTCAGAATTATCCTTGGCACAGCTCATCAAGGAAGGTTGCGATGAAGTTGAAAAAGGAAAGCGAGGCTACCAGGTAGCCTCTATCTAGGATGGTGCAATGCACCTCACCTGCTAACTCATAGCTAGAAATATCACAAGAAAGAATCGCCCCACACAGGTCACCAGGTTCATGGTGGACCTCGCAGGAAAATGTGTGGAGGAAATGTATATGAATTGGGAAATTTACCTCATCAATGAACTCGAGAAAGAATGTCGTGAACCTCGGGATCTGGGATACGAATTCCACTTCAGTTGGCTGATTGTTTTAATCACATTTTTGCTTAGAAATTTTTTGAAGGAGCCACCTTTTCGGAGATTTATCCATTGGAGACGTTGGCCGCTAGGTTTTATACCTTGTGGTACACCAACGTCATGTCGAAGTAGTGGCATTCAAACGTTGTGTTCCATGAGTATTATCAGCAACTTAAGGTTTCCATTGATTCATTTTCACGCATGACACTGCACACCTTGCACCAGTACAGACCGATAGCCAAGTTCTGCGCAGATCCGCATTTTATCTATATCACTACACACAGAGATGAGAGAAAGGAGGAGTTACAATCATATTACAAGATGACAGATGAAGTTATGAAGTAGATCATGAAGGAGTGGGCAGAGGATTTCTTTGTACCTGTTGCTGATGTAGAACTATCTGACACAGAAACCATAGGAAGCCCCCTAGTCACTAGGGTCGAACATGTCAGACAATCCAGTGGGACAAAGAAGAAGAAAAAGAAGGAAGAAGTCTAGAATATAGAAACTGATGAGGAGGACAACGCCTTTGAAGAAAATGAATCTGGCTCGCTAGGAGGAGGAGACAAAGAAAATGTAAAAGGAGGAGGGGAGGAAGGAGAAAAGAAAGGAGAAGTCGAAGCCACACTGTCGAAATATCCCCTTGCTGAAATAGTAACACCGTAGAAGAGAAACGTTTCTCCACAGAAACCTTTAGCAAAAAAGAAGACTCACACCAGTAAGCCCCATTTAGAAGCTTCACTCATGGAAGATGACATCAGTTTGGTACGTAGAGCCATGGAGGATGATTCCTAGGACATCTTGCAGAGATATGGAGTGAAGCAAGAAGAGTTGTATGGAAGGATTGAAAAGGAATTGAATGAAGTACAACAAGCCATTTGTTCGGTCTGTGCAGTACCTATTGTGCCTTCCTCATCACAAATTGCAGAATTGGGGGATGAACCAACCCAATTGAGAAGACTAGAAGATGCGATAGAGGCTCAACTTTAGAAAATCCAAGAAGAAAAGGAGAAGCCTACATAATCCTTGAAACAAGAGAAAGATGAAGTCTTAGAGCAGTTATAAATAGCGCGGTACTATGTAACTATGTATGAAAATGAGAGAGAAGAGTTCCAGGCGATGCTCCAGGAGGACAAAGCGAAGCTACAGAGAGAAAAGGAGTAGTTGCTCGTAGAGAATACTATGGTCAAAGAAGAAAGCATGTCACTCTGTGCCTAGCTTGGCACAGGAGGAACAGGATTCGGTCAAGGCTGAAGTAGTGAAGCTCGTTGAGACCATCCAACAGCTTCAAGAGAGGATAACAAAGTTGGATATCCAAGCAATATCGGTCACTCCTCAAGAGGTGCATGACCAGAGGGAGGAAGCTACTAATAACGTAGTATTAAGGATCAGATCCCTCACCTCATAATGCAAACAGGTGAGTGATAGAAGTGTGCAGACATATGAACGCCTCGCAGAAGATCCAGAGCTAAGGAAATTGGAAGAACGGTTACATGAGGCGCAATAGCAGGATTTCTCTGTGTAGGCATAGATGAAGTTTCTCACCATAGTTGAAATAATGAAGAGGTCCCAGGAGCAATGTGTGGTAGATCAACATATTACTACCATCTAGGTCAAGGTAATGGAAGTCACGCAGAAACTACAACCTGTGCAGGATGAAGCTTGCAAGGTGTTTGAAGAAATTGAAGGATAAGGCTCGCAATTGGACCAAGTGGTTGTGACAGCATAACAACGCCTAGAAGGGCCTATTACAGAGTAAATGATCCAAGATCTCACTGAGAAGGAGGCTCAGGTAAAGCAGCAAGTCGAGGCAGCTCGAGTGAAGCTCGAGGCCTTCAAAGCGACATTGCCTAGACCTGAGTGACTCAGGACAAGTCACATGTGAGTGTTGGGGGCTTGTTGGCCCTCAACCAAGTTTTGAGGAAACCTTAGTCAGGTTTGGACCACTTTTGGACTTCGACAGACTAGTCGAAGATGGAGCACCCAGGTATAGCTGAGATCGTGGATCTCACTTATTTTTCGGGATATGTGGACCTAGCAAGGGGTTCTTTAAGGTTTTTGTAATGGGTTATGGGATGTTGGCCTATGGGTTTACCTATGATTAGGCCTTATTGTAATGGATTGTAAAAGTATAAATAAGTAATAATGTATGGTAGAAGAGGGGAAGCTAAGGAAATAGCTTGTGAAGATAAGTGCAAGTAGTTTTGAGTTTCTTTGTGCAACAAAATGTGTAAGTGTTAAGGCTCTATGCTCAATAGAGAATTTGGTTATGTGCCTAGACCTGGTTTTGGAAGGAGGATCAGGTGCTCAGTACGCAGATCTCTTGTCCTATGCAAATATTGGCTCTGTGTCTTAGTGCACAACAACAGATGAATGTAAGAGATTGAAGAATAATAAAGAAGACAACGCAGTTGGTGGACGTAGCCCCACATTCGGGTGAACCACGTATATCTTATGTCTTTAGTTTTCTTTGTGCTATGTTATTTATGTTATTGATTTTATTAGTGCCTTAATTATAATGTATGATAGATATATCTATTGATTCTTAGTTCTTTACTTAAGATGAATGAATGTTATATCTAACTCAGTGTTGTGTGCTAAGTGGTTGAAGTGATTAATATTTATTGATACTACACCGATATATCTTTGGGTATGTTCTCAAATGTTAATAAAGCTAATGAACTAATGCATGTCACCTTCTAAGTGTTGCTAGAATACTGTGTGAAGTGTTATTATCACAAATTTGTGTCCCATCTTGGTTACAGACACCTGAGTCATGTAACTCCCCCTGCTTCTACCTCAGGTGAGACTTCGCCTACTTCACAGGTGTTTCCAAAAGGGTCGGTAGTTAGGGTTTTTTTGGTGCATTTTTGAAGTGTTGAACCCTGGGTATGCTCCCATGCCAACAATCCTCTACCTCTTCTTCATCACTTTCCAAGCCTTATCTATCTGCTATGGCTCTCTTCTTATTATTCATCTTATATTGGTAGGGTACTCCCCTGCACGTCTTTCTAGTTGTTGCCATTATCTACTCTATTTGATATTCCTCCATCATGATTGGGTCCATGGCCTCCTCCTTATTTCCCTTATCCATCTCTTCTTCCATTTCTCCACCTCTTCTTAGTGCTTCCCCCCTTCCCCCATGCACGCAGGGAAGTTTAGTTGTCTGATTCCATAGTCATCACACTGTTGTTATACAGTGACATCTTGATCGAATTATACATCGATATGATATACCTACCTCTAGGTCCTTTTATAAATGCATGCTTTGTTGTGTTGTAATACTTCAAGGTATATATTGTAAATTATGTGATAAACCCTACAATAATATTATCTAACCAGAAATCTATTGTGTGCATGAATTTGTTGTTAACTTGTTGTAACTGCATGATCTCCAAGGGATTCCACTTGATCTTTCTGATTCGATTCATAGGGTGGTTGTCTTTCATCCTCAATAGCCATTCCTGCAACACATGTGGAAAATCATAGAAAAATACCTCATGCAAGTCACTAAACATGTACTTATCCAAATAATTGCACAGTGTTAACTTAGGGTTTTTGTTATCTTTCTGTGCAAACTCAAGATCCTTTGTTTTCAACCATCTTTCGATCTTCACCTTCATTGGATTCCATGATCTGAACATTCCCTTTTTATACCTTCATTCTCCACATGCTTCTTCTACAAATCCCATTCACTCAATCCCATGTAGTTATAGACGACAACAGAACCATTTGTTGGTCTATTAGTCTTTCTATCTAATTCTTGGTTGACCCAGGTTCAGATCTGAATAGTCTTCCAACAAAACTCTCTAAAACTATCGGCCCTCCTGGTAAACCAGAAGGAAACACAACACACAAAATGCACTGCGCAATCTCACCCGAGATAGTCCTATGGGTGACTGCAATGCTCAGATGCTTGCAGTCTGGGATAGAGTGGAGACCTGGGATTGCATTTCCTCTTCTTCAAGCCTTGATCTGAATGTTCTCTATGTTTATTCTTAAGGTTTGTTCACCTATTAAGCCTATGCACCCATTCTAACATATCTAACAAAAGTATTCATTCATCCATTCATAGTCTAACTACTGACAGAAAGTAAATACGCAATAAACAACACACATGACACAGGTTTTATCGTGGTTCACCCCCTCCTGGGCTACGTTCACAAATATCTGGCTTCTTAGGCTCTTTTATTTAAATTTCTGCAAAATATGGTGTCGCGCACACTACAATCCTGATCATACAATCATGAACAAGGTTCCACAACCTCTATGAGGCGGGCTAGATCACACCAGGCTCCTCATCCTTTGATCTAGCCCTTAATATCTCACTACTTTACTCTCCTATAGCTCAACAACTTACAAAATTATATCAGATCTTACAGTAGTTCTCCTCACCGAACATAACAAAATTCAGGACCCTTGCCCTAGACCTCCTAGGTACTTATTTATACTAATTTACATCTTATCAGTCGTTACACTCTCTTACAAAAACCCTAACCCTAGCATGGTTAGGTTTTTCTGCATGCATGCCTTGCATGCTTTCCCCCTTTGCATGTGGCTTTTCCACGCATGTGTTTCTTTTTCTTCCAACTGTCTTTTTCCAAATTAAGCTTTACTTTCCAAAAATGGACTTTTCCCCAAAATCGGCCTGCGCCCAATATGACCTTGAATTAAATTGATGTCATTTAAGAGACATTAGTAACACCACTTAATTGATGCTAGCAATGTCTATTAAGTGATGGTATAGGAGTTACATCTCTTAAGTGATATTTTTCGGGGCCAAAATTTTAAAAAGGCATTGATTTCACATTTTTTTACTAAATTTCAACGTTTAAAATGTCTTTTTTTATCATATGTCGATTCAAATGTCGACTTTCGACCCCAAATGTAGTAGTGTTTGAATCTAGAATATTATGTGCACATGAGTTAGTGGAGATTAATTATAATTTTCCCTATAATGGTACATGTGTTTATGATGTGGCATATGTGTCCCCTTTAGTGGTACATGATGTTGACTTATGTTCCATTTACTTGAGTATATCAGATGAGTCCACTTGGTTGATAGAGAGTATATATGTATCGATGCACATTATACTTAGGCTCATTCTTATTCGTCCCTAATTAATTCATTGAATTATTGGAGAGATGTTGAGTGCATAGTCTAATAGAATATTTCCCCCTTCACCCTCCATGGATAAGAGAGTCTCACGTATGTAAAAAAACTTTGATATTAATCAATGTTATGGATCTAGAATCATGCATCATAAGTGTTTTTCTTATCATAAGATTCTAAACAAAAGAAACTTAAGCTAAATTGAAATTATACCTTTGTTAATTGAAATTAATACCCTATATAAGACACAAAAGCCAATCCATTCTCGTTGCAAAGTGTTTCAGCAACCTAGTGATGGGATTTGATTTCCCAATCAAATATACTAGCTTATTATTGACACTACTATATTTGGGGTTAAAGTACCTAAGAATAATTTGATTCGTGAACTTATAACTCTTAATGAATACATCAATACATTTCTTGAAAATGAAAGTTTCAACATGTTGATATAATAGGTACACGCCAATCTTATTATTTCCGGATCATAATGTATTCCATGTAAGAAAGTTCATTTCATAATAAACAAAATCAACTAAATAATTTCTTTGAGGATCCTACCAGTACGGGCAATGTCTATCTAGAGATAACACATCTTTATAAAATGTAAATGTATTACATTCCTAAGCATTATCAATGAAACATATACAATCAACTTCCTTACAAGTAAATGGGTCGAGATTCTTTATTTTCTAAGTCAAGCCTCATAATATTATAATCTTCAAAACATAAAGTGATTATACACTTATCGGTTAGGATGGTTTTGACTGTAATGGATGTCTCATGACATAGTCATGTACTGATGGAATGTGATGATTGAAATATATCCAACAAAGTAGTTTCTTTGGGTTAAACGATTGAATTGGAATGATCCCATGTGGTTCTTGTGATCCATTTAACCATGATAATTTATTTTGTGAGCATGATTTTCCACTAGTTTCCTAGAAAATAGGTGTCAAGGAGGTGAGTAATAATTTCATTGGTGGACTTGATAGATTTTCCAATACTGAATGCACTTATGATTTCAGCATTCAAGAGCATGTCTATAATTATTCTAGTATTGCATTCCCATCGGCCATGGTTGATGACAATTGTGAGGATATAGGATGAATTGAAATAAATATAAAAAAGAGGCCCTTCTACATAACAATATTACGATGGAAATCCGTTCATGACTTCTTTGTAGGTTGACATACTTTCAAATAACAAGCAATTACCCTGGTTAGGTGTATTCCATGTGGTTGTAATCATCATGGTGGAGGCCATTTATCTAGTGAGAGAATAGACACTAACCTTTTTACCCATTCAAGTATTGAGATCCACGACATAAGAAGGTGATTGAATGGAACAAACCAATAAACAACCCTAATGCACCTCAAATAAAAACCAACAAAACCTTAATGAACCTTAAATGAACAAACCAACAAAACCTAATGTTCAAAGACTCATGTGATAATTGTGAGAATATTGATTTCATTATAAAGTGGTATCCTATTTGGTTAGATTAGGTTAGGTTAGGTAGGTTTATCTGTTATATAGGTTAGGTTAGGTTAGGTAGGTTTATCTATTATGTAGGTTAATTTAGGTGAGGTTTACAAATTAGAAGGTTAGATAGGTTACTAGGGTACATTAGGGGTGCGTTAATAGGGAAATCAATATAAGTTAGAAAGTTTATTGGGATAAGTAAGTTAGGTGGGTTAGTCTTTAATGCCTATTTTAAACACATTTAAGTTCATTATGTAAAAAAAAATCAATGACTGAACCTTTTTTTCTTGGATTTGTAAATATAATAAGATTAAAATTGATCACAATTTTAATAAAGTTTTACTACATATCTTGAACATAGTAATATTGAACATCATCCTCAATATAATTTAACTCATAAAGGAAAAATACATATCCAACCCTCCCAAATAATTAAAACAATTATACATATCCATATATGGGATGTCTACCACATCATCATTGACACTAGGAAGAACCTGATCATCTTTGTCATTGTGATTATTATTTGAGGGTCATCATCTTAACGGTGTACTTTTTGGACTCCCTCATTTGATGCCTCTTAAAGCTCCCAATATTTTTTTGTAACTTTTCCTTCATTCTCCCCATACTCTTCCTACTTCACTTTAGTTCTTCCACCACTTCTTCGTCATGCTTCTTATCAAATACCCATAGGATGTTTGCTTGAATATTATGATCGTGCACCTATTGAGGGCATGAAACACCATGACAGTTCTCACTTGTCTGCTTGGAAACACCAAGAATACTTCACCCTGAATACACCTCTTCACCTAGAGCATACCCATACTCCATTCTAGGCTAGGGAGGAGTCACGCCCCTTCTCTAGTCCAACTCACTTGTATATTTAGACAATTTTTTGATATCTTAACACTTATTAATTTAAGCATACATCCATGAACATGTGAAACAAAGAGAACAATTGTGAAACAAACAAGAGAAACATAGATATAGTGTGGGCGGAACAAGACATGCCTAACACCCGAGTAAGTCTTATTATTGCAAAAAAATTACAATATGAGCACTACCATTTCTATTTACAACTTGGTCAAAACCGTACGACTCATATCACCTCACCAAGACACTCATACATGGATTTGTCACCCTAAGGCTAGTATGTTGCAACAACTTTCGCAACTCCTGCAGTGCACCCCAAATGTGTTCCCACCATACATTCATCATCTCTTCTTTGTCTCTGCAAGACTTCACACAGACCTGTGGTTATGTATCATAGATTTCCTCCCCCATACTTATGAAAAGACTTCCCCAAACTCAAAATTCACCCTGTCTGCTGCTAGATTCAATCCAAATAAGGTCACCCCAACTCTATCCATTGAATCACCTCAAGTCAACACAAGTCCTCCCATGTGAAGTAAATTGGATCTTTGAGAAATATCCTCCTCCTTGTCTGAATTTTCCTTAGAACCTCAGTGTTGATATTTCTCTCTTATTTTTGTCTTCTTGGTTGTTATCCCTTGTTATTTTATATAAATTACAAATCCCACCTTCATGAATCATCGCTTCCTTTTGGTGTGTCATGCCCCTTTTCAGACCAACACACCCAAATGAACCAACGCACTCGTCAACCTTCACATCCCTTGGGTGTGTCCTTTGCAGACCCACATGCCCAAATGAATCTATGCACTCATCAACCTTCATGTCCCTTGAGACTAATTCGCCCCAACCTTGGTTTTGCTCCTCATTTCGACATCCCCCAACCCCTTTGGTGAACCTATCTTTGTGCTTTGCCTCATGCTTGGGAAATCTCCTTGGCATGTTCGTGTGACCAAGGTGCCCACTTTCCAAACTAGTGTGACTCTTGGGTATCGGAGCAACCCCAAATTCTTTCTCCTTGAGGAGTTGGGAGAGGGTGCCCACACCCTTCTATCCAAGGACCTTACATCCTCACCCACCTCAAGTCATTTTTCATCCCCAACAACATCCAAAAAATATGTGATCTCTAAGTCTTCCAAAACTCATTCCTCTATCTGTAGCTCTACCTATTGGAAACCCCCATTCTCGTGTTGTTGGAAACCCCAAATTTTTTCAAGTAGAAACCTCAAGTTTTACTGTGATGGAACCCAAAAATTTCCTTGGACAACATGACTGTAAATTGCTCAATTCATGCAAAAAATTTGCCCAAATTTGATCTCTATCAACTCTGATGCATTTTTGTGTTTTTGTTGCCCCATTATTGCTATTATCACTGCCTTGTTGTTGAAACTTAAAAAATTGTCTAAGTGTTGAAATTTTATGATGAACTATTGTGCCCATCCTCCAACTACATCCTCCATGTCTTTGCACACTGCTAGTATTCACATCCTGAGCAAGATGGGTAGCTAATATAACTTTGTGCCCAATCTATGAAAGTGTGTCACCTCATGACTTCACCTAATTGTTTATTCCCATCATATATCAATCCATCCAACTCCAAAGACTAAGGAAAGTGTCCACCCTTTCCATGTTGCTGCCAAATCTAATATTTGTCAAGAAGATCATCTATGATGTCCAATTGTTGTGCCTCCAAACTTATTAGTGCAATTGTACTCTTGACACCCTCGCGATGTTGTTTTTATCACCCAAGTAATGAACTAGTTGAATGTTCAGTCCAACTATCACACTCCTTGAGTTTGCACACCCTCATGCACAAAATGGTCACTTCCTTTCACAATTTGGTTCATTCGCACACGTCCTTATATCAAGGCAAGGTCACCCCTCACCTCGTTGTACTATGAAGTCACCCCAAAACAAATTCATCTATGACACCTTGACTCCATTGTCCACCACATGGCACAGTTAGCCAATCTTCTACAACCACACACAATTTGCATCACATCCAATTTTGGAAAGAGTCAAGGGAAATCATTGTGAATCTGCACATCCAACCAACTCTTCCCTTGTGACTCAAACTGTGATCAATTCCACAAGTCTAGATTCCTTGGCTGAATTCTCCCTATCTTCATCTACATCTTCATATATGAAACATCCCATCTTCACCAAGGACTGTACATCCAGACTACCTTTGCCCCATTACTTCCTCACCCAACCATGTTGTCGTGTCTACCTATCTATGCCTTGAAATTGTTAGGATTCACCCTCAACCATGTTTCCCCAAAGTAAGATAAATTCCCATGCCCAAGTAAATTCTTCATGCTACAATCTACATATCTACACAATCCTCCAAACCAAGCCTAGTCCTCAACTCACCTCCTTCTACCGAGTCACCCCTCTGCAACTAAACACCTACAATGAGTGTAGCCAATGCACCCACACTCCTCAAATGTCCCTATAAACTATATAAATTTCTCCAAGTAAAATAAATCACCTTAAACAACTTTCATTCCTTAGGGACCTTCGAGCCAATACTTGTTCCAACCTCAACCAACGACCCCAACAGATCTTTGAGTCATCACACAATCATCCGAAAGTCACCAAGGTATGTTATTTCTCATCCAATGTCCCATACCAAAGAAAATTGAACACCACCCAAGTCACTTGATCTGCATTATGCCCATTCAGGTTGACTTCCAACAATTCTTGGTCGAATTCTTTGTTGACTCCATTCATATCCTAGAATGGAACCTCCTTGCACCTTTGCAGGTGTTGGCACCCAAGTTTTGGGGTTCAATTTTGTGTGTTATCATTCCCCAAGATTTTATTGCACCAAAGGAAAGGAGCGATGAATTCCATAGAATGCGCATCGAACTGAGTTTTGTCAGTAGTGTTCCAAGTTTGAATACTACCAAGTACGTGTCGATCTAAATTTTGTCAGTACACTGAAAAACTAGAAGATGTCCATCGGAATCAAAAAATGAATCATCAAGAAATCTCCCCAAATGATTATGTCCAACAACATACGAAGACATGGGGTGACCAAAAGATGAGTTGGCCAGACATTTAAGATTTTCCCTGATAGAGAGAGTCTACGTGGAGAGTTGGCAGGAAACAAAAGCGTGTGAGGCAGTTGGATTAGAGAAGTGAGTGGAGTAGAGAAGAAAGAGAGAGTGCTCCCCAGTGGTGAAATATATAAAATGGATCTCTAAGATCATAACTACAGTTGGTCAGTGAGTTGGCTGGATATCTTGCTAGTGAGAAATTTTTTGAGTCAACTTAGCTACCGGTATTGAGCTCACTCTGAGCCTACTGTAATGTTGTGATGTTTTGAATATATTCCTATGTATTTGATATGTCTAAGTCCTAAGGAAAGGTGCATGGTGTATTATGTTGTATTTACACTATTTTATATAGTAATGATATGAAGTCCATGGATGTCCTAGGTAGTCATTCATCACATTGTACCTCTCCAATGTGATGGAATGTTTCCAGTAATAAATATATGGCAATTTTGATCTAATATGTGTTTGTTATGAATGAGTTGAATATGTGTCTGTATAATTTTAATTCTTAGTCCTAATAGTTATCATACATGAGTTACAAGTATGCCAATTGAAGTGATGTTTTGTATGTTTAAACCTTCATCCCTATCACAATACCTTATGGTCTTTGTGATCCCCTTTGCATATCGGGTGATACCTTCCTCAGCCTTGGTTGAGGACTAATATGTCAGTTCTTTGAGGTTTTTGTTGGACAAATCTAGACGAACCCTAGGTCTAAAATATCTAGCATTAAGAAGGGCAGATTGCGCACACGCGTGGACCAAAAATGCCCCCCTAAAAAGCATCCAAACTCTAGCACTGTCATCGTGACTTGTCAAGTGATCACACGACTCAATCAATATGTCTATGGCACCAACATGTTTGGTATGTGTTATGTTATTTGCATGAGTATAACTAGTGTCTATGTTGCGCTGGGTGCACAGGGAGGTTGCTAGGGGGGCCTGAAAAAAAATGACTTTTTTTGCGTTCTTTTTTT
>JZKD02S0333853.1:217421-231381 GCA_000966675.3 Picea glauca
TAAACAATGAAAAAATAATGAATACAAGATTAGGGATGCGACTCTAAACAAGTTGTTGGTTTTCCTGGTTTGGGTTTCTAGGGTAAAATATCTATGTAATGTGTGTGTGTGCCATTGTATCTTTTATGTTTTTATTAAGAATCTATTTGTAGTAATTTGTTGTACAAGGTTAAAATCTACATTTGGTATCGTAGCAATTATTGGCTTCTGGGGGATGCATTTGTGGTCAGGGGTTTTGGCTCGAGTCTGTGGTAAACCTCGTTACAGTGGGAGATCTACGATATCGATTCTTTAGGTGAAAACAAATGGCGAGAAGATACAAAATAGAGATCGAGAAATTTAATGGGAAAAGTTTTGAGTTGTGGAAGCTCAATATGGAAGATGTATTGGTGGACAAAGATCAATGGATAGTTGTGGATCTAGGTACTACACCTACAGGAATGTCAACAGAATACTCGAAAAAGTTGGTTCAGAAGGTGAAGAGCGTGATCCAATTGTGTCTCTCAGATTCAATATTATTGAATATCTCAGGGGAAGCTACAACCAATGCATTATAGGATAATTTAGGGGCTTTGCATCAGTCAAAGACCTTGGTAAAAAAATGTCCCTATGGAAGAAGTTGTATCAGTTTATTGTTCTCTTTACCAAACTCGTGGGATAGTATGGTTGTGGCCATAGGTAGTAATACAAATACTTTAAGTTTCGATGATGTGGTCTCATGTTGTCAAAGGACATGAGGCAGAAGAACATGGAAGGATAGAGCACATATGCATTATTTTCAAGAGGACACTCCCATGAAAGAATAGATCTAATTCCTCAAGTGGGAGATCAAAATTTAAGGGGATATCTTACTCTCCTAGAAAATTTGTAAAGGAATGTTGGAGATGTGGAAAAGAAAGGCACTACAAGAAGCAGTGTAGATATAAAAGTGTTGAGAGAGGGAAGGGATCTGAAGATCCCCATTCTATAGAGAAAAAACCTTCATATAATAAGGAGGATATGTGTACTTGGATTTTTCAAGCACACATGCATATCATGAGGCATGGCTAGTTGATTTAGGTGCATCCTTTCATACGACTCCTCACAGAGAATGGTTTTAAAAATATGAAAGGTATGATGGAGGTGATGTTTTCCTAGGTGATGACTCGACAACCAAAATCATAGGGTGAGGAAAATTCAAGTTGAATCTTATATATTGAAGGATTAGAACACTCCCTGGTGTTTTTCACATCCCATGAATGACCATAAATTTGATTTATGTAGGCAAAATGGATGGTGCAAGGGTAAAAACAATGTTTGGAAAAGAAACCTGCAGGATGGTTTGAGGAGAAATGGTGTGGAAATTTGTATAAGCTACAAGGAAGCACTATTAGTGATGGGTCCAATAGTTCCATTATTCCTGAGATTGGAGTTGAAGAAGAAAAACTCCTACAGTCTCTAGAGAAAATGATATGTTGTGGCACCAAAGACTGGGGCATATAGGAGAGAAGGTACTTTGACTACTACACGGTAAAGGTATGGTTGAAGGTATGTCTAACTACTCTTTGGATTTTTATTTATGTGAACATTTCATATATGGGAAGAAGAATTGGGTAAGATTACCCTCTGGTGCAACAAGGGCAGAAGGAATTTTACAATTGGTGCACAATGATGTATTTGGACATGTGTCGGTTCCATCATTGGGAAAATCTGTGTACTATGTCTCATTTATAGATTAATTCTCGAGGAATACATGGATATATTTCCTCATGAAGAAATTCAAAGTCTTTGTCATGTTTAAAGAATTTAAGGCTTTTGTGGAGAATCAAATAGATAAAATAATTAAGGTGTTGAGGACGGATAACGGTTGAGAATTATGTGGAAAT
Organism: Picea glauca; assembly: GCA_000966675.3. Taxonomy (NCBI): domain Eukaryota; kingdom Viridiplantae; phylum Streptophyta; class Pinopsida; order Pinales; family Pinaceae; genus Picea; species Picea glauca. The sequence goes on from JZKD02S0333853.1 coordinate 219,287, forward strand.
TAATTTGAAGAATTATGTAAGAAGTGTGGTATAGAAAGGAAGAAGACTACTCCATATACACCTCGGCAGAATGGAGTTGCAGAAAGGATGAACAGGACGTTGATGGAAAAAACAAGGTGAATTGTTGGGATTTTCCTAATGGTTTAGGATCCTCGACATTTTCTATCAATTCGGGTAAGCAGACTTGTGAGGCACAAACACAGTATGTGCATAATCAATTTTCAGAATTACCTAAGGTTCCTAATAAACTCCAAGCAATATTCCAAACTCACAAACAGATGGTAAAATCCTTCAACCAATGGGTAAAGGTTTAATTGTATTATAGTAAAGTTTCAGATTGCAAGTGGATCAAATGTCACTGGTATGTGCCTACTTGAATAACATACTTCATTTAGTTAATTGGACTTTTGTTCTTAATGAATTATTTGTATTTATGATATGTAAATAATTATTGATTAAAAGAAAATAAACAAATGTGCAAATTCAGAAATATCACAGAGTTAAATATTCATGAGCATGTCTAATGATCGTCAAACGTATAGTGCATCAGACAAAAGTCTTATTCAACTTTGGTTGACTACTTCAAATGTCTTTATCTGAGATGACTGACTCACCATGCTCAAAAAACTCAACATCTACATTGTTCTATATAAGAAATATTCTACCTGGTTGTGGTTTAAAACACAATATTAACCCTATAGGAAATTACTATATATTACAGTGTTTATAGGAATAAACCAGTGGGTGTATATCTACAACAAATATACCAGTGAATGGTTTTTTTTATAGAGTTTATTAGTTCGTCACATTTACAGGAGTTGTACAGGAGTTATATGCTTATAAAAAAATATGGATGATATACAAATGAATCACACAATATACATTACAATTACTAAAAGAGAATTAAATAAAATACTAAAATTAAACTCACAAAAGATAGAGCGTGGACCAGGGGGCCTCTTGGGTGAACTACCTTAAAAACTCAGAATAAGTAGGGTGATGCCAAAATGATCAAAGTCTCATTTCATTAACCAACATGTACAACTCAGAAAATAGTTACAATATGACTTGAGTCCAGTAATAACAATATCCTTGTTAACCCTAGATAGATCTATGCCATATTACTTTATACATTTTTTTAGAGCATCATATGCTTGGCTAGATCAACTAATTTCCTAGTTTGTGGAGAAAATCTCTACAATATCACATAGAAGAGTATTTTGTTGATCTTTGAAGCTAGTGTTGACTTCTTTCTTTTACTGAACCAAACACAGATTTTTAGGATTTGGTTGGCAAATTTCCTACAATAGTAGCAAAATTGACCAATTAGTGACTCACTAGATCTCATGAGCCGGAACAATGGTACAATAGCTCATTATCCATCTTGACGCTTTCGTGAATCACCTCCAAGTGGAATCTCCTTTTTTTGTTGCATGGAAGTAATTTAACTAATTATTCATGTAAGAACTGGGAAATTGCAGTCCCTTCCTATAATAACTATTTTACAGATGGTAAATTGCCAATCAGCAAGAAATTATCATTTACAAAAGAAAGTAAAGATTCTATCCCAGAATGATAACTTTTACCTTCGAATATGTTCATCATGCCATTATACAAGTGAAATTAGGAAAAACAGGAAGGTATAAAGGTAAAATAGAGGTAAATGAATTGGTAAGAGGGTCAAAACTAGCACCCAACATGCACGCTTAGTGGTGTCGGGTTAGGACAGAAATTCTGGGCAAAGGTAGTGGGTATTGCATGTTACCTGGTCAATCGATCACCCTCATCAACACTGATGAAAAGACTCCACATGGGGTATGGACTGATAAGAAACCCTTTCTCACACATCTCAATGTATTTGGTTGTGATTCATATGTTCACGTTCCAAAGGAAAACATGAGTAATATAGATAAAAAGGTTGAAAAGTGTATATTTATTGGGTATAAAAATGGTATGAAAGGTTATAATATTTGGAACCCAAAAAATAAAAAGGTATTGTATAGTCGAGATGTGGTATTTAGAGAAATCAAAGATGTTTTCAAACAATAAGTCCTACCAAAGGAGGAAGAACTAGAGAAAATAGTGTTTGAGTTCAAGGATGATGAATAGAACTCTACAAAAGAATAGGAATCAAAAGAAGAAGATCCTCATACTTTGGTATTGAGGAGAACGGCCCGAGAAAGAAGGAAACTAGAAAGGCATACTCCACTAAATTTCCATTCAAATTTCTCTTTGTCTATTACTGATGATGATCCTAGAATTTTTAGGGAGGCAATGGAATCAGAGGATGGAAAACTATGGAAAAAGGACATGGTTGAAGAAATGGCAGCCTTGGATAAGAATGAGGCTTGGGATCTAGTGGAGTTTCCTACTAGAAGAAATCCCATTGGTAGCAAATGGGTGTTTAAGAAGAAGTTGAATGAAAAAGGAAAAGTAGAGAAATACAAAGCTCAATTCGTATCAAAAGGTTATTTCAAAGTAGAGGGAATTGACTTTGGTGAAATTTGTTCTCTTGTTGCCAAGTTAAATTCTATTAGATTTATTTTATCTATTGTTGTTGCATTTGATTTTGAAGTAGAACAGATGGATGTAAAGACATCGTTCCTACATGGGGATCTAGAAGAATAAATCTACATAAAGCATCCAGAAGGATTTGTTGTGAAGGGAAAGAAAGAGCTTGTATATAAGCTGAAAAAAGTACTTGTATGGGTTAAAGCAATCACCAAGGATGTGGTATCAAAAATTTGATACTTATGTGTTGGGACTTGGCTTCACAAGGAGAAAATAAGATCATTGTATTTATATCAAATTAATCAGTGATCAACTTATTTATTTGGTCTTGTATGTGGATGATATGTTCTTAATTGGAAACAACAAGGAGATTACCCAGGATATGAAAACTCAGCTTTCTTCTAAATTTGACATGAAGGTTCTTGGTGCTGGAAATTTCATTTTGGGAATGGAAACTAAAAGAAATTGGGCAAACAAAAAACTCTGGTTAAATCAGAGGAAATATGTCGAGAAAATATTGCAAAGGTTTAATATGCAAGAATGTAAACTAGTCATGGTTCTTATTCATGTAGGTGTAAATTTATCTTTGGATCAGTTTCCCAAGACTCGGGAAGAGGAAGATGACATGTCTCGTGTTTTGTATGCTAGTGAGGTTGGTAGTTTGATGTATGCAATGGTTTGTACTAGACTAGACATTTCACATGCAATGGGAGTTCTGTGTAGGTATAACTCAAAACTAGGGAAGGTGGATTGGACAATAGTAAAGATGGTTTTCAAGTATTTTTTTGGCACTACTGGTTATGGATTATGTTATCAAGGAATATCGGGATTGGACAAAATGTTGGGCATACATGGGTTTTTTGATGTAGATTGAGATAGATATATGGATCACAAAAGATATACAAGTGGGTATGTGTTTAACCTATTTGGAGGAGAAATCAGTTGGATGAGAAAAAGAGAGTTTGTAGTGGCACTCTCAACTACATAAGTTGAATACATGGTTGCCACTCATGCAAGAAAGGAAGCATTATGGTTACATAGATTGTGTTAAGGTATTGGGTTGATCCAACAAGTTGTAAGGATAGATTGTGACAATGAGAGTTCAATATTCTTGGTGAAGAACCTGACTTATCATTCAAAGACAAAGCATATTGATGTTCAATATCACTTTGTGAGAGATGTGGTTGAAGAAAACAAGGTGTTGTTGATGAAGGTGGACACTTTGAAGAATGTTGAAAATTATGTTGAAATAACTAAGACAATTGAGAGGGGGGGTGAATCAGTTGTTACTATGCTTAAACAATAATATTCCTATTAAAGTTATTATTAATCTTCTCCAAGTAATCATCAAGATTATGCAAGACACGAACAACAGAAATAATAAACATCAATCACACATATGATATACACAGAGACATATATTCATGAGGAAAACCATAAAGGGAGAAAACCTCTTCTTCTTCGAATGATAGGCAATATTTTTATGTTTTGTACATCATTTATCTTTGAGAACCAACTCAATGTGAGGCTACCACCTCTTTTTTACAAGCTCCAACTTGTTGAGAGCACCAACTCTCTGGTTTCTCTAGCACCCACTAGAAGGAAGCACCAACTCCCTAAGTGTTCCAGCACCAACTGGATGGAAAAACCAACTTCCTCTGTGTTCCAACACCAACTGGATGGAAGCACCAACTTCCAGTCACACATGCACCAACCTGTATAACAGAGAACAATGTTTCTCCCTTGCAACACCCTACACCCTGGTTTTTCTAGCTACAACCAGATGGAAGCTACAAGTCCCTGTGTTCAAGCACCCACTTGAAACTCTGAGGACAACAGTCCAACCTAGAACCACCCTACCACCCTAAGATACAAAAATTTACTTACTTTCTCTATCTCTGATGTGGTATGTTACAACTCCATGTCTCCTCTGCCTTCTTCAGCTTCTATGCTTTGTTCTACTTCTGCATCTTTCTTCTTCTATGCTCTGATCTTTTTCTTCCTCCGTGCAACCCCTCTCTATTTAGCTTATCTTCATATTTTTATTCTCTGTGTTTCCTCTGCATTCTATAAACTACGCCTCTGATTTCAACTTCAGGTAATACCCCGCTTCACCTCCTACCCACATGCATAACCATCGAAAAAGCACTATATATTTTTTGTTCTGCATGTCTTACTCATGCCGAGTCCTCTGCCTGGTCATCATTTGAACTCTTCATCTTCTCTAGTGGTTATTCTGAATCTGATCATCATCAGTGGTCATTATCCCAATATTATTTGTCTTATCTGGCAGTTATCTTGAACCTGTTCATCACTAGCGGGCGTTATCCTGAGATTCTTTGGCTTCTCTGGCAATTGCAACTCTTCGTCTTATTTGGTAGTTACAGTCAGTCGTTTTTGGCTTCTAAGCCCCTTCCTTCATGTGACCACCGATGGTGACCAAACGCCTATTCAAAAGGCACTTCCTGATCTCGGTCTAGTGAGCTCTAGCTCCATTTCTCGATATGACCTTGGGCGATGATCTCATGTGACCATGCAATTGCGGGCGCATCCAAAGGTTGTTTGAATCAAACCACTTTTTTCCCTGCAATTTACCTTGAGCCTCCACGTGTCCTTTCTCCAAAATCGTGCTTTCGATTGTCGGCTACTTTCAAATTTTTAAAGTTTGTGTATCTTCAATCCCTGCAATGCGACTAGACTATAGATCTCACGATCTTGATGGTGCTCCTAAACAGACGATTCAGATTTGTTCTTTCACAATCTGCGGATTAGATATAACCTTCCTAAATCAACAGTTGTGATTTATTTCATGATCCCGGATTCGGGAATTTCAAATATCAAACCCTGCTTTCTTATGTACACCAATATTCTAGAGTCAATGATGTGTGGACACATGTCCTTCTCAATCAATGAATCTGCCTCCACTTCAGGAGTTTGACCTTTCAACCACATCAATAGTTATGTGGCTCCTTTCTCAATCAATGGTTGATATCTCCTTCGGGTCTCCAGACTTCTGAAATCTCAAGTCTCAAAATTTACTTCCCCTCGAAGTATGTGGATTACTGCCATGTGTCCTCTTGGATCAGATGATTGAGGCTTACTTCGGGTATTTACCCAGAGTCCACAGGATTACGCCACGTCTTTTTTGGATCAGATGGCCCAGATTTACTTTGGAAAATATGATGGTCGAGAATTTATTTCAGCTTTCCGGGTCTTTGGGCTTCGGGAATTTCAAAACTCAAACTGATGCTCTGGATCAAACGACCCAGATTCCTTTGGATGATGTGACACCTGAGATCTTCTTCAGATGATTTGACACTTGATATATTCTTCAGATGATTTGATGAATGAGATCTACTTTGGATGATTCGGGGGTCGATAATGTATTTCAGCTCTCCGAGTCTCTGAGCTTCGGGAATTTCAAAACTTAAACTGATGCTCTGGATTAGACGACTCATATTCACTTCATATGATCTGACGCTTGAGATCTTCTTCGGATGATCGGACGGCTGAGATCTACTTCGGATGATCTGGTGGTCAAGAATGTATTTCAGCTCTCTGACTCTCTCAGATTCGGGTATTTCAAATCTCAACTCAAAATTCTTGAAGTAATTTCTCCGAAGCATAACCTCCTCATAACTTTAGGCCCAAAATGAATGATGTTCATTTGATCAAGATATTAGGTCAATGGCTCAATCTGTTTGTGATGTAGCTTTGCCTTGGATTAAATCCAATGGCTCTCCATCTTTTCTTATCCTATCCTTCCACTTAATTCAATCTGACGGCTGACAGAGATTCAATAATTGAATTCTCAAACCCTGTGCCTCGTTTATCCTATCCTTCACTTAATTTGATCTGACGGCTGATGGATATTCGGGTGATCGAATTCTCAATCATTTTTCCCCACTTATATTATCCTTCCATTAATTCAATCTGACAGTTGACGGAAACTCAGATGATTTAGATCTCAGATCTTTCATCTTATTTTGTCCTTCCACTCAAAAGTGATCCAATGGCTATCGAGTATTTGGGTATTCGAATTCTCAACGACCCTGGTTTGTCCTGTGGAGAAATTGATCCTGATCACATTTCTGTACTGCGCTTTCCCTTTTGAGCTTTAATCTTTGTATACTACTCGCTTCTCCTCCTGAGCTTATGTTGTTCTTATTTTCCATCATCATTGTTGTTATTGCCATCAATGACAAGCACACTCTTCCCGCAAAACATACCAACAAATTCATTAACAAAATTTGTGAGCACTAATAATTTCTCTTGGTGTAGAGGATCTATAGGCATTGTTTCCCTGTATTGTTGACTATGGAACCTTATAACTCCATGGATGCAAAGAAAACAAGAAGTAGGAGAATGTTAGGTATGTGTTATACTCTTTGCATGAATAGAACTAGTGTCTGCATTGCATTGATGTGTAAGTTTTAAACCTGTGAAGTAAAGCAATGCATATAGATTCTTAAGAAAAATAGAAATTAATCAATGGCTCATACACATAGTACATAGAGATTTACGTTGGAAACCCTTAACCAAGAGAAAACCAACCTTCCTTGGTGTCACACCTTTCATCTCTTCATTGTATTAATTTCACCATTCACCATACAATATATACAATTTTTTAGGTATTTCGTAGCTACCAAAACTCTAATCCCTTAATCTGGGATTAATTTAGAAAACCACTAAAAATAGAAAAATCCACTAAAATAGCAAAAAACGCACAAAAAACAATTTTGGGGCACTACGTGTAACCAGTGGAGGTCAAACCTGGTCCCCCCCTGGGACCTCCCTAGGAAAGCGCCCAGCGCACATGACACAAATAATGAAGGAAGTTGGGATCGTCAGACAAAGTTGTCGAATCGGACGCGCCCACACACACACCTGCAAAGAATATAAGGCATACCCAACATTCTCCCACTTGTTTTTTTCTTTGCATATGGGGGTTCATAGGCTTACATAGTCAACAATTCAGGGCATAAATGCCCATTGTTACTCTACAACAGGAGAACTTCTTTGTGCTCACAGACTTTTTCAATGAATCTGCAACATTCTTCAAAGTGTCAACCTTTTCTAGCAACACCTTCTTTTCTTCAACCATGTCTCTCACAAAGTGATATTGAACATCAATATGCTTTGTCTTCAAATTATAAGCAGGGTTATTTGCCAAGAATATTTCACTTTAACTGTCAAACTCTAATCTCATTGATTTTTGTACCAACTCAATACCTGAACACAATATCTGTAACCATATGGCTTCCTTGCTTGCATGAGTGACTGCCATGTATTCAGCTTCTGTAGTTGAGAGTGCCACTATAGCCTATCTTCTGCTCATCCAATTGATTGCTCCTCCAAATAGGTTAAACACATACCCACTTGTGGATCTTCTATGATATATATCTCCAACCCAATCTGCATCAACAAACCCATGTATGTCCACCACTCTATCCAATCTTGGTCTTCCTTGGTAGCACAATCCATAATTGGTAGTGCCACGCAAATGCCTGAAGACCCACTTTACTGTTGTCCAATGCTCCTTCCCTGGTTTTGACATATACCTGCTCAAAACTCCCATTGAATGTGAAATGTCCAGTCTAGTACAGACCATTGCATACATCAAACTGCCAACTACACTGGCATACAAAACATGGGTCATGTCCTCTTCTTCTTCTTGTGTCTTGGGACACTTATCTGCAGATAAATTTGCACCTATAGGAATAGGAGCCTTGACTGATTTACTTCCATGCATATTAAACCTCTGCAATATCATCTCAACGTATTTTCTCTTATTCAACCAGAATTTCATGTTTGCACGATCTCTTTTAATCTACATTCCCATAATGAAGTTAACAACACTGAGATCCTTCATGTCAAATTTGGAGGATAGTTGTGATTTCACCTCCTTGATAACATCCATGTTATTTCCTACCAGCAACATGTCATCGACATACAACACTACATAAATGAAGTGATTACCAACCTGCTTGGAATATACACGGTGATCAGCCCTGCTTCTCACAAATACCAATCCAAGGATGTATGTGTCAAAATTTGGGTACCACATCCTAGGTGATTGCTTCAGACCATATAGTGACTTCTTTAGCTTACAGACTGGATCTTTCTTTCCCTTCACTACAAATCCTTCTGGTTGCTTCATGTAGATTTATTCTTCCAAATCCCCATGTAGGAATGTTGTCTTCACATCCATCTGTTCCACTTCAAGATCAAAAGAAGCAGCAATAGATAAAATAAATCTAATAGATGTTAACTTGGAAACAGGAGAAAAAATCTCACCAAAGTCAATTCCCTCTACCTGTGAATAACCTTTTTCTACTAACCGAGCTTTGTATTTATCCACTTTCCCTTCTACATTAAACTTCTTCTTAAACAACTATTTTCTACCAACATATTTTCTTCCAGCTGGAAACTCAACTATTTCCCATGCCTCATTCTTATCCAAGGCATCTATATCTTCAACCATGAATTTCTTCCATAGTTTATTATCCTTTGAATTCACTGCTTCCCTGACAGTTCTAGGATCATAATTAGTAATAGATGAAGAAAAATTAGAACGAAAATCAAGTGGAATATACCTTTCTCATTGCCTTATTTCCCTCACTGATCTCCTCAATACTGAGGTATGAGGTTCTTCTTCTTCTGCTTCATCTTCTTTAGATGATTCAGATTTTGCATCATCCAAATCAAGCTCTGTTTTCTCAGGTTATTCTTGCCTTGGTAGGAATTCCTGTTTGGAAACATCTTTTACCTCTCTTGAAACAACATCTCGACTATAAACAATCTTCTTAGTTTATGGGTTGCAAATATTATAACCTTTCACACCATCTTTATAACCCATAAAGATACACTTTTCATCTTTATTATCCAACTTACTCTTATTTTTCTTTGGAACATGTACATAAGAGTCACAACCAAACACTCTGAGATGTTCAAGAGAGGGTGTCTTACCAGTCCATACCTCGTGTGGAGTTTTATCATCCAACATTGATGACGGTGATCGATTGACCAGGTAACATGTTGTACCCACTGCCTCTACCCAGAATTCTTGTCCTAACTCGGCACCACTAAGCATGATCCTTGCTTTTTCCATTAGTGTCTTGTTCATCCTTTCTGCAACTTCATTTTGTTGAGGTGTGTATGGAGTATTCTTCTACCTTGCTATACCACACTTCTTACATAATTATTCGAATTCATTTGCGCAGAATTCTCCACCATTATCTGTCCTCAATACCTTTATTTTATTCTCTATCTAATATTCTACCAGAGCCTTAAACTCTTTAAATTTATCAAATACCTCAGATTTCTTTCTAAGAAAATAAATCCATGTTTTCCTTGAGAAATCATCTATGAATGAAACATAATACACAGATTTACCTAATGATGGAATAGGAACAAGTCCAAATACATCAATGTGTATCAAATCTAAGATCCCCTTTGCTCTTGTAGCACCAAATGAGAATCTTACTCGATTATATTTACCATATATGCAATGTTCACAAAAATCAAAATCCAGAGTGCAATTAGACATACCTTCAACCATACCTTTATTGTGTAGTGTTCGAAGGCCCTTTTATCCAATATGCCCCAGTCTTTGATGCCACAACGTGGTCTTATTTCTAGGGAAAGTATTGGTCTTCTCTTCTTTATTTTTATTCTCAAGGACAATAGAGTTGTTACACACATTAGTATAAGTGCTTCCCAACAACTTGTACAGAGTTCCACACCGAACTCCCCTCATCAACACCATTGCTCCTCGTACCATCTTGCAAGTGCCCTTTCCCAATACAGTATCCACTCTTGAATCGTCCAACTTGCTTACAGATATTAGGCTCCTGGCTAGTTTTAGAATGTGTATAACCCCAGGGAGAGTTATAATCCTTCCATATTTTAGCAACAACTTAACCCTTCCATGTCCCATGATTTTGGCTATCGAGTCATCTCCTAGGAATACATCAGCACCATCGTATTTTTCATATTCACAAAACCACTGCATGTGAGGAGTCATGTGGTATAACGCACCTGATTCGATCAACCATACATCATGGTCTGCATGTGTACCTATAGATGCTAGGTAAACATCACCTCCTTCTTTAGTGGAGGTTTTTGCCTCTGTGGAAGAGGTACTATCAGATCCCTTGGGTTTATCAACCTTCTTAGACTTGTGATATCTCTTATAATGACCTATTTTACCACACTTCCATCATTTCCTCAAAGATTTTCCTGGAGACTTAGATCTACCTGTAGATTTAGATCTCCCCCCCGAAGACTTACTAGGATTCTTGTCTTGGGTACGACCTCTTACAAATAAATCATCTGTGATATGACCGTCCATGATTTTCTACCTCGTCACTTTAGATAACAAGGATGCAACTACATCCTCATACTTCAATGCAGACTGAGTGGTACTACCAATTGCTACAACCATATTATCCCAAGAGTCTGGCAAAGAACAAAAAAATGTAATACACTTATCTTCTTCTTCAATTGTAATATTAAAAGATATGAGTTGACTTACCAGAGTATTAAAGGCATTTAGATGCTCTGTCATAGAATCTCCATATTCCATCCTAATATGATACAACTTCTTTCGAAGAAACAACTTGTTTACCAGGGACTTTGATTGATACAAAATCCCTAACTTATTCCATAGTTCCTTGGTTGTAGATTCTTCTGAGACATTCAACAACACTGAATCTTTTAGGCAGAGTTGAATAGTACTCCTTACTCTTTTGTCCAACTTCTCCCAATCTTCCTTTGACATACCAATAGGTGGTGTACTAGTAATTTTTGTACTATTAGGTTGTGTACTAGTCGACTGTGTTCCAGTAGGTTGCGTACCAGTACGTTGTCTACCAGGATCCACAACGATCCATTGTTATTTGTCTACAAGAAGGTCCTCCATCTTGAGATTCCATAGCTCAAATTTTTTATCGTTGAACTTCTCTATCTCAATTCTAGAAGAACTCACCATTCATCTTTCTACAATTGAATCACCACTGCAAAATCTCCCACTAAACCGAGGTTTATCACAGACCCAAGATAAACTTGACCTCTCAAGACCGAACCAAACCCTCAGCAACAAAGGCGTCCCTCTGAAGCCAAAAACATGCTTCGATACCACATGTAAGTTTTAAACCTGTGAAGTAAAGAAATTAATATAGATTCTTAATAAAAACATAAATTAATCAATGGCTCATACACATCGTACACAAAGATTTACGCTGGAAACCCTGAACCGGGAGAAAAAAAGCCTTCCTTGGTGTCGCCCCTTTCAACTCTTCATTGTATTAATTTCACCAATAACCATACAATACATACAATTTTTTAGGTATTCTATAGCTAACAAAACCCTAATCCCTTAATCCAGGATTAATTTAGAAAACCGCAAAAAATAGCAAAATCCGCTAAAATAGGAAAAACCGCCCAAAAATAAATTTCGGGGCGCTGCCCCGAACACTACGCGTAACAAGGGGGGGGGACATAGCCAGCCCTAGGACCCCCCCAGAGCGAATTAAGTTGGGATCGTCAGATGCAATTGTCAAATCTGACGCGCCCACACACAC
>JZKD02S0333853.1:231511-258064 GCA_000966675.3 Picea glauca
TCTCCCCCTACACGAGGGTTCATGAGCAATGCCCCCCCAAAAAAATGACTCTTTTTGCGTCTGTTTTTTAGTGGTTTTGGATGTCGCGGGATCCTATATATATTGTATTTTAAACAATGAATATATGATGAATATAAGATTAGAGGTGTGACTCTAAAAAAGTTGTGTGTTTTCTTGGTTTGGGTTTCCAAGGTAAAATATATGTGTAATGTGTGTGTGTGTTCCATTGTATCTTTTCTATTTTTATTAAGAATCTATTTGCAGTAATTTATTGTACAAGGTTAAAATATACAAGACGCACTAAGGTACCTCATCCAAGAGTTAGGAAAATCCTCAAGTCACCTCCACAGTTGCACACAAACATACCTAATTCCACCATAGGAATCATCCAAGTAGGTTACCCCAAGCTCTCCACAAATTCAAAAAAGTCAAGGCGTCCCAAATACTACATGAATTCTTTGATTATGCACCACCTAAGCCACCCTCAATTCTGTTAGTTTTCATCGTGGAAATAGATTACACTTGAACGCCAATTCATCCAAATTCCCTTCAAAGAACTTGCCGCAACACTTAGGAAATGCAAGAATTAAAAACCAACCATACCTTTCCAACAACATTCTCGGTTGCAACCATGGTTTAAGTATTTTGTCTTGGACCTTCACTTTCCCAAGCCATCGACTCTCCGCATGAACTCCCCTCAATCACAATCTACAGCTCCACAAATATGGATAGCACCTTCTATGTGATACAATTTTGAGTCCATCTATCCACTTCAGACATACATCCAAGTCCCAACTTCCCATGCAATCAGTCGAAATCATCTCCAATGTCCTACCATCTTTGCACCTTGACTAACTCTGCTTCAAGGCACCATGAACACACCGCCCGAATGCTAAGACATATTGTTGCTAACTGAACATCATAACTATGTGAATAGATACCTTATCTGAAGGATGTGATCGACCCCCTCATTCAACAACCCAGCTCGACTCAACAGTTGCTCTCGGTGATGCACGACATGAAGATTTCATGATGAAAATGTTCCCAACCAACTGTCTTGTTGTGAATATTCTCTAGCTCACATCAAGTCACCCAACTTACCCAAGTGATTTAACTTTTCACATATCCACCTTCCATGTCTTGAGTCTACACAAAGCTTCATCCAATTTGTTGCAACCCAAAATTTCTCCACTTTGTGATCACTTATGCGATCACCCTCTATGATCATTTATATGATCATTGTTGTGATCACCCTCTATGATCATTTATATGAGCATTGTTGCGATCAACCTCTACGATCATATATGTGACAAATACTGCATTGATTCACCTTGCCCAAGTGCTCGGTTCAGCCTAGAACTTTGCGCCTGGTCTTCTCAAGGTGTTCACACAAGTCTGGAACTTACTTCTATCACAAATCAAACCAACCAAGTGTGCACCTAGAATATATATGTGAAAGGTCAGTCCACCTTACCGAACCTTCACCAAGTATGTGCCCAAACTATCTCTGCAATAAAATATGTGACAAGTCATGCAATGAACTTTGTGATGAGTTCTCCGACCACCAACCCTGACCAAGTGCTTCATTCCACCATAAAATCTACTCTTGGTCTATAAAAGGGGTGCACCCAGTTCAACCTTCCAACACACTATCAATTGGAACCTCTATCGTAAGTCTAATGCAAAGTCTCTATGATGAACTAGTTCACTCAACCAAACTTTTCACCAAGTCTGTTGATGCAGGAGCATATTCAACAAAGCACACATAAAAATACAACACAGCGTCTAGCGCACATTTTGAGTAAATCTTGAATTTTAAAAGATAGTGTATCTCAGAAAACTTCTGAGTAAATGACAAATCAGAGAAGTCTTAATGGTAGGAGGTTGAACGATCGTGTAAAATCAGGAGAGATCAGATAGTCCTTTAGTTTATTTGATTTTGGCATAGATCTAGAGCATTCGCCTTAATTGTCTGTCACAGACATTTATTGTAACGGGACTTAAGTAGTTGTAAACTTTTACTTCGACGAGATAGGTAGTTGGAGGGAACCCTAGAGGACCTTTGTATAAGTAGATGCATTTTACGCCTAAATGAGGCTGTTGTAGATTAGTAGGATATATTTGTTACTGAATGTAATTTTTTTTATCAGAGTTGTAGCCATTTACATTTGAATAAATATAACATATGGATATTAATCCAATGCATGTGGTTGTTGTTTACAATTTCTCTGTTATTTTGTGTTTTCATGAATGAATGAGTTTTGTTATTGAATGTTTGAAACTGTGAAGCATTGGATAAATTTAAATTGTTTATCTTTGTTGATTTAATGAAATGTGTGCATACAGTCCACAAGGAGTGCATTGACAGAGTTTGATTTGACTCAGAAGCTCAGAAGAGAAAGCATGAGACTACCATTTGCAAGGTGAGCACAGTCGACCGCAAGAAGCTAATTTTTGCATAAGAATATGTTGCAAGGAGCGCATAGATTCTAAGTTCGACTAAGTGTTGAAGAAAACCCTTAAGAGAGTTGAAGGTTTGGAGAAAAGGACACGTCAACAGAATTTGGTGGGAGAAGCCTTCAAAGGGGAGAAATTCCTCAATGTTTGTAATTTGAACAGTTAAGATCCATCCATGAGGGAGTGGGATTGTTCCATATCATTGGATCTAGGAAAAGTGCATGAGTTTTAATTCTCTTTATGTGCACAGGAGCGAGGACTCACCAAAGTCCCGAAGAGGTTCGAGATCGTCCATCATCCATAGGGACAGGTGGCATAGGATCTACAATTCTGGAGAAGAAGAACTCTGAGAGTCTTGTAGACAAAGAGAGAGAGAGATATCGCCGAAGCAATGAAGGTCAGAGTAGGTCTTGGTCGTTGGTCACTAGGGGGTACGTGTTAGTAGATCTGAAACTCCGGAGGAAAATCACTCCAGTAGGTTTCAGTTTCGGAGTGTGAAAAACTTTTGAAGCTCTGAAGAGCGGCGTAAATAGCAATCATTTGTTGCGAAGGACATGTGACGAGGGATCTGAACGTCTGAGGGAAAGGTCACTCTGAATGAAAGTGAAAGGAAATAGCACGAGAACTACTGAAACGCAGAGCGCCAGAGTTCATTTGAGTCATTTGTTGGGATAGGACATGTGGCAGAATATCTTCCACTTCGGAGTACTAATACTCTGGGAGAACGGACAAGGAGGAGCGTTTATTTCCAGTCGTCGAAGTGGAAATGAAGGATGAGTGTATACCATTGATCAAAGTAGGAAAATTGTGCTCGATCTATAATTCCAGGTATGGAGCACTCTGGGAGAATGGGGTATTCGGAATAGTCGGAACTCCCGAAGCATGGAGTTCCAGAGAAAAGCGCAACCGTCGGTTGTGAAAAGGACTCGGACTAGGGATATGGTTTGAGGGTGTGTTCGTGAAGCCAAAGTCATGAAGAATTCAAGAGATTAAGCCACGGGTCATATCCCGAGGTCATATTGGAGGGGGGCTAGTGGAGAGGAGATAGCTCCCGTCGGCATTGAGATTTGAAAAATAACCAAGAAGTTGGACCCACGGATACCATATGATTTTCACCTAGGGTGATAAAAGGGTATGTGTTTAATTCAACTCGAGACCAGTAAGATCTCAAGGAGATAATTTACCCTGGGTAGTTAAATATCCTTGGCCGGGAGGTCATGCAACCCTGAGGGAGAGTAGGGGGGTCTGCGTCAAGTGGTATCAGATCTAAAAAGAACTCAAATTTGAACTTTGTGAGTGAAAAAAGGTCACCACAATCCCGCCTAGGAGACAAACAGAACCGCCTGTATCCAATCAAGTTGTTGAAAGGGATATGAGAGAAATGCATGTGAGATTGGAAGCGATGTAAGCAGCGTAGAGGAGAGCACCTGATGCTGGAGATGCCAGTGAAGCAGAAAGTGAAGAGATAGAGGTTGAAGAAGCTACAGGGGAAGATGTTGTTGAAGAACGTGTTAGCACAAGATTGGTTTATGCCTCAACGTTGCATAAATCCTTCATTATTCATTTTGGCAAATGAATACAATTGTTATGGGATATTTTATTTATTTTGGGGAAAATTGAAATTATATTGGGTTATGCCCAATATCCAAGTTCAAGCATCAAAATCACTCATGGATTTTCACTACCCAATCGCACGCAGACACAGAGGCGGGCGCTACCTAAATTTGCTACCTAAATTCTGGCAGAAAACAAATTGTGCAGAGTTATTTTACAATTTTTGAGTCACTAACTTAAAACTTGGATTATGAACAATTGACAAGGTATTTTTGAAAACTGGAGGATTTTTTTGTTCATAACATTCTAAATAACAAAAACCTCTCTCATTTTTTCAAAATGTGTTATGGTTGGAGAGATATTATGCATACAAGTGGTGTTACTGAATCTGCATAGCCGCGCTACCAAATTTCCTGTAGCGGTCACGGTTTTGATATTCACCTTGTTGGGAGGTTGCCCCCTGTCAAGGAGGATTCGAAAGGCTTCTCAAGGATCATTTAGATGTCAAGGGAAACATGCACCTATGATTTATCTCCATCAAAGGCCTCATGCAATAAGGTGGAAACAATTTATTAATGACTTCCAACAAATTCCTAAAAATTAGCAGTTTGTTGGATTTTTGTCTCTTTGATTGTTGCCACCTATCTCCAAGTCTTATTGGATTTTTGTCTCTTTGATTGTTGCCACCTATCTCCAAGTCTTAGAATCCAATGGAGGAGATGGGATTCATCCTCCTAAGTTTATTTTGATTCTATTCTATATTTAAGGAAGGATATATCTTGAGGAGAAGAGGATTGATGATCCAAGAGAGGCTAGAGAGAGTAGGAGCAGGCAGTTTTTCTGTGTGTGTTCATTTGTAAGCCTATGGGCATTTTAGGATTGTAAGCATTACTTCTATTGGAGATTCATGAGAGATGTGATTTTAGATTGTAATTCCTTTGTTTATATATCTTCTTATTTGAATATATTGCATATTTGAGGATCAAAGGATGCCAATGATTTATGGATCCCTAAGCAGCAGAGGATCTATTGTATTTTGCCCATCAGTCAATTTTTATATTCAAGTATTTGTTGATTCATTAAATTGAGAGGATATTTGTTTAGTGAACATTCTATATTATGTTTTCCTTCTTCATTCTTCCATCTATCAGCATATAATCTTGTTTTCTATTGAGCATATTTTGTGCCTTTGTTGTCCCTTGGCCAAGTTTTGGGAACACTTGGTCATATTTGACCGTTTTTGGGACTTCAACTTGGGAACACTTGGTCATATTTGACCATTTTTGGGACTTCGACGGACTGTAAAAGATGGAGCACCAGACGAAGCAGAGATTGCAGAATCTCAACCCACTTTTGGGTCCCTTTTTGGGTTTTGGGAACATGTAATGGGAAAGGGATGCCGACCCGTGGGTTTACCCATGCTTAGGCCCATTTTGTATGTATAAATAGAAGGATAGGAAAATGTAAAGGGGTAATAGAGAAGAATATTGTATCTATGTGATATAGGCTAAGTTCCAAGAGGGGATCTATGTTATCAAGAGTTTTGTGCATTCTGTATAGACTTGCAAAGCTTAGTGCAAGTCCCTGTGTGAAGGTATAGAAGGCTTTGTGCTGAAAGGAAAGGAAGAAGGATCTAGCGAGCTGCGTAGATCTTATGTCCTGTGTGAAATAAGGGTTTATAAGGTTCTATGCTTGTAACTGATTGGCCGATGATAATAAAGAATAAGAGTTGGTGGACGTATCCCCAGGGTGGGGGTGAACCACGTAAATCTTGTGTTTTCCGCTTTGTGCCTTGTTCTGATGCATTGATGTGATTATTTGCTAAGTGATTTGAGATGAGTAGATAGAATATGCTATATATGCTTATTCTTAGTGCTTATGATATGTAGAATGTTAGGTCTAATTCACATGTATATGCTAAGTGCTTGACCTGTTAGATCTGAATACTCTATGGATGATAAGTGATCAAACAATCTAGCTCATTGTGAATGTTGTGAAGCTCTGTTGTATCTGTGAAATGGTTATTGATTGCATATTAAATATCCAGTAGCATTGAGTGTTATATTAAGTAATGAATCACAGATCCGTGTCCCATCTAAGGTTGCAGACATTTGAGTCCTACAACCACCCCTACCTCTACCTCGGGTGAGACTTCATCTGCTTCGCAGGTGTTGCCGAAAGGGCTGGTAGTTAGGGTTTTTTTGGTGTGTTGTTGTAGCATTGAACCCTAGGTCTTCCCTTGTGCCAACAAATGGTTCTATTGCCGGGACCTGAAACTGCGATTGATGGGAACTGAGAAGAAGAATCTTTGTGCAAAAAGGTTAACCTGAAAGTCTTGTGCGATGATCTGTGCCCTAGTGCGCAGTATTCTAACCGATCTGAAAGAAAGAGGCCTGATCTGAAAGAAAAGAGGTTGGATCTAAAGAAAAGGAACAAGATCTGAATGCTTTGTGATCCGAGAAAGGTAAAAGTGGGAATTATTGACTAAAAGAGGTAAGATCAGTAAGCTATGTGCTCTAATAAAGGTAAGAATAGTTAAAAAATTTAGATCTGGAGGCTTTGTGCTCTGTAGAAGTAAGATAAGTGAAATTTTTTGTTTCTAAGGTATGGATTTAGGTATGTTTAATAGAGTTTATCCTAGTTTGAAAACTAGGGCACGGATAGATGAAACAAGGTTTGATATGAGTAGATCTAATAAGAATAGTGATAGATATGTTATACCTATGCATAGAAAGAATGTTTGGACTAACAAATGGATGCAAGATCCTAAAAATAATTTTTTTCATATTAGCTACCATGATCCTAGTATGCAGTATAGAAGAAGTTGGGGATCGTTTAAAAGAAAGAGAGGAGTGACCCTATGTTACAGTTGCAGAAGACCTGGACATCTTGTTAAGGAATTCCCTGAAAGAGGATCTAGTTGTCTTTGTTGCAAAGCTATGGACCATGAGGTATTGGATTTCCCTAGAATGATCGCTAGGCTAGAAGAAATGAATCTAAATTAGGAAAACCCTAAGGCAGATACAAAAGAGGCAGAACCCCAGCAAGAATCAGAGAAGGTATTGATACAAATGAAAGAGATCCTGAATGACCACTGATATGTTAGACTATCAGATATTTTCAAAGAAAAAGAATGCATTCAAGCAAGAATAGGAGACTTCGACATTGACTATGTCCTTGATGAAGAGACACAAGTGAACATTATGCCACAAAGAACTTGGGAAGCTATAGGGAAGCCTGCTATGATCCCTTCATTAGGAGGAATAGGACTATTCAAAGGAAAATTGATGATGTTATGTGGAAAGCTCGCTCAGATACCTATGACAGTCAATGGAACTTCGACAAAGGAATATTTTGAGATTATTAAATTCATTGAAGACAGTGCCCCGTTTACCATGTTACTAGGAAAATCTTGGATTGATAGAGATCAAGCTAGAAAGAAGGAAGAAGAAGAAGTCTTAGAACAGAAGAGACAAGAGTTAAAAGATTTCATGACCTGAAAGATTGCACAGTTGATTGAAGAACAGGAGAACGGATTGAAGCTACCTGACAATAGAAGCCCAGATGTTGAAGATACAAGAACATCAGAATACAAACAGAAGGCTGAAATTTCTACCCCAGATAAAGAAGAAGTGACACACCTGAATTCTAGGAGAGGATCTCAGTAGTGTGAAGTGACTATGCCCAAGGAAAATAAGAATCGAAAGGGGAAAAGAACCACCGAGACTAAGATCATGGGGAAAAATGCTAGGAAGCTAAGTAAGAAGAAGGTCAAGATTGAGAAGTCACAGCAGGTCCCAGAAGGTACCTCGCAGAAAGAAAATTTGCAGAATTGGAGCTTCACCAAGATATCAGAACAACAACATATGCCACTTCACTATGGTGAATCAATATAGCCATTGGAAGTCGATATATCCATTCTACTGTTGCCCTGAACAACTAGAAAAGAATTTATGGTTTGCCACTAGACCATTGGACCGCACCATAACGGATAGAAGAAGAGTTGATGAGGCTCATAACTGTTGCAAGTAACCTATTGCCAAGATTGCCTATTTATCTCGTCGCACCCTGAACGAAGAACACTTTTGCCAATTGAGAATTTGAAGCCCATATATTAGCAATTGTATATAGTACTCATTGTGCTCTTGTTGTTCACTCTAGTGCAGTGTCTAAGACCATCGTGAACCCTATTATTTTATCCTAAGCATGTATTTTCGACGAGCTTACCGCTACCCAAGAATTTGTAACATAAGTTCTCCTCAAGCTAAGAACTGAGAGAGTCATGTCAGAGCGAGGGTTATCCACAAGAATATAGGCATCATCCATGAGAGGGATGGCATCCTCTCCATCCACTACTCACATCGTTCCATCCCGGTGAGCCAATGAGAAACGTACTAAGCATAGAGATGACCTCACCAATGCCAAGCTGATTTCAAGCATTCTACCTGCCTATCTACCCCCTCTGAGCGGCACCATCAACCGTGACAGTGTACCCTGAGAGTTCGAATATACCTTGATCACTGTGCACCTTCCAAAAGGGGTGCGTGCAGTTTGCACCGACTAGGATAAGCTCGTAGTACTGAAATTTAGTGACTTCAACCTTGGAGACCAGAAATCTTACAGCATGCTTGAACCGCATAAGTAGTTGACCAAGACCAAAGGCAAGAATTCGAAGATTATCCCGCAGCCATGGACCTAGAACCTCGCACAGTCCACACTGCTTAATGTGATGAATATCCTACACTTCGGTCGACACCAGGAAGTAAACGCATGCGTGAAATTTCTGTTGTCCTGCTACCACGGAGGATACTTATGGTTGAACCGTCGCATCACTGTGGATCTGACCTTGATCAATAGGATCATAGGGCTGAGCATGTAGGGCCCTGACCCATAGGATTTTTACCCTAGAAAGAACTCAAACCGAGCATTAGCCCAAAGAATCAAATAGACTTATGGAGATGTAGAGAGGGGTACGTGAGGTTACAAGGTAGCCTCTATCTAGAGCAGCGTAGTGTGCCTCGCATGTCAGTTAATCGCAGGTAATCTAGTTTGCAAGAATCGGACCACCCAAGTAACTAGATTCATTGTTGACCTCGTCGGGAAGTGCGCAAAAGGAATACAGATGAATTGGTCATAGTACCTCGTGAACCAGCTAGAGCTTGATTGCAGAGAAGCGCAGGACCAAGGATATGAGTTCCACTTCAGCTGACTTCTCATATTGATAGCTTTCATTGCATGGGAGATGCTAGAAGGTGCGACCTTCCCAGACATCGAGCCCTTTAAACCTTTGGCTGTGAAGTTCAATATCTTGTGGTACTCGAGTGATATGAACAAGGAGTGGCAATCCAATGTCATCTTCCACATCTACTACAATCAATTGAATATCGCAATCTAGTCTACACCGCGCATCACTCTGAACACCCTCTATAGGTTTCGGCCCCTAATGAAGTTAAGCACAGATAGGCACTTTATATACATCACAGCATGCGTTGATGAGCACAAGAAACAGTTACAGTCATATTATAAGTTAACAGAATAAGACTTGGAATAAATCACCAAGGAGTGGTCGACAAACCTCCTCATCTCAGTAGACCCCGTGGAGATTTCTGATATAGACGGTCCAAAACCTGTGTAGGATACCACTGGACCAAGCAAGACCAAGAAATATGAAGAAGTTCAAGATGTCAATAGTACTTCTGCAAAGACCACTTCGATCTCACCTGATCAGGGAGGTGATGGTGGAGATCCAAGTCGCACAGAAGTCGAGAAAAATAAAGGTGAAGTTACACCGCCTAGAGAGGAGGAGGATCCCTCCAAGAAAAGGAAGGTTACCCCACCAAAGATTTTGTCCAAGAAGAAAGCTAAGGAAACTAGAACCAAGTTTGAGACTGTTCTCACTTTGTATGACTTTGACTTCATAGTCGTTGCACTAAACGATACTTCACTAGAGATAGCATAAAATAAGGAATCCAAGTAGGAGGAAGTGTTCAGTCGCATCAAGGATGAGCTTCAAGGAGTACAGCAAGCAATACAGTCTAGTCGTGCAGCTTCCATTGCGCCCCTGCCATCAGGAACACCAGAATTAGGTGATGAGCCAGCCCAACTACATTGAATTGCTAATACAGTCAAAGCTTGCCTTCGATGAGATCAAGAAGAGACAGCACAAGCCACCTAGGATTTAGCACAAGTATAGAAAGACATTGAGGACCACAGAAGTACTGCAGAAAAGGAAAATCTCGCTCTACAAGCAAACTGGGATGAAGAGAAAGCAACGCTACATAAAAACAAGGAACAGTTTCTCGCAGAGCAACTCGAAGTACGAGAAAGGGTTCACAACACACTTCACTCTGTGACAGTCATAGAAGTGAAAACTAAGAAGCGAGTCCCACATCAGGTGGTGCAACTCGAAGAAGTAATCCAACATTGCATTGCAGATCTGGAACTTCGTATTGTGCCTGACGCTCCTCAATAAATCAGAGACCTAAGGGAGGCAACTTCTTGCAATGCATTTGGTAGAATGAAATCCCTTGCCTTGGAGTGCAAGCAGTTGAGCTCCAGGAGTGCTTAGACATATGAAACCCTTACAGAAAATCTAAATTTAGAGGTGCTAGAGTCGCAGCTCCAGGAAGCAAAGCAGCACGCAGATACGCTACAAGTGCAACTGAAGGCCTTAACACCAGTTGAACAAATGAAGAGGTTTCCAGAGAAATGCATGGCCCAGCAACAGATCCACACAATCCAGACCAAAGTGATGGAATTCTCTCAACGCCTTCAACCAGTGCAAGAGAAGGCATGCCAACTATTCACCGAAGGTTAAATCCAAGGATCTGAGCTAGAATTGGTCGTCATCACAGCAGAACAATGCCTAGAAGGACCAGTCAATGATGCACTCATCCATGATTTCACTGAGCAAGAGGTCGTATAATTGCAGTAGATTGAGCTAAGATCGAGGCGTTCGAGGCAGAATTGCTCAGACCAGAGTGACTCGAGACGGGTCACAGATGAGTGTTGGGGGTTTGTTGGCCCTTGACCAAGTTTTGGGAACACTTGGTCATATTTGACCATTTTTGGGACTTCGATAGCCTATCGAAGATGGAGCTCCAGACGAAGTGGAGATTGCAGAATCTCGGCCCACTTTTGGGTCCCTTTTTGGGTTTTGGGAATATGTAATGGGAAAGGGATGTTGGCTCGTGGGTTTACCCACGCTTAGGCCCATTTTGTATGTATAAATAGAAGGATAGGAAAATTTAAAGGGGTAATATAGAAGAATATTGTATCTATGTGATAAAGGATAAGTGCCAAGAGGGGATCTGTGTGATCAAGAGTTTTGTGCATTCTGTATAGACTTGTAAAGCTTAGTGCAAGTCCTTGTGTGAAGGTATAGAAGGCTTTGTAATGAAAGGCAAGGAAAAAGGATCTAGTGAGATGCACAGATCTTATGTCCTGTATGAAGTAAGGGTTTCTAAGGCTCTGTGCTTGTAAATGATTGGCCGATGATAATAAAGAATAAGAGTTGGTGGACATAGCCCCAGGGTGGGGGTGAACCACGTAAATCATGTGTTGTCTGCTTTGTGCCTTGTTCTGATACATTGATGTGATTATTTGCTAAGTTATTTGAGATTAGTAGATAGATATGCTATATATGCTCATGCTTAGTGCTTATGATATGTAGAATGTTAGGTTTGATTCACATGTATATGCTAAGTGCTTGACCTATTAGATATGAATACTTTTTGGATGATAAGTGATGAAATAATCTATCTCATTGTGAATGTTGCGAAGCTCTTTTGTATATGTGAAGTGGTTATTGATTGCATATTAAATATCTGGCATCGTTGAGTGCTATATTAAGTAAGGAATCACAGATCTGTGTCCCAGCTAAGGTTGTAGACATTTGAGTCCTGCAACCACCCCTACCTCTACCTCGGGTGACACTTCATCTGCTTCACAGGTGTTGCTAAAAGGGCTGGTAGTTAGGGTTTTTTTGTTGCGTTGTTGTAGCGTTGAACCCTGGGTCTACCCCTGTGCCAACAGCCTTCGATGAGTAGAATGTTTGTGACTCCATTGCCCATTGGTGTAGCCTACTAATCTACAGTTTGCAGCCCTCTCTCTTTCTTTATCCATCTTGTTGATCCACCTATTCAAAACCAAAGTTATCTTTTACATTCTGATGGGTGATGAGCTTACACTTTAGCAGTCAAAGTGTGAAATTCAGTGTTAACAGAACACTTGCTGAAAGTTGTTGTAAAGCTGGGAGCTAGAGAAAAAATAGACATCCCAATGTATGAAGGAAATCTAGATGTTGAAGAGATGTTGGACTGGATAAGGTCCATGGACAAGTATTTTGACTATGAATATGTCGATGAGGAGAAGAAGGTGAGACATGATGTCACCAGGTTGAATGGGAGTGTAGCATTGTGGTGGGATGAACTATAGGCTGATAGATGAAGCAAAGGTAAGCAAAATATTAAGAGTTGGGATAGAATGGTAGTCAGGTTAAAGGCTAAGTTCATGCCCAAGGATTATAAGATAAATCTATTTAGGAAGATGTAGAACCTAAGACAGAAAGGAATGACCATGAAAGAGTACACAAAAGAGTTTTACAAGTTGAACATCAGGACTGGACAGAGGGAGAAGGATGAAGAGAAAGTTTCCAGGTGCATAAATGGCCTGAGATAGGAGATCCAAGATGAAATTGACATGATTTCAATGAGGACAGTAGAGGAGGCATATCAACATGCACTGAAAGAAGAGGAGAAGTTGGCCAGAAAACAAAGCCAGTGAAGAAAAGGTAGAATCCAGAACAGAGGTAAAGGAGTTGTCCATGATAATGCATAGAAGCCCAAGGGTGAGGATGAGAAAACCCACAGTCACTCAAAAAGAGGAGGAAGCTCCAAAGGGAGATAGCCTCATGGAAGAAATTATTTTTCCAGAGGAAGAGGAAGAAGAAGAGGAGGATAGATAGGATGTTATACCTATGGAAAACTTGGAGACAAGTCTTGGGAATGTCTCGAGAGAAAGAAAGAAGGAGGAGGTGAAGCTCACATTTCAAAAGCACGGAAAAATGAATTTTGAAGTAGAAGGTGCAAAGGATGGAAAATATCTGGTGATGAAGAAGGTTCTCTTGAAGCCAAAATCAGAAATTGAAAATCCAGTGCAGAGGAACAGCTTGTTCATGACAGCTTGCAAGACTAAAGATGGAGTATGCAAGGTGATAATTGACAGTGGGAGCACTGATAATCTAGTATTCACGGAGATGGTGGAGAAATTGGAGCAGGAGACAACTGCACATCCAAATCCATATAAAGTCTCATGGTTGCAAAAAGGACACCAGGTAATGGAAACTAAACAATGCCTTTTTGAATTTAAAATAGGTGGATATAGAGATGAGATTTTATGTGATGTAATTCCCATGGAAGTATGTCATGTTTTGTTGGGAATACCATGGTAGTTTGACAGGAATGTCATTCATGATGGGAGAAGGAATACTTACACTTTGGAAAAGAATGGTAGAACACACAAGTTGTTGCCAATAGAAGAGAATAAGTTAAAGGAAGAATCTAGCACAAGCATACTTCTCATGAGTGGGAAGGAACTTCTGAGTGAGGTCAAGAAGGAACAAGAGATGCAATTTGTTGTGGTGAGGAAACCCATATTTTTCCTTAAAATTACTTATATGGATGTTTTTCCTGAAGAAGTTCAGGAGCTGTTGGAGGATTTTGTTGACATAGTAGTGGATGAGTTGCCTAACTCATTTCCACCCATTAGAAGTATAATTCATCACATTGACTTGATACCAGGAGCAAGTCTGTCGAACAAAGAAGCATACAGATTGACACCTCAAGAGAATGAGGAGGTGAAAAGACAAGTCCGGGATTTATTAGACAAGGGTTTGGTCAGAGAAAGATTGAGTCCATTTGCAATACCAACTATGTTGAGTCCAAACAAGGATGGAGGATGGAGAATGTGTACAGACTCAAGAGCCATAAACAATATCACCATAACGTATAGATTTATTTTTCCTATGATGGATGGCTTAATGGATTTTTTAAGTGGAGCGAATTTTTTTTCAAAGATAGATTTGAAAAGTGGATATAACTAGATAAGTATGAGAGAAGGTGATGATTGGAAAACAGCCTTTAAGACAAATGAAGGGTTGTATGAGTGGCTCGTTATGCCATTTGGATTAACAAATTCCCCAAGTAATTTTATGAGACTGATGAATCAAGTATTGAAAGATTTCATTGGTAAGTTTTTGATTATATATATGGATGATTGTTGGCCCTTGACCAAGTTTTGGAGAACCTTGGTTAAGTTTGACCAGTTTTGGGACATCAACAGGCTGGTCGAAGGCATAGCGCAAGGTGAAGTGGGGATCGCAGGATCTCGGCCCCTTTTTAGGGCATTTTTGAGTTTAGGGTTTATGTAACGGGTATGGGATATCATCCCATGGGTTTACCCATGCCTTGGCCCCTTTTGTAATGTATAAATAGAAATCTACGCAATGTAAGTAGGGAGACATGGTGATAAGTGTTATATTGTGTTGAGTGTAAGTGATGTAAGTAGTTGGATCTATGTGATTGAGTTAGCTTTGTGCATATTGTGTGCATGAGAACTTGTAGAGCTAAGTGAAATTCACTTTAAAGAGGCTTTGTGTTGTAACCTAGCTCGGGAAAGGAGTGTCTGGTGAGGTGCGCACAGATCTCCTATCCTATGTGGAGTGGGTTCTGCCAACTCTATGCTTGTAGAATATTGATAGAAAACAATAAATAAGAGAAGAGTTGGTG
Source organism: Picea glauca (assembly GCA_000966675.3). Taxonomy (NCBI): domain Eukaryota; kingdom Viridiplantae; phylum Streptophyta; class Pinopsida; order Pinales; family Pinaceae; genus Picea; species Picea glauca. Next base: position 246,310 of record JZKD02S0333853.1, read on the forward strand.
GGTGTAGCCCCACACTGGGGTAAACCATGTATATCATATGTTGTGGTTGCTTTGTGCATTATAGTTGTTATGTTATTGATGTGATTTATGCTTAGTGCAGTGATATATGTTAGATGCACCTGATATAATAGTAGCTTAGTTCTTAGTAATGGGAATGAATGCTAGATATGATCTATTTCTATATGCTAAGTGCTTGGTTGTAATAGATCTTGTGAATATTGTGTTGTTCCGTAATTAGGATTTTCCCCTACGAAGTGAATATTAATGAATGTTAATTGCTAAGTGCTTTGTTAAGTGTTGTAATCACAGATCTATGTCCCATCTAGGTTGTAGACACTCGATTCCTACAACCACCCCTACCTCTACCTCAGGTGAGACTTCATCTGCTTCGCAGGTGTTGCCGAAAGGGCCGGTAGTTAGGGTTTTGTTGGTGCGTTGTTGAAGTGTTGAACCCCGGGTATTCCCCTGTGCCAACAAATGGTTTTGTTCTCGAGACTTGAAACTGTGATTGTTGGGAACTGAAGAAAAGAAAGCTCTATGCGTAGATATATTGATTTAGTGCGCAGTATTATACTTGACTGCGAAGCTTTGTGCTAAGAAAGGCATCATATCTGAAGAAAAGAGGTAAGATCTTAAATCTTTGTGCTCTGAGAAAGGTAAGATAAGTGAAATTTTTTATTTTGAAAGAATGGATCTAGGTATGTCTAGTAGATTTTTTCCTAGTCTAAAAACTAGGGCACATCTACAAGAAATAAGATTGGATATGAGTAGATATGATAAGAATAGTGAAAGATATGTTATTCCTATGCATAGAAAGAATGTTTGGACTAACAAATGGATGTAGGATCCTAAAAAGAATTTTACTCCAGGTTGGTTACTGTGATCCCAGTGCACAGTACAGGAAAGGTTGGGGGTCATTTAAAAGAAAGAGAGGATTAACTCTTTGTTATAGTTGCAGAAGATCGGGACATGTTGCTCAGGAATGACCTGGTAGAGGTCCTAGTTTTCTTTGATGTAAAGCTATGAACCATGAAGTTTTTGATTTCCCTTAAATGATTACTAAAGTTGAAAAGATGACTATGAGACAAGAAAACCATGAGATAGGCCAAGAAACTAAGGATATGATAGAAACCTATAAAGAATCAGAGATTGTATTACTACAGATGAAAGAAACCCTGAATGATAACAAAGATATCAACTTATCCGATATCTTAAATGAGAAGGAGTGCATAGAAACAAGAATAGGATACTTCGACATAGACTATGTCCTGAATGAGGGAACACAGGTGAATATCATGACAGAAAGAACTTGGAAAATTTTGGGAAATCCTATTATGGTTCCTTCATTGGGAGGAATAGGATTATTTAGAGGAAACTTGATAACCCTATGTTGAAGACTTACCCAGACATCTATGAGTACTCATGGAACTTTGACAGAGGAATAATTTAAGGTCGTTAATTTTTTTGAGAATAGCGCCCCATTTGCTATTTTACTAGGAAAAATCTGGATTGAGAAAGATCAGATATGAAGGAAACAAGAAGAGGAGGATCTAGAAAAAAAAAAAAAAAAAAAATTTAAGGGTTTTCATGGCTAGGAGACTAGTGCACTTACTGGAAGAACAAGAGGAGCAGTCAAAGTTATTGATGACCAAATATCTAGACGTTGAAGTTGAAAGAACACAGGAATACTTGAAACACCTGTCTATACAAGAGAGTAGAGCACCTACCTAAGAAAGAGATGAAGTATTACCCTCGAACCCTGTGAAAGACCCTCCACAGTAAAAAGTTACTATGCCAAGAGGAGATAAGAACAATAATGGAAAGAGGAAACCAGTAACTCAAATTACAGGAAAGAAATCCAGAAAGCACAGTAAGAAGAAAGAAAAGTTAGAGAAATTGCAGGAAGTTCTAGAGAGAACTTCGCAGAAGGGAGGTTTGCATCTCTTGAAATTCGCCAGAATAACAGAACAATGAAGATCGGCACTTCGACACGGTGAAGAAATATGATCGTTGAAGGCATTCCAACCATTAGCCCGACATTCCAGAATGGCTCGAACCGTAGTTATGGCTAGAAAGATAGCCATTAGACCGTTGGGACTATGCCATAACGGATGGAATTGCATTGATTAAGGCGTTCCTACCCATTGGAGGAATCTATTACGATGTTATCTAATTATCCCGTCGAATGTTGCACCGAGAACACTTTTGCAAACAGTGATTATTCGAGCCCATTGAGAACTAGTTTCTTTCACGTTGTGCCTATTTGATACCTCGCCACCCATTCTGTTACATCGAGTATTTTATCACCAACCTGAGATACCTGAGCTCGAGCGTGCATGTCGGGTGACTTCAGCACAGTACAGAAATCCATCGAAGAGATCCTCATAGACCTCATGGCTGAGAAGGTCATGTCCACAGGAGTCCAAGCTTCATCAATGAGAGGAGAGCAAGAATCTTTGTCGACTACTCATGGATCTGGACCATCCTGAGTTGTGACAAAGAAATGAACCAAGCATCGTAATGACTTGGAGAATGCGAATCTTGTCCCATCTATCATGCTCGACTATATCCTGCCTCTGGCTGGCACAGTGATCCGTGAAAATTTCCTAAGGGACTTTGACTACACCTTGATTACTGTGTACCTCTCGAAGGGGATACACGCAATAGGACCACAATTAGGACAAAACATGACGTTCAATATCAATGAATGCAACTTGGGAGACCGCAAGAAATATTGCATGCTCACCCCACACAAGTATTTGACCAATACAAAGGGGAAGAAGTCGAAGATCATCCCTTAGCCATGAACTATGGATATCGTGAGGTCCACTATCCTGAACGCGATGAAGATACCACACTTTGGAAGGCATCATGAGGTTAACACGTGCATTAAACTCCTATTGTCTTGCTTTCATGGAAGTTATCTATGGCTAGATAGATGCATCACCATAGATACGACGTTGATCCATCAGATCACTAGATTAAGCATGCAAGGACCAGACCCACAATAATTTTATCCAGGGAAGGCTGCAGATCGTGCCCTGGCGCAGAAAATTAAAGATACATATGGTTATGTGGAAAAGGGGAAGTGAGGATACAAGGTAGCCTCCATTCAGAATGCCACAGTATGCCTAGCCTACCAGTTGATCGTTGGTAAGCTATTAAGGAATAATAGACCCACGCAAGTCACAAGATTCGTTGTTGACCTTGCGGGAAAATACATTGAAGGACTACATATGAACTGGGTGAGTTACCTCGTCAACTAGTTAGAAAACGGTTGTCGCGAAGCTTATGATCAGGGCTATGAGTTTCATTTTAGTTGGCTATTGATCCTCATCACCTTAATTTCCTAGGAGATGCTGGAAGGAGCAACCTTCCTTGAGATTGAGCCATCTGAACCCCTAGCTATGAAGTTCACCATGCTTTGTTATTCGAGCGACATGGTGAAACAATGGAAGTCGAACTCAGTGTTCCACACCTAATACCTACAGTTGAAGAGGGCTATTGAGTCTTTCCCTAGTATTATGTTGAACACCCTGCACAGTTTTAGACCATTTGTGAAGTTACGCGTAGATAGACATTTTATTTATATCACTGTGTGCGGAGACGAACATAAAGAAGAGCTCCAATCGTATTACAATCTCACTGAAGAGGAAATGGAAGAAATAACTAAGGAGTGGCTTGAAGATCTCCTTATACCAATCGACCAGGCAGAACCATCAGACCCCGACCTCATCGAAATTCCTTTGGTTACTCGCAAAGAGTATGATGCACCCAACAATAGCAGAAGGAAGAAAAAGGAAGAGGTACAGGATCTGAACAGCGCATCAGAAGAGACTGCTTCAGACTCACCTGGAGGGGGAGGTGATGACGAAGTATACAAAGAAGAGGACAAAGGAGAAGAAGACAAAGAAGGTGAAGTAACACCGCCTAGGGATCCTCTTAATGAAGTTGAGACATCCAAGAAAAGAAAGGTTTCCCCCATGAAACCTACATCGTGAAAGAAGTCCAAAGCTAGTAAACCATATATGCAGATTGTGCTCACGATGGATGACATAGATCTCATCATCGTTGTTGTCTCAAATACCTCAGAAGATATCTTACAGCACAGTGAAGCCAAACAAGAGACCATGTATGATAGAATTGCGGCAGAGCTTAAAGGGGTATACCAAGCTCTCTACTCCAGCCACGCAGTGTCTACTGCACCCCCATCATCAAAAGGAATAGAGTTGGGAGATGAGCCTTTCCAGCTATGTCGAATAGCATATGCGACCGAATCTCGCCTTCGTCGTGTTCAGGAAGAAAAAGAATAGGCCACAGAGGCCTTAAAGCAAGCAAAAGAGGAAGCCATATAGCAACATCGGGTTGCGCAATAGGAAAAAGACGACATCCAAGCCAAGTTTGCAGGGGATAGAGTGCAGATCCAAAAGGAGAAGGAACAGCTGCTCCCAGAGTAGATTGGAGTTAAAGAAGCAGTCACTAGAAAAGTTCACTCTATGATGAGCTTGGAATAGATGGAAGAAGACCCATTGGAAAGCCAAGTAGGGAAGCTTGTTGAATCCATTCAACAAATCCAACAGAGGGTAGCAGAATAGGAGTTACAAGCAGTGCCAAGCACTCCGCAGGAAGTGTAAGACCAGAGAGAAGAAACTGCCTGAAGCGTAGTCCATAGAATCAAGTCATTGGCCTTAGAATGTAAAAATATTAGTATTCGAAGTGCATAGACTTACAAGCACCTTGCAGAGGACCCTGAACTAAGGACATTGGAGTCATAGCTTCAGGAGGCCAAGCAGAAAGAAGCAACGGTGCAAGCACAGTTAAAGCCACTATCAGCGGTTGAGAGGATGAAAGGATCCTAGGAATAGCGCATAGTTCAGCAACAAGTCCATGCGATACAGAGTAAGGTCATGGAAGTGACTCAGTGACTCCAACCAGTCTAGGATGCATCATGCATAATTTTTTAGGAGATTTAAGGACGAGGTGTAGAACTGGAACAAGTGATCACCATAGTGGAACAGTGCTTGGAAGGACCTGTGACGAAGAAGGTTATTCAAGATTTTGATGAGCATGAGGCTCTGGTGAAGCAACAAGTTGAGACATCTCGAGCCATTTGAGGCAGAGTTACCCAGATCAGAATGACTCGGGATGAGTCACAAGTGAGTGGTGGGGGCCTGTTGTCCCTTGACCAAGTTTTGGAGAACCTTGGTCACATTTGACTAGTTTTGCGACTTCGACAAGATGGTCAAAGGCAGAGCGCAAGGTGAAGTGGAGATCGTGGGATCTCGGCCCCTTTTTAGGGAATTTTTGGGTTTAGGGTTTATGTAATGGGTATGGGATGTCGACCCATGGGTTTACCCATGCCTTGGCCCCTTTTTTAATGTATAAATAGAAATCTAGGCAATATAAGTAGGAAGACATGGTGCTAAGTGCTATATTGTGTTGAGTGCAAGTGATGTAAGTAGTTGGATCTATGTGATTGAGTTAGCTTTGTGCATATTGTGTGCATGAGAACTTGCAGAGCTAAGTGCAAGTGACTGTAAAGAGGCTTTGTGTTGTAACCTAGCTCGGGGAAGGAGGGTCTGGTGAGGTGCGCACAGATCTCTTGTCCTATGCGGAGTGGGTTCTTTCGGCTCTGTGCTTGTAGAAGATTGAAATAAGAGAAGAGTTTGTGGATGTAGCCCCACACTAGGGTGAACCACATATATCATGTGTTGTGGTTGCTTTGTGCATTATAGTTGTTATGTTATTGATGTGATTTATGCTTATTGTAGTGATATATGTTATATGCACCCAATATAATAGTAGCATAGTGCTTAGTAATGGGAATGAATGCTATATCTGATCTATTTATATATGATAAGTGCTTGGATGTATTAGATCTTGTGAATATTGTGTTGTTATGTAATTAGGGTTTTCCCCTGCAAAGTGAATATTAATGAATGTTAACTGTTAAGTGCTCTGTTAAGTGTTATAATCACAGATCTGTGTCCCAACTAGGTTGTAGACACTTGAGTCCTTCAACCACCCCTGCCTCTACCTCGGGTGAGACTTCATCTGCTTCGCAGGTGTTGCTGAAAGGGTTGGTAGTTAGGGTTTTGTCGGTGTGTTGTTGAAGCATTGAACCCCGGGTCTACCCCTGTGCCAACAATGATATATTGGTCTTCAGTAAAATTGAAGAAGGGCATTTGAGACATCTGGCATTAGTGATGAGGAGACTACAAGAGGAGAAGTTATTGATAAATCTGAAGAAGTCCTCTTTTATGAAGACAAAACTCATTTACTTGGGTTTTGTGATTTCTTCAAATGAATTGAAGATGGATCCAAAGAATTTCAGAGAAATCAAAGAATGGTCATCACCAAGGAGTATATTTAAGGTGAGAATATTCCATGGATTAACCAGTTTCTATAGGATGTTCATTAGAAATTTCAATGGAAGTTTTGCACCAATATTGGATACAGTGAAGAAGAGGCACAAGTCTTTTAAGTGGATAGAAGAAGCTGACAAAATTTTCAAGATATTGAAGGAGAAGATAACAGAACGACCAATTCAGGTCTTGCCAAATTTCGGGAATACATTTCAAGTAAGGTGTGATGCGAGTGGAGTTGCAATTGGAGAAGTTTTGGGCCAAGATAATAGGCCTATTGCATATTTCAGTGAGAATTTAAATGATACTAAGGAAATGTACTCCACATATGATAAAGAGTTTTATGTCATAATTCAAGCCTTGAATAAATGGAGGCACTACCTTGTTCCAAAGGAATTTGTCTTGTATAGCGATAATCAAGCTTTACAATTCATAACCAGACAAGAGAAGTTGAACCAGAGACATGCTAATCGGATAGAATTTATGCAAAATTTCACTTTTGCCATTAAACATATTTCTGGTAATGCTAACAAAGTTTTTGATGCATTCAGTAGGAGATGTTTGAATATACAGGAATTTCAAGTGAAAAACTTGGGGTTTGAACACCTTAAGAATATGCATTGTGATGATCCAGATTTTAAAGAAGCATATGAAGCATGTGAAAATCATGTGCTCGGGGACAGAAGCTAGTGGACAGAGTATATGATTCAAGATGGATTGTTGTTTAAAGGTTTCCAATTGTGCATACTAAGGTGCTCGATGAGAGAAAATATGCTGAAGGAAAAACACAGTGGAGGTCTAGCAGGACATTTCGGCCATGACAATACATTTGCACAGTTGAACAGATCATACTATTGGTCTGGTATGAGAGAAGAGGTGAAGAGGTTTGTGAACAAATGTAATATTTTCTAGTACACAAAAGGAAATAAATGGAACATTGGATTGTATCAGCCACTGCCTATTCTAGATAGGCCTTGGGATGCAATAAGCAAGGATTTTGTGTTGGGATTGCCATGGACACAAAGAGGAAGTGATTTCATATTTGTGGTATTTGATAGATTTTTGAATATGGTACACTTTATCCCATTCCATAAGACAAATGATGCAACACACATTGAAAATTTGTTTTTTAAGGAAGTTGTGAGACTTCATGGATTTCCCAAGAGTATTGTCTCGGATAGGGACACTAAATTTGTTGGTCATTTCTGCAGAACATTATGGAAGAAGTTGGGGACATAGATATGTTTTAGTTCAACATATCACCCTCAAACATATGGACAGACTGAGGTGGTAAATAGGAGTTTGGGAAATTTGTTGAGAAGTTTGGTCACTGAACATCATAGCCAGTGGGATCAAATTATGTCACAAGCAGAACTTGCATATAATGACTCAGCAAACAGAAGTAAAGGAAAGAGTCCATTCCAGATAATGTATGGAATGAATCCAAGAGGAGTATCAGAATTGAGAGATCTGAAGTAGAGTGAATTCATAAGCGTTGGATCAAAAGAATTCGTTGCAGAGATGCAGAAGATTCATAATCAGATCAAGGAGAAATTGCAGAAAAATAGTGCAGAGTATAAATGTAGATTCGATTAGCACAAAAGAGAACTTCAGTTTGAAGTGGGAGATCAAGTTTTATCACACTTGAGGAAGGAAATGTTCCCAAGAGGAACATATAACAAGTTGAAGTTGAAGAATATTAGAACATGCAAGATCCTAAGAAAAATTGGTAACAATGCTTATGAGATAGAGCTTCCAGAGGATGTGGGAATATCACCCATATTCAACATTTCAGACCTGTATCCTTATAGGGAAGATGACACAGAAAGATCAGAAGATCAAGAGAATATTTAGTTGGAGAAGTAGATGCCTATAGCAGAAAATCCACAAATGAAGAAGATCATTGATCAAAGGATTGGTAAGAAGACCAGGAGGAAGATCTATTTTGAATATTTGGTCAAGTGGAAGGGACACCCAATAGAATATCCCAGTTGGATAAATGAATTTGATGTCCATAAGCATGGAAGGTTAGTGCAAGAGCTCATGGACAGGAGTCCATTATTTTTTTCCCATAGGAGTATGATGCAGGAGCATCGTCGGCAAAGCACACATGGAAATACAGCACAACGCCTAGCGCGCCTTTTGAGTAAATTTTGAATTTTAAAAGATAGTGTATCTCAGAAAACTTCTAAGTAAATGACAAATCAGAGAAGTCTTAATAGTGGGAGGATGAACGATTGCGTAAAATCAGGAGAGATCAGATCGTTCTTTAGTTTATGTTATTTTGGAGTAGATATAGAGCATTCACCTTAATTGTCTATCATGGACGTTTATTGTAATTGGAATTAAGTAGCTGTAAACTTATTCTTCGATAAGATAGGTAGTTGGAGGGAACCCTAGAGGACCTCTTGTATAAGTAGATGCATTTTACGCTTAAATGAAGCTACTGCGGATTAGTAGGATATAGTTGTTACTGAATGTAAGTTGTTTTATCAAAGTTGTAGCCATTTACATTTGAATAAATATAACAGAGGGATATTGATCCAATGCACGTTCTTGTTGTTTATAGTTTCTCTGTTATTTTTTGTTTTCATGAATAAATGAGTTCTTTTATTGAATGTGTGAAACTGTGAAGCATTGGACAAATTAAAATTGTTTCTCTTTGTTGATTTCATGCAAGGTGTGCATACAGTCCGCAAGGAGTGCATTGACAGAGTTTGTTTCGACTCAGAAGCTCAGAAGAGATAGTGTGAAACTTCCATTTGCAAGGGGTGTAAAGAGACTGTTGCAAGGTGTGCACAGTCTCCTGCAAGAAGCTAAGTCTTATGTAAGAATTTTTTGCAAGGAGCGCACAGATTCGAATTTCAAATAAGTGTCAAAGAAAACCCTCAAGAGATATGAAGGTTTGGAGAAAAGGACACGTCAAGAGAAGTTGGTGGGAGAAGCCTTCACAGGGGGGGAATTCCTAAGTGTTTGTAAATTGAACAGTTAATATCCATCCAAGACAGAGCGGGATCGTTCCAGATAGTTGGATCTGGGAAAAGTGCATGACTTTTAAGTCTCTTTGTGTGCACAGGAGCGAGAACTCACCGAAGTCTCAAAGAGGTTAGGGACCGTCCATCATCCATAGGGACAGGTGGCGTAGGATCTGAAACTTCAGAGCAGAAGCACTCTGACAGTTTTGTAGACAAGAAGATAGAGAAATCATCGAAGCTCACAAGGCCGGAGTAGGTCCTGGCCGTTGGTCGCTAGGGGGTATGTGTCAGTATATCTGAAACTCCAGAGGAAAGTCACTCCGAGAGTTTTTAGTTGGGAAGAGTGAAAAACTCTCAAAGCTCCGAAGAGCGGAGTAAATCGAAACTGTCTGTTGTGAAGGACACGTGGCAAGGGATCTGAAGGTCTTGGGGAAAGGTCACTATGGAAGAAAGTGAAATGTGAGAGCACAAGAACTCTTGAAATGAGGAGTACCAGGGTTTATCCGAGTCGTTCATTGAAATAGGACGTGTGGCGGAAGATCTGCCACTTCGGAGTACTGATACTCTGGGAGAATGAATAAGGAGGAGCGTTGATTTCCATTCACCGAAGTGGAAATGAAGGATGGGTGTAGACCATTGATCAGAGCAGGAACATTGTGCTCGATCTGTAACTCCGAGTACAGAGAAATATGGGAGAAAGGGGTGTTTGGAATAGTCGGAACTCCCGAAGCGTGGAGTTCTAGAGAAAATCTCAACTGTCAGTTATGAAAAGGACTCGGACCATAGATCTAGTCTGAGGGTTTGTTCGCGAAGCTGAAGTCATGAAGCATTCAGGAGATTAAGCCATGGGTCATAGCCCGAGGTCACATTGGAGAGGAGCTAGCACCCATCGGCGTTGAGATTTGAAAAAGTGCCAAGAAGTCGAGCCCACTGATAAAATATGATATGTGCCTAGGGTGATAAAAGGGCATGTGTTTAATTCAGTTCGAGACCAGTAAGATCTCGAAGAACTAATTCAGCCCGGGTAGTTAAATATCTTTGACCGGGAGGTCGTGCAACACCGAGGGAGAGTAGGGGGGTATGCATCATCTGTGAATGTTCCCACTGAATTATATTCACAATGAACTATGAAACCAACTATGGTGTGCCTCAACGCCACCATTCTAATTACATTAGTGATGAAGAGCCAAATCTTCTCTGATACCATCTGTCATAGAGATAGTGGTGAAGAGCTCACCAATATTTCTTCTAAGTCATCTCTAATACCATTCTTCACATCTTTACATGATGCCTACCCGAATATTACGATCGTGCACCTACTGAGGGAGCACAACACTGTGACATTTATTACTTGGCTTCTTGGAAACACCAAGAATACTTCATCTGGACTACACCTCTTTACCTAGAGAATACCCATACTCCATTCTAGGATATATACAAGCCACAATCCTACTCTAGTGCAACTCACTTGTATACTTATACAATTCATTGACAACTTAACACATATTCATTTAAGCATACATCCATGAACATGTGAAACAAATAGGACATTGTTGGCAGCCAATTCAATTTTTTCCATTGTCCTATAAGCTGCCTACACCTATGTCTCCTGAACTTCAAATTTCCATTGCATTTTGAAAATAGACGATATTTTCATTTCAAGCGATACTTGCAAACCGGTCTCGATTTAGTTTTCACGACTATAAGCGTGAAAACTCCTCTATCGTTATTTGAACTGTCATAGTATTTTATTGATTTTTTGAGTGGCACTTTACCTTTGGTTTATCATGTGGCTGAAAAGATTTTTCAAACTATGCCTATTTGGACGTTTTTACTGTGATTGCGCAATTTGATTTTATTAAATTGATAAGGCATTGAGCATATGGAAACTTGCCTAGTCATTGATTTACATTTGGGTCATGGTTTATTTGTGTTATGTGATCCTTATGATAAAATTTATATAGCACTTGGTTTGTCAATTTTATGAAATCGATTGTCACCGTGTTTTAAAACCTTTGATCACAATGTTTGAGTATGCAATGGCGCGTTGGTTAAACATTTGGGTTTTGATTTAACGTTGAATGATAATGGTTTGAATTATTACATTGGCACATATTTAACTTTGGGTTTGATTTCGTAATGAATGTTCATGGTTTCGAACAATACATTGGCACATTGGTGTATCATCCACTGTTTGATTCTTGCGTTGGCCGATTAATATGGTTTGAACGATGTTATGATTGATTGAACAGCGTTGTACTTTGCTATTACTATTTTGCATGGCGTTGGATAAACCCACCACCCTGTGGAGAGACTTATATATACTTATCATTTTTGTAATAATGATCATCCTCATTCGTGGGAGAACAAGGATATGGAGTTTTAATACAGACTAAAGCAGAATTTGGTGTTTTG
>JZKD02S0333853.1:264781-289854 GCA_000966675.3 Picea glauca
ACAAGAATGTACCTCCTTTTCTTTTAACTTTTGAAATCTTCAACAGAAATGTGCATAATTGTATGGTTGACTCAGGAGCATCGTCAAATGTGATGCCTTGGTCTGTCTGCCAAAATATTAATGACGAAGTAGAACCATCTTCTTTGAAAATCATACAGCTTGATAGAACAGATGTTAAAGTTATAGGCCAATTGAAAAATGTATTGATTAGATTATCGTCTAACCCAAAGGTTCATCAGGTTATTGATATAATTTTGGTGGATATTCCAGAAGTGTATGGTCTTTTTTTGAGCAGGGACTGGTCGGAGTAGCTACATGGTTACTTCGCGATGGACTGGTCTCACTTATGGCTTCCAGAAAACAGTTATCCCAACAAGATCAGGGTGAATCATGAGCATTACCTCAAGTTCACGGTAACAGACTTGAATGACCCCAATGAACCATACACACCTCCTGCTGATTCACCTGAAGTCCAAGGGATGGACACCTTCTTCGGAAATTTCATGGTTGAAGCTTCACATACCAACCATCCTGAATAGCAATCCGAGATCATAGCATGTATGCAACCAACATCTTCTATGCAACAGTCCCATGAGCCCGATGGAAATCAAATTTGGTCTTTATATTTTGATGGTTCCAAGTCTAAAGAAGGAGCTGGTGTAGGCTGCATCATTATCGATCCGGCAAGTAACAAAACATTATTGGCTTGAAGGCTAGAATTTGAATTTACTAACAATACTGCAGAATATGAGGCTTTACTGCAAGGTCTCAGAAAAGCCATGGACATGCACATTCAAAATCTGGTTGTATTCGACGACTCTGAGATAGTGGTTAGACAGGTAAGAGATCCTATACGCTGTCTTTCCCCGCACCTCAAATGTTACCAGTCTGAGGTATGGAGTTTAATGAACAAATTTTATGCTTTTAATATAAATTCCATCCCTAGATTAAATAATGTTGAAGTAGATCTACTAGCTAATGTTGCCTCTAAACTTCTGCCTGCAGAAGGATTATCCCCAAACGCATTAACCGTGGAGCTATTGTTTCGACCATCTGTTCCTGACAATATCACAAACTGGAGAGTATTTGACTATGATCAGCGGATCATTAACTTTCTGCACATGGAAGAAACCTTTCAAGGCGTTGTGATAGATGAACAAACACATGACGACAATTTGCATGACTTTACGGTAATATCTAATCCGAAATCTCCTCAAGCTCTATCGGATATGGTAAATTTCATACCCAAATCTGTTGTTAGATTAGAAAAGTTTTATGATTTTGAAGATAAATTTAAAAAGACGGTCAATTGCAAAACCAATAGTTCTTCATTGTCTTATGAAAAAGTCAATTTATGAACTAGTGAAAATCCTCAGTGTATCAACATAGGCTTGGGATGTTCTAGACAAGAAAAAGATGCTTTTGTTAAATTATTTAAAGAATTCAAAGATGTCTTTGCATGGACTTACGATGATCTTAAAACGTTTGATCCTAATATTATACAGCATGTCATCCCGATGAAGCCCCAAACTTTACCCTTCCAACAGAAACTGAGGAAAATGCATCCTAAACTAGAAGCGACCATTCAAAAAGAATTGAATAAACTCCTGAGTGCTAAAATAATTTTTCCTATTAGACACACTCAATGGGTATCCAACCTCGTCCCAATTCGGAAGAAAAACGGGGAAATTCGACTTTGTGTCGATTTATGGAACCTCAACAAAGCGTCTAACAAAGATAATTATCCTGTCCCGCCCATGGAATAGATCCTTCAACAAGTATCTAGTTCCGAGAGGCTATCCTTACTGGATGGTTTCTCTGGATACAACCAAGTCTTGATGTCTCCGCCAGACCAATTAAAAACTACCTTTCGTACCCCGTGGGGCACTTATGCTTATTGCAAAATGCCCTTTGGATTGATTAATGCTGGTGCTACCTTTCAGAGAGCAATGGACATTGCTTTTAGAGGCTTAATCAATCACTTTGTAGTAGTTTACTTAGATGATGTGACCGTTTATTCTAAAAACAAAGATGATCATTTGGCTCACTTGCGATCCATTCTGCTACGATGTCGTAAATACGGCATCTCCTTGAACCCCAAGAAGTCCATATTTGCAATAGAACAGGGTAAATTACTAGGATTCATTGTGTCTAGTGATGGAATGATTATTGACCCCGAGAGGACTCAAGTCATCGCTAAACTTCCCCCACCTACCTCCAAAAAATCCATGCAATATTTCCTAGGCCAGATTAATTTCGTGAGAAGATTTGTCCCCAGCTTTTCTGAAATGGTCAGGCCTCTTCAGAACCTGATTAAGAAAGACACCCAATATCACTGGGGACCCACAGAAAACCAAGCTTTCAATGTTATAAAGAAGGCCATAATAGATGCTCCATCTCTCATGAGCCCTGATTTCTCTCAAGATTTTACACTCTATACTTTTGCCTCTGATCGTTCCTATGCCACGGTCCTAACTCAGAAGAATTCCAATAACAACGAAGTACCCATCGCCTTTATGAGATCTGCTTTCAAAGGTGTTGAACTTAACTACCCAGCAGTCGATCGGCAAGCCTACGTTGTTTTCAAGGCAGTTAAGCATTTCCGGTCATATCTTTTGAAGTCAAGGACAAAGGTCATTGTCCCCTACCCTGCAGTAAGGAACTTGTTAGTGCAAAAGGAGTTAGGAGAGAAAAGAGCCAACTGGGCCACCTCCTTGTAGGAGTATGACTTAGAGATTACCCCAACACAGATCGTGAGAGGCCAAGGGTTGTGTAAGTTGGTAGTTGATTCAGAAACTAAATAGCAAGAAGATAGTAATACGTCAAACCTAGAACAACGCGATCAAAGTATGATTTGTTGCACACAAAACCTCGTAAGTCCTTGGTACGACGATATTAGATTTTGTCTTGAACATGGATCAACACCCCATCACCTTGACCCAGCCAAAAGAAGAGCGTTGAGACTAAAGTCTGCCTCCTTTCATCTAGTTAATGGTATATTGTTTCGTCAAAATTTTGACGATGTACTGATGCGTTGTCTTGAAAAAGATGAAGCAGAAAAAGTCTTGCTTGAGTTGCATGCAGGAGAAGCTGGTGGTCACTTCGGTGGCGACACCACTGCTCATAAGGTTTTAAGAGCCAGTCATTACTGGACCACTCTTTTTAGGGATGCCCATGCCTTGTGCTGTAAATGTGTCATTTGTCAGAAAGCATCAGGGCGATTGCAAAAACCATCCTTCCCCTTGCGACCCGTTTCAGTCGATTCTCCTTTATAGCAATGGGGCCTTGATATCATAGGTCCTATTAACCCTCCATCCTCACAACAGCACAAGTATATTGTGACAGCCACTGATTACTTTACTCGATGGTTCGAAGCCGTCGCACTAAGAACTGTTAACACAAGTCAGGTGATCGCTTTTCTAAACTCGAATATCATTGCCCGTTTCGGTATCCCTAATTGTTTAGTCTTTGATAATGCTTCATACTTTTCTTCTCTAGAGATGAGTGAGTTCGCTTTGGAGAAAGGAATAAAACTAAAGTATTCTACTAGTTACTACCCCCAGGGCAATGGCTTAGCAGAATCGACAAACAAGAACTTGATCAAAATTATCAAGAGAACCGTGGCTGAAAATCACAAGAACTGGCACAATGCACTGCTTAATGCACTATGGGATGATAGGGTAACACCCAAATCCACTATAGGTAATTCCCCCTTTTTTTCTCGTTTATGGCAGAGAAGCCATTCTGCCATCTCACATTCTTCTTCCTTCACTCCAATTGTCACAAAAAGTCCAAGAAGAAGATTGTCCCCCTTTAGAAGGTTGTATTAATGCTTTGATGAAGTTAGAAGAAGCAAGAACCCAAGCTAAGCATAAGTTAGACCAACATCAACAACTGATTAAAAGCTGGTTCGATTCTAGTTCTGCTTCTGATAGGAATTTTGAAGTAGGCGATCTTGTCTTAAAGTGGGACAAACCACACGAAGGAAAGGGTAAGCACACCAAGTTTCAAAATTTGTGGCTTTGGCCATTTTTTATTGCTGAAAAGTTGGGTCCTAGTTCCTTTCGATTGCAGAATCTTGAATGGCAGGTTGACATCTATCCGGTGAATGGCCAAGCCTTGAAAAGATACTTCGCTTGATTACTACCCTTGTATATTATGTTAATATTTCTTTTTGTTTTTATTTTGCCTTTATTTTCGTTTTTGGTTTTAATTTGATTGATCATTTTTTGTGTTTTTGAAACATATGCATACCTGTACACTGAGCCATTCAGATTAAGACCATGGGAAAATTTCTTCGTTGAAATAACTTCTGAAATATTGTACGAACATCAGTGATATATTTCTAAAAATGGTATTTATGTTGGAAAATTTTGTTGTTTGAAAGAAGTTTACTAATTTCAATCTCTGATCAAAGTTCGTCATGATCATCTATTATCTTTTTACGATATCCCTTTTCCGTAAAGGAATGACTCAAAAGGATGTCTCCCTGTCATAATAAGTTGTTTTAGAAATAAAACATTTCTAGAGCTGAATAAAGGACAGTGTCAAAAAATTCTGATGAGGTCTGAAAAAATATGGTAAAATATCAAGATTTTTCAGCGTCACCCCGCTCAGCTATCCATAAAATAAAAACAAAATAAAAATGTTAATAAGAGCTATGGGAAGTGTTTGTAAACCCGCCGGGATACTGAACAGGTCCGCTAGCAGTGGGTAAATGAAAGCATGGCACCAAGACAACTTCGTCGGGGTACTGAACAGGCCTGCTGGCAGCGAAGCAATGTCGGGTACACGAAAATCTGTAAAAAATTATAAGAAACCTCTTTAATGTCCTTTATTCTGATCTAGAACTTCTTGACAGGATACAGATGTCAAAGTGGGTTAAATGGCAACCATGTCGAGGCTATGGACGCCTGCTGGCAGCAGTGGCCATGCCAACAGTATCGAAGATTTTATCATTAATATCGTGACTTGCTGATCTTAAGACTGTTATTAGTTTTCATCTTTTAAAACATCGCTGGAAAAGATGGTAAATGATGAGGTTTGTACGATTTTCTGATTGTTGTTTTTGAGTTGAAATTTTCTTTACTGTCCTAATCTGAATTCATTTTCTTTTGATAGAGATAACTGCTTCTCCCAGTGTGTCACCATTGTTGGCAGCCAATTCAATTTTTTCCATTGTCCTATAAGCTGCCTACACCTATGTCTCCTGAAATTCAAATTTCCATCGCATTTTGCAAATAGACGATATTTTCATTTCAAGCGATACTTGCAAATTGGTCTCGATTTAGTTTTCACGACTATAAGCGTGAAAACTCCTCTATCGTTATTTGAATTGTCATAGTCTTTTATTGATATTTTGAGTGGCACTTTACCTTTGGTTTATCGTGTGGCTGAAAAGATTTTTCAAACTATGCCTATTTGGACGTTTTTACTTTGATTGCGCAATTTGATTTTATTAAATTGATAAGGCATTGAGCATATGGAAACTTGCCTAGTCATTGATTTACATTTGGGTCATGGTTTATTTTTGTTATGTGATCCTTATGATAAAATTTATATAGCACTTGGTTTGTCAATTTTATGAAATCGATTGTCACCATGTTTTAAAACCTTTGATCACAATGTTTGAGTATGCAATGGCGCGTTGGTTAAACATTTGGGTTTTGATTTAACGTTGAATGATAATGGTTTGAATTATTACATTGGCACATATTTAACTTTGGGTTTGATTTCGTATTGAACGTTCATGGTTTCGAACAATACATTGGCACATTGGTGTATCATCCACCGTTTGATTCTTGGGTTGGTCGATTAATATGGTTTGAACGATGTTATGATTGATTGAACAGCGTTGTACTTTGCTATTACTATTTTGCATGGCAGTGGATAAACCCACCACCCTCGCACACGCACATTAATTTGCTTCCCCTTTGTTCGTTCACAGTTGTTAGCCCAAACGCTTTTGCTCCTGTGTGTTGTTGTGTTCAATCCAAACCCTACCATGTGCCCGCAGCATGGCTCCAGTCGTAAGGGCTGAACCCAATGGTTGCCATGCTCTGTTGATGTTCGATATTTCTTACAGTGACCTTGAGGAATTCGTATGGCTCCCGTTCATACAAAAGTTTGATGGTTTTAACCCTTGCGTGGCTCGGCAATTCGCATTAACCTTTGATGGCTACCGAGCCAAGGTCATGGATGTGCAATTGGAAATTGACGAGCAATTTCTAAGTTTAGCTACCGGTCTTCCTGCCACTGGACAGAGATGGTCAAAAAATTGCAAAGTGGAAGAGGTCCCGTGGACATTTCTCTTCCAGTCACGTAGGGTGAGCTCTTGTGACAAAGTTTTGCCCCCAAATCTGCTCAAGCAACGTTGGCACGACTTGTTGATGATAACCAAGCAGTTTATCACCTGCGAGGGTCGGTATGGGTTTGTTTTCTTATACCACCTCCGTTTACTTATGGTTTTCATGGGCTATGAGCTTAATATGCCTTATTACTTGCATAGGAGCCTGTTTAAAATGTCTAAAAGATACAAACGGAATCAGGCCGATAGCAGCCTTTTTCACTTTGGGTTGATTAAAATGATTGTTGTTTGTCATTTGGGGTTACACCGAGACTGTTGGAATGATTTTCTTACTCGCAACAATTTTGAAGATTCAAACCCACCACAGGTTGATAAACCTGTGGTGAGCGAGGGCAAGTCTGCACTTTCGGTACCCTACAGTGTTCTGTTACCTAAACCCTTACCCGACTCACCTATCGACCTACCCAACTCTATGACCAAGGAGGTGGAAACTGTTAAACCCGTGGCTAAAAGGCCTAAAGCCAAACCTACTGCGAATTCCAAAGGCAAAAAGAATTCCCGATTAATCTCTCGCATGGAAAGAAACAAACCGAGACCTCCTGTCAACCCTGACCCTATCATTTTGAGTGGAGATTCCGACTCGGAGGTGAACGTTACCTAGCAAGTGAATATCCCTATTCGGAAGGTCTAAGTACCAAACCCTCATACGACTTTGTCAAAAACCTACCACCTTGCTTGCAAAATGACCCTAATTACCCAGGCATTAAAACGCCTTATGAAACCCCCAGTGACTCGTCAAAACCCCCTCCTGCTCTACCTCGATCAGTTGTGCCACCCTGTGACCAGTGCGGCTCGTGGTTAGAAAGGTATTATCTTGATGTGCCAATTCTACAGTCTAGAATTCATTCTCTGGAGGATCAAGTTGCAAGGCTTACCAGTCAAAAAGCTAAATTGCAAGCCACTGATAAGAAACAGCGAACAACAGGCTCTATTTTGTTTAAGAATGTGGAGTCAGCTACAACGGTCGTGAATTCAAAGCTGGCATAGCTCGAGCAGCCTCACTGGTATGTCTATCACCTATTTATATGACAAACTCATAGCTCTGTTTGCAGCATGGTTTTGCTTTGACACATAAGCATGCACTATATGCATAGTTTTGTTTTGATTAATCGAATGTCGTTTTCCCAGTTTAGCTTTGATTAGATTTATCTTTGATTCGATTGATCGTAGTATGGATTTGATTGTTTTGATTTGGCTTAAATTGGATATTCTGTTGCTAATTGAAGTTGGTTCTATCTTTTCTAAACACAGGTTGTTTCTGGTATTTTGAACACATTCAATGTTTCGATTCGAATTGGTTATATTGTGGTTGGTAATAATGGTTAACTGTTATGATTTTATGTTCCAATTCGAATACCATTCAATATGTTTTTTTTAATATGTAACCAAATTGCGAATAGATACAAATCATAATTGTTATACCCAACCAATCGATTCGCATTATTTTGTTTGACCGTGTTATCAGTCCGATTTATACTGCAACAAATATATTGTTTAAATTTGATTTGGGGAACGAAAGTGACTATACCCAGGATTATGATGTGTCTCTATATTTGACTCAGTCACGATTTGTTTCGATTGTTGCCCAGTTTATGATTATCACTTCTATTGATGGTTGTGATCACTATTTGATCATGTTTGTTGACTGTGTAACGCTCAGCGATCGAAGTCTATGGCGAAGTTTGGTTGATGTTGTTATGAATGTTTTATTTGACTAATCGTAACAATCTTTCCATCTTGGTATTTGATTAAAAAAAAAAAAAAACATGAATCTTACACACATTGTTATAGCCGTAACAAATCAATTATGATTGTGTTGATTCACTATTAATTTCATTTAATAAGAAATAGTATGGTTACGGTTTGACCCTATTTTGGTAAAAGAAAATCAGATTATTCTTACTCCTGTTTCGATTCGATCCCTTTTGATTTTGTTTAAATTAAATGATAAACTCATTTGAACCATTAGTGATTCAATTTTAACGTTTATTAAAAGAAAATTAAATTGGATTATTTTAAAAAGATTTCATTTGATTGCTATCTGGTCTTGTATGCTATTTTAGAGTAGCTACAGAATCAGATGATTATGTAGATGAGTCTGTAAGATTAGATTTTCATTGTTTTGTTAATGAAATATCTTTCTAATTTGATATTTTTGGTCTATTGCAGGTAAATTCGAAATTGCAGTAGAGTTAATGAGCAGTTAGGGGATATTTCAAATATTTCACTTGCATTTTAGTTTCCTAGTTTAGTTGATTTTGGGATATCTCCCAGATTATGTAAAACATTTTGATATTATCCACAGGGAGGTTTTACCCTGTGGAGAGACTTATATATACTTATCATTTTTGTAATAATGATCATCCTCATTCGTGGGAGAACAAGGATATGGAGTTTTAATACAGACTAAAGCAGAATTTGGTGTTTTGTCACAGCTTTATCTTCTCATTATATCAACATTTTGTTTCATGTTGTGTATATCAATTTGTATATGGTTTATGACTACTTTAGCTATCTTGATCATGTGCAAATGATATAATTTTAATCACTGTAATCCATATCTAGTTTCTTCTAAGTGTATAAAAGTCATAGCAATTGCGTGATTCAGTTTGTGAATGACAGGTTTATCTTCTTCATAAGTTGAATCATAAAGTATAGGTTTTTGCATAACAGGTTTCCCTTATTGCAGAAATTTATAAAACATAAAATTGTTATGAGTTTTTATGTCTTGTTTGTCCTGTAAATAACTCAAAGAGCAGCAYAGCTAATCRTTTACGAAAAKCTTCTRGACCAACCGRTGYGAGTTTCCTTCCTCCGACCAGCTTCGAAGTCATCATACGCAGGACGAACTAGGAGCGCTTCCAGGTCAGTTAGTCTTTGTTTGTTGTTTTTTATTAGTAGTTTAGTTCAGATATTAGTTTGAGTGAAGAATTAGTATATTAGATCGTTTAATTTCAGTTAGTTTTATCTCTTTTTCATAAAATATAAAAAAAAATCAAAAAGATCTCTGGTTGTCTTAGGACAGAAAACATATTAGTTTTATAGGTTTTATGTAAATCTACCAAGTGTGTATATCATAAATTTGTGAATAAGTTGTATTATAACTAGTAGTTAGACAGTTAATTAGTAGAGTTAGTGTAATAGCAATTAGTAGAATAGTTATTGTAATTTGTATTTAGTTTTAGTTTTATTTAGTAGTTTGTTTCAATTAGATTAGTGTATTAGTTTAGTTTTAGTTAGTTTAGTTTCTTTTAGTTTGTTTTAGTTTGTTTTATTAGTTTTAGTTAGTTTTAGTTTGTTTTATTTGTTTTAGTTAGATTAGTTAGTTTAGATTAGTTTTCTCTTTGGTTTCCCTAGGACTTTAGAGTCGCCAGCTGAGTCGTTAAACCCGTCAGGGTGGTTCATTCCAAACGGCTTGGGTTATTTAGAAAACCCGTGACCGGTTCCACTCTCTCAATTGACGGACGAACAGTTTCTCTCATCAACAGACACTTATGAAACAAATAAGAGACACACAGAAATAGTGTGGGTGGAAAAAGATGTGCCTAACACCTAGTTAAGTCTTATTATTGTGAAACAATTACAAAATGATCACTATTGGTGATCCAAGTGGATATTGGTGGTCACCCACCTATTTCACTTGGACCCACACCATTGTTTCTTTCAGTTTTTCAGTTTCCTTAATTGTAGCACAATTTACTATTTTTAGCAGTTTTTCGGGTCCTGAACTTTCGGAGCCGTTTTGAGGCCCTAAACGACGTTTTTAGGGTATGAATGCTCCGGAGAATATGAGTTTGTTTTGGCCTTGATATTCGCTATCAACAGTTTAGTCCTCGGATAGATCTTTCTAACGATGTATCATGTGCATCAAACGGAGATAGTATGCCAAAGTTTTGACCCCGAGAAATTGATGTACCAATTTACCCCAACGTGGCCCATATTCTGGCGTTTCATCTCCTAGGGTTAGTTTTTTGGATGTTTAGGATTTTCTATTGTTTCTCAATAATATATAGGCCTTCGAGCCTCATTGTAACATAGAGGTCATAGGCCAGTATCCGCCACATCTCTTCTCAGATATAAGCTACCAGCGCCCGAGCTATTTTATTTCCATTCTATCTGTAAGCATATTTCAGTCATTTGTTGTTAATGAAATGAAGTTTTACTTCCGTTTCATATCTGCGTTAATGTGTATTTATGTATTTCATCATGTTCCTGCATAAATCTAGATCAGTGGTATTAGAGCAGTCTGCTCTTTCTCTATCCTTCTTTGCATGTCCCCAGCAAGATCGTGGTATAAGGAGTTAGGGGTCGATCTGGTTGAACCATTGCAAGGTCAGCCTCGCAAACCCCAACGGTCATCCATGGGGGAAGAAAATAAAAATGAGGGAGTAGGAGATCCTATCAAATTATTGCTCGAGGAGGCCCTCGAGAAACAAAGGAACACGAAGATGGACAACTTTTCCCAGATCCTTCAACGGTTGCCCACTGGCAGCGCATCTACATCCAACAACCACTATGGAGACGCCACTCCTTTTAAGGTACAAGTAAACTTTGACATTTCCATATTTGAGAGCCAAATAGATGCATATGGCATTGATAGATGGTTGAATCTACTAGAAATATATTTCTCAATTCATGAATTTTCCGACCGAGAAAGGATTATTTTTGCACTCCTTAAAGTCGACCCCATGTCAAGGACTGGTGGGAAACCTACTAGGAGAAATAGAGTGAGGGGGGAACCCTCTCTATTCTCGGTTGCACCCACTTGGAATTCTTTCCAAGATGCCATCAGGGAACAATATTATCCTGTGGGGAGCTATGAGTAAAAATACATACAATGGACTACGTTGCGGCAACAAAGAGACCAAGATGTGCATGAGCTGACGAAACTGTTCCATAACCTATGCACAAAGTTGGGTATCAAAGATTCGGAGAAGCATTTGGTGTTAAAGTACCACAATTTTCTTCATAGATACATTCAGAAGGAAATGGAGTTCCTTAACATCTTCTCGCTTGGTGCGGCATACCGGTATGTTGCCAAGATTGAGCATAAGTTCAAACAGAAGAAGCGAGACTTTGGGTTTGCAAATCAGAAGCAAGGGAAAGGCACCCCCAAACTGTCGAACAAAGGCCCAAGCTAAGGCGGGGTGGCCCAGGACAACCCGCCAAATCCGTAAGCAAAGAATAACATCACAAAGCCAAAAAAGGACACGGGGAAGTGGTGTGAGTTCCATAAGAGCTCCACTCACAACACAAGTGAGTGTCGGGCCAAGTAGTCACTGGTAGCCAAGTTGAAGGCTTCTGAATCGGATGCAGGATCTGAATCTGAATCAAAACCCAAAAAGGGGAATGATAGGGGGAAGAAGATTATCGATGCGAAGCCCAATGCCATCGTTTCCACCACGAAGATCCAGAAGAAGGAACCAAAAGATCCAGAGGAGGCGGAGCGCCTCTTCCATTCCCAGATGTGGGTAAAGGGTTCCCCGTTGCAGTTCATTGTCGACAGCAGGACCCAAAAGAACCTCATCTCAGTAGAGGCCGTGAAACGGATGGGCTTGTCGACCACAACACACCCACAACCATACACCATCGGGTGGCTGCACCAAGGACGGGACCTACGCGTAAGCCAGCAATGCCACCTTCCCTATAGCATCAAGCCCTTCACGGATCAGGTATTATGTGACATTGCTCCTCTTGATGTTTTTGATGTATTATTAGGCCAACCATACTTGTGGAAGTGACATGTTGTGTATGAGTCCAAGCCTCGTGTTGTTATTATTACTTTGGGAAATAAGTTGTACAGGATACTGTAAATAGCACCGCCTACAGCCATCTTTTTGGTTACTATAAAACAATGCAGTAAGCTCATTGCCAAAACTAGGAAATTTGTTTTCCTAATGATCCGCCCTCGGGGAAAGAAGAATATTGCGGCCACAACCTCTAGACAAGGCCCCTCTACACGACAACAATAGATGTATAAGGTCGTGGAGGAGTATGAGGACATCTTCACCTCCCCCGCAGGGGTGCTTCTACACTGTCAAGTCAAGCACCCCATTGATCTGACCCCAGGTGTGTCGTTGCCGAATGGACCGATCTATCAGCACTCTATTCTGGAGAGTGACGAAATCAAGAGACAGATTCAGGAGTTGTTGCAGAAAGATCACATCCGGTCGAGTTCATTTCCCTATGGGAGCCCGATCATGTTGGTGCAGAAGAAGGATGGGACTTGGAGACTCTGCATTGACTATCGGGCACTGAACAAGATCACTATCCAGAATAGGTACCTGATCCCATGGATTGATGACCTTCTAGACAAATTCAAGGGGGAGAAATACTTCAGCAATATCGACTTGAAGTATAGGTATCACCAGGTACCAATCGAACCCTTTGACGTGTGGAAGATTGCCTTCAAATCCAAGGAGGGCCTTTTCGAATGGATGGTCATGCCTTTTGGAATGACGAATGCCCCTGCAACCTTCATGAGACTAATGGACGACATCTTGCGACCATTCACCAACTAATTTGTAGTGGTGTACTTGGATGACATTCTGATCTTTAGCCAGACTTGGGAAGAGCACCTCCACCACATCCGACAAGTCCTCCAAACACTACGGCAACACAAGTTATGTGCCAATTTGGAGAAGTGCACTTTTGGCATGACCTAGGTTCAGTATCTGGGATACATTATTGATGAGCGGGGGTTGCATGTGGATCCAGCCAAGATCCAAGTCATTCAGGATTGGCCAGCCCCAACCACCCTAACAAAGATCCGTAGCTTTTTAGGTCTTGCCAATTTATACCCCAGGTTTGTGTTGGGATTCTCTCATATCACTTGGTCCTTGAGTCAAGTCACCAAGGGAGGAGCAAAAGAAAAATTATTTTGGTCTGAATCTCAACAGAAGGCATTCGACGATTTGAAACATTGTCTCTTCTCTGCACCAGTGCTCACATTACCAGACTTGCAACAACCATTTGAGATCGAGACAGATGCCTTCGACTATGCTATTGGGGTAGTCCTTACTCAACAGGGGCATCGAGTGGCATATCACAGTGAGACACTTTCTGATACAATCTGTAAGTATGCCACTTATGACAAGGAGATGTATTCCATTATGCAGGCTTGCCGACAATGGAAGCATTACATTTTGGAAAAGGAAACGGTCATCCATACAAACCACCAACGCTTGCATTTCATACAGACACAAGGGAAGTTGCAGAACGATCACCATTAGAAGTGGTCCACATACCTACAATAGTTTCATTTGAACATTAAGTACAAGAAAGGAAGCACCAATAATGTTGCAGACTGTCTCAACCGACCCCCTATCCTAGCGCTAACCATGGTGCTCAACTCTTATGGGAACGATACTTCTGATTGGTCGCTTCTCTACAAAATTGATCCAAAATTTGGCCACACATACAATACGCTCTTGGAGGCTAAGCAAGTTCCTAATTTTCACCTCTAGGATGCCCTATTATGTCACCTGGGAAATATTTGTGTTCCTTCAAGAGAGCGTGCCAAGATGATTTGGGAGGCGCACTACAGTTGGGTCGTTGGGCATTTCATGGTCGAGAAAACTGTGGCAATACTGCAAAATTATTTCTATTAGCCAAACCTTCGACGAGATGTCGGTAAGTACATCAAGTCCTTCACTTCTTGCATCATTGCCAAACTGACCATCAAGAAGCAAGGACTCTATACTCTGTTTCCCACCCCTATTTGACCTTGGGAATCCATCTCCATGGATTACATGTCGAGCCTTCCTTCTACTAAGCATGGAAATGACTGTGTTTTTGTGGTCGTAGACAGATTCTCGAAGATGTCCATTATGATGGCCTGCAAGAAGAATATCATAGCAGAAGCCATTGCTAAACTCTTCTTTGAGAGAGTGTGGGTACACTTTGGGATCCCACAATCTATAATCTCAGATCGAGACAGCAGGTTCCTCAGTACATTTTGGTCCAGCCTCTGGTCAATGTTGGACACCAAGCTCACCAAGTCCACATCTTTCCATCTGCAAATTGATGGCCAGACAGAGGTCGTCAACCGGATGATTGTACACATTCTACACATGTACAACTCAAAGCATCCATGCGCATGGGATGAGATCCTCCCCTATGTACAACACAGCTACAACCGGGCTCTCCATAGCTCAACCAGCCACAGCCCCTTTCAGGTGGGCTTGGGATTCCATCCACTATGTCCCATTGACGTAGCCATGCCATTTGCGGCTAATCAGGGAGATTTAACCCATCTCCAGTCTGAGGCTGACAAGGAAAACAACTTCATTGAGCACATTCAGCACATCCGCCAACAGGTTGATGACATTTTGGACAGAGCCAATGCTAAGTACTAGCAGCGACATGATCAACATCAGGTGCCACACAACTTCCAGGTGGGCAACAAAGTGTGGCTACATTTGCAAAAGGAGCGCCTCACTGGACCCTACCGCAAGATTCGCCCACTCCGATATGGGCCATACACCATCACCAAGGTTGTAGGGGGAAATGCCTTTGAGCTCATTATTCCACCATTCCTTGGTATGCACCCAGTTTTCAATGTTGACCGCCTTCGGCCCTACTTTCCACCTCTATTGGACACATCCAACATGGCAGAACAACTCACACCAACAGAGTTAAACCCAGATTACATGGAACAAGCCAAACTGATCAGATTATGGACACACAGATCAAGAACACCCACCAGCAAATCATCCAGCTATATCGAGTTGTCAAAGCAGGCCAACTCCTTCACTAGGGCAAGTGGCTCACCAGGGACCAAGTTCAGCAAAAGTTTCCTCATCTCATGGAGGAACTCAACGCAATGGAGACCATTGCTTCCTAAGTGGGGTGAAATGATCCAGGTGGATATTGGTGGCCACCCACCTATTTCAATTGAACCCACACCATTGTTTCTTTGGTTTTTTCAGTTTCCTTAATTGTAGCACAATTTACTATTTTTAGTAGTTTTTCAGGTCCTGAACTTTCGAAGCCGTTTTGAGCCCCTAAACGACGTTTTTTGGAAATGAATGCTCTAGCGAATATGAGTCTATTCCAGACTTGATATTTGCTGCCAACAGTGTAGTCCTCGGATAGATATTTCTAATGATGTATCATGTGCATCAAACGGAGATAGTATGCCAAAGTTACGACCTGGGAAATTGATGTACCAATTTACCCCAACGGGGCCCATATTCTATCGTTTCATCTCCTAGGGTTAGGTTTTTGGATGTTTACGGTTTTCCATTGTTTCTCAATAATATATAGGCCTTCGAGCCTCATTGTAACACAGAGTTCATAGGCCAGTAGCCGCCACATCTCTTCTTAGAGATAAGATACCAACGCCCGAGTTATTTTATTTCCATTATGTTTGTAAGCATATTTCAGTCATTTGTTGTTAATGAAATGAAGTTCTACTTCCGCTGCATATCTGCATTTATGTGTATTTTTGTATTTCATTGTGTTCCTGCACAAATCCATATCAATTGGCTCAACTTACAACTTGGGAAGAGTCACACAAATCGCCTCACCTCACCAATACACTCATACACAGATCCATCGCTCCAAGACTCATTCATCACAACATCTTTCGCAACTCTTGTGGTGTACCCCATATGTGTGTCCACCATAGAATCATCATCTATTCTCTATTGCAATACTTCACACAGACCTGTGGTTCGGTCTCATAGCATGCATCCCCCATACCTACAACAAGGCTTCCCCAAACTCCAAAGTCACCCTGCCTATTGCTAGACTCAATCCAAAGAAGGTCGCCCCAACTCTATCCATAGAATCACCTCAGGGAAGCACAATTTCTCCCATGTGTAGAAACTTGGCTTCTTGAGGGAGCTCCCCCTTCATGTCTGAATCTTCCTAAGAACCTTTGTGTTGATATTGCTCCATTCCTTGTGTCTTCTTGGTTGTATTCCCTTGTTCTTTTATATGGACTCCAAATGTCACCTTCATGAATCGTCATGTCCTTTGAGTGTGTCGTGCCCCTTCATGGACTAACGCACCTAAAAAAATTGATGTACCACTTTGTGTACCCACGCACCCAAATGAACCCATGCACTCATGAACCTTCACGTCCCTTGGGACCGATACACCCCAACCTTGGGTGTGCTCTTCATGCCAACACACCCCGACCTCTTTGGTGCACCTAGCCTTATGCTTTTACTCATTCTTGGGAAAGCCCCTTGGCGTGTTTGCATGCCCAAGGTGCCCACTTTCCCAACTAGTGTGACTCTTGAGTGCCATAGAAACCCCAAATTATGTCTCCTTTAGGACTTATACGAGAGTGCCCGCACCCTTCTAGCCAAGGACCTTACACTTCCCACCATATTCCCACTTTAGATCATCTGCAGATACATAATTTATGGCCCTTCCTCTTATATTTTATCTAAAAACAATTGACCAACCTGGTGTACTCATAATTGATGAATAAAATACTTTCTCACATGACTTGGAAGAACATATAGCTCTATACTCACCTCATGCCTAGCAATATTAATCATAGTAAAACCATTATCATGGTTAATAAAAATTATTTCGACACTTTATATAAACAACATGTACCACCTGAACTCAAAGAGAAAAACTTTTAAGTATTTGAATTCAAACTCTAGTGTATCTTCCAAATAGCCATAATATCTAAGTTCATATGTCACTAGATGTTTATCCACCCTGTGGGATATATTAGTCCCTTCAAAACTTGCAATTATTCTGCAATTTTAGGTTTTACTCTTATTATCCAAATCTTTGATACAATATTTATAATAATTGCACTAGATACCTTTGTGGTGTTTCACTTGCATCACAAATGTTAAGAAGGCACAGTCAAGTCAGCATGATAGGGAAAATAAATGAGAAAAAAAATAAGAAAAATGATAACATGTGCCTTTCTATCTTTTGCAACAAATGCTAAATCAATTTCCTTCTATGCAATATTGGGATCCTTGCCCAATAACGCATGTCAAATCAATTCAAACACTTGAGTCCATGATTGTTTACCATTAACTTATTCACATTGTTATATCCATACCTTCATGTAATCACGATTATTTTTAATGCAAATATGTACTGCATCCTCTTATTCACCACCTGAAATATATTACAATTAAATTTAAGTGACAAACATTACTATAATTCATTAAGTATGAAGATATATACAAATATCAAGCGCCTAAATTTAACTTTTTTATTAATCCCTTTCCTAAGCAAGACCTACCCTAATTCAAATTTTTTGGTGTACTTGTTATCCCATATGCAAGGAACATTAATATCTACTTCGGGTAAATACTCATTAATATACACCATGGATCGATAAAACATATAACTCTCAACCATTGATCCCTTGGGATGTGATCTATGTCTAACAAATTCCTTAAATACCTTGAAATGCCTCTCCACCAACCACATTGTCCATGTGTGAATAAGTCCACATATTTCAATCTCCTCAACTAGGTGAATGAGGTAGTGCTCCTATGCATCGAATAAAATTGAAGATAAATACCTTCGGATTTTACACATTAGATGAAAATTATTCTCTTCCAATACTTGATGTACTTCCCTAGATAACAACCAACTACATGTAACAATGTGAAACACATTTGAATAAAACGATATATATACAAACGATAATCATATGATAGTATTTATTTGAACTAAATACTAACTATGATATTTGAATAATAGCTTCTTACTCAACTCATGTACTTTCTTAGTTTATATATGATTTGCTTTGTGTTGTTGTCAATGCCATCTAGGCCCAAACCAAAGGTAGAGAAAACTAAAACAAATAATGATGAATTGTATTTTCTTAATGAAAAAAACAACCAAATAAAAAAGAGAGAATGATTTATATAATTTATAGTATAACTAAAGGTACACTAATCATGGATTTTTTCCTCGTCAAAATCTTTTTTTTTCAAGATTTTTTTAATATTTCCAAAAAAAACAGTGGGAAATTTAATGTTCCTTACAACGTATGGCAAAGAGAATACTTGTCTTTGACCTTTCATATAGGTGTTTATTTGTTAGATCAAAACCAAGGTTATCGCAAATACTTCCTCAAGGTTATCAAATTGATTTCCATCACTCTGACCAATATTATTTTCAAGAACCTAACCTAGCATGTTGACTTTTGTGACTATACACACATATTAGAAAAACCAAATACAAAAAACTCGTGTCGATCATCTTAACACTAAATAATATTTAAACCCCCCTAATAGATGTCCATATTTTTGACAATGTTTTGTAGCTATCTATATGAAAATTATTTTTGTCTTCAAAAAGTTCCATCTTTTGCATGGACAATAATATTTGTATTCAGTACCTTTCCAACTTGGTTTTATGAGACTAGGATTTTGGCAAGTGTTTTAATGCTCAAAATCATCAAATTCATTGAAATTGATATCACCAATATCAACCCTAACTCTCTTATTAAGACTTTCCTTAAATTTTATTTGGATTTCTTTCACAATTGCATCACCTCTATTGGACATTTCTTAATTTGGATTTCGGGGAGATTGTGATTTCATCATGTAGTAGATATATGTACAAAATATTATACTATGCTTCCTAAGTACTATATTTATGATATTTCGTTTTCCCCCTTTTAACCTAAGTACTATATTTCCTTTTTAAATATTCAATTTTCATAATTATGTACTAATTTTGTTTTTCATCTACAAGAACATTTTTTCCGATGTCTACTTGAGAAGCAGACCCAACATAGGTATCTGCATATAACCAAATTGTGATTTTAACATGGATATAATAGAAATGATGATAATGCATCGATATATTGACTTGTTAATGTGGATAAATGATGTCTAAAATATGGATAACAGTGTTCCCTCATTTTATCAATGATGGTTGCAATGATAAAGTCAAATCACCAATCTCATCATCATTATATGATGTTTAGAAGCATTGATATATTGATGTAAGCAAAAAAAATGTGTAGTTATATCCAATTTCAAGGTCAAAATTGGCACAAATGGGTTTATATTGAAATGAATATCATATTAAATGTCATTTTTTTACCCCAATTGTAGTAGTGTTCATCGCCTTCCCCTATTACTTGGGGGTCAACATGGGATCCCTCGACTAACAATTTTTCCTAGACACATATAGAACAAGGGTTGCATGGCAGCTTAGTCCCTCCCAAGTAGATTCAGGTGAAACATAAACAATATGCTAACAAATAAGCTAGTTTCATAGTCTTAAAAGAAATCAACTTCTTTAGGGTTTTTGTTATTTTAAATGAGAAAAATTAACACAAATAACTACACTATAAGAAAATTTGAATTCAAAGAATTTGACATGGACTCACAAGAAATTAACCTAAATTTCTTTTTAATTGAGTTGAGTGAAACAAATATAAATAAATTACATTTAAAAAGAATTTAAACATTTAACATTTTATAATATATATTTTAATTTATATAATACTTATTATATTACATAATATTATCTTATGCAAAATTAATTTGTTATGACATGATTAACACCACACTTGCAACACAAAACATCACCTTCCTTTCCCACTTTTTTTACAAACCTCAAGCTGGAAATTATTATTTTCTCAAATTCCAACCATAGTTTACTTGTTACATCATCTTCCTTTCCCACTTTTTACAAAACTCAAGCTTAAGATTATTATTTTCTCAAATTCCAACCATAGTTTACTTGTTACGTCACCTTCCTTTCCCACTTTCTACAAAGCTCGAGCTTGAGATTATTATTTTCTCAAAGTCCAACCATAGGCAGGGCGAGGCATTGGTATTCACGTTGGCAATTGTATTGATTATTAATTCTAGAATGGATAAAATTAGAATTGGAGAAAGATATAAGTCACGTTTGGATATCTATATTGGGAAACATATGTACTATATTGGGAAACATATGTACTTTATTGTGGTGGTGTGATAAGTATGCCATATAGGTTAGATTTGGATTTTGATAATTATGATGCCGAAGGAATACTTATACAATCAATTGGAACCACATGTGCCTATATATAATATTATTTATTTAGTAAAAAAAAAAAAAGAATAGTTTAAAGGTAAATGGTACATGTAATTAATTTTAGATATTGAAATAAGTGAAGGAAGCAATAAGACTTGAAATATGATGATGATGATGATGATTAACGTCCACAAATACCGAATTGGTCTATCGGGCTTTAAGAGGGTAAGTGATTACTTGTGATTCTTTAGAATTTTGTTTATGTGCTCGAAAAGCATTAAGAGAAACTTTCCAAGATCACCATACTTTTGTTGAGTTAAGAGGTTAGGAAGGTTGGTAGTGTGATAAATATTTTGAAAATGAGATCTGATATGGGTATAGGCTGGACAATCTAAGAGAAAGTGTTTTTCATCTTCAACCTTCTTAGTGTCACAAAGGTGACACGCTCTTTCATCCCGTGGCGTTTTAGGAATTGACCAACGCCCAGTTTCACTATGGAGCTCGTGAGAATTTGTTCTTATCTTAGCAATGCTTATTTTTTTCTTTACACCTGGCAAAACATATAGATAATTTTGATCTTATAGATTAGGGTTGATTACATCTTTATAATACCTTAATTTTATTCTGCAAAATGGTTTCTTCCATGATTCCCCAATAGTTTAGCCAAGACCGGGCGTCTTTATGCCATCCTCGCTTGAGTCAATGGTGGTTATGACTTGATTTTGAAGCAATTTTAGGTAGCCTCTTGTCTTTCGTGTTGTTTATATTTTTATTATATCAAAAAATATATATTTATTTTCTTAAGTTAAACATTATATTTCACACTCAAATTTAAAATAAAAGACAGATTAATGTCAAATCAATAACAAACGCATGGCTATAATGCCTTCCCACGCACTAATAAAAGGAAACAAAATATAAATCTATAAATCTACATGTATGGAAAATTATTATAATAATAAAAAGGAAATATAGAAGATATATTATATTGCTTTTTAAAACAACTATATATATTTTTCTAGTGGAAATTTTATTATCATTAAAAATAATTAAAGTTGAAATAATAATAAAAAATAGTGTTTTAGTGGATATTTGTAGGATTTAATCGTAATGTATTATGAATTTATTTATAATTGTATTATAAAAAAATCCATAAAAATTAAATTAATGATTAATTAAGAATCAAATTTCACTTTAACCAATTAATTTACAATTTGTAAACATCAAATGTTCAATTTATAAAAAAAAAAATAATAATAACATTAAGATTTGAATTTCAAAATGAAATAGTTTGTTAAATTTGATAGTTTAGAGACTTTTATTATTGATTTTCAAAATTTTAACTAAAAATGTTGATAATTTTTAAAAAGTTTTAATCTTATTTAAAAGACAAATCTACAAAATTTACTCGTCAAATTCCATCCTTGTTTTTTAACTCCCATAAATATTTTTCAAAGTAACAATAAAATGAAAGAAATGTGGAAAAATAAATAAAATCTCACCTACATAAAGCCCTTGGTAACCGCCAATTGGAAATAACCCTGTCTACAATGCTTCCAACACTTTTGAAGCCGACGTACTTTCTGTCTCTTAGAATCCACATCGTGCTTGTCACGATTTGCATGGAAAAACTCGAACTGCCCTTTTTCCAACACATTGGAAATTTCTGAAAAAATAATTATGTGATTCGTGTAATTATATATATAATATTATTTATTTAGTAAAAAAAAGAATAGTTTAAAGGTAAATGGTATATGTAATTAATTTTAGATATTGAAATATGTGAAGGGAGTAATAAAACTTAAAATATATTAATCAATTAAAAATGAGAAAAACAAATATTTTAATTATATCAAAAAATATATATTTATTTTTTTAAGTTAAATATTATATTTTACACTCAAATTTAAAATAAAAAACAAATTAATACCAAATTAATGGCAAATTCCCTTAGACAAGGAACTAATAAATGAAGGCCAAACACCCTAATAAAGAGAATGAAAACTAGACCTTATATGAAGTCGTCATACCTATGGAGCAAATGGAAGTTAGTGGATGTTTGGAGGATGAAACAATGCAATTTTAGACAAACCCGATAGGGCATAATTTCTAGTTTTATTTTTTAAATAGTTAGTATGTGTTGTCAAATAATAGTTTTCATCTTTTAGTTTATAAGGAAATACACTTGCCAAGTACTAGGAATTTTGGGTGGTATTTTTTTTATTATATAACTTGCAATCTTATTATATCATTTTTGTATTCCTCGTTGTATGGTTCGAATGCAGCTCCTTTTAATACAAAATATATATCCATTATTATAAAAACAAAATATTTGAATAAAATCTCGTGACTATAATTTCATTTTAGTGACAAATTGTATTTTGAAAATATATGTTTAAAATATCAATGTATATTTTTTAAATAAACATACTTTATTTCATTACAACTTACAAATATTTTTATCGATCATTTTGGTAGTGATAGTTTATGTTTGTTTAATGGTTAACATGTATGATCATTATATAATGCACATGAGTTGTCATCTTGCATTAATTTAGTATGTGCTTTGTAATGACTTAGTAATCTTATGTCTTGTTAAAATATACATGTGAAAAAACCCATTCATTTTAGTGAGGGTTTTTATTAGGAAATCTTTTGCAAAGTTTTTAATGAGGATTTCCTTTGTATAATTTAGCATATGCAATTGCAATGCATTGTTAAAAGTGAAGTTTTCACCTTTTTTTTTTTCATTATAGCCCAACTATTCCATTAATATACATGCTTATTGATTTATGGAATTTTATTTTCTTCATATTTCTAGTTTTATGATTTTTTAACAAATTTTCCATTAATATATTTCAAAAAGGCACTGACAAAGGCTTTATAGGCTCTATCCATGAATCCTTCTTCCTAACTATTATTAATGATAGTGCATAAAGATCCTTAGAGATGAATATTATTCCATGGAACATCTAAGGGATTCTCCCAAATTAAGGAAGAAAACTCTCAAAATAAAAATTGAGATGAAGAAAAAGAGACATAGTTTTATTCAAGAAGTCAAACTTAATTTTGAAAGCATGGCAAAAGATAGATTGTATGTGTAAAGGAATATAGTAGGTACTCACAAAAAATTAATTGAAAATTTAGAGGTATATCCTTATGGATTAGCTCTAACAATTTTGAATTTGAGAAGATCTACCAGTGTATATTATATGTAAATGTTGAAGCTTTAAAAAAACATGGATTTAAGATTTTATTGCTTACCAAATTATATGGCCAAAATTTGGTTATTCTAAAATCTAGTGTTGTTGCGTCCCCATCCCATGTACTTCCAACCATGGGACGAGTGGCCACTTACAAACCTATAAAATTTTGGGCCCTTAAATACCATTTCACCACATCAAAGAAGAGGTGGCTTTTCGCAAAGGCCCATAATACATGCTTTGGATGTAGTAATAAAATGCATCTTAATTAACAAAAATGGATTAACATATTCATGGAAATCAAGTGCCCATGTTCATAAGTAAAAATAACCACACACAACATGTATAATCCATGTAACTTTATAATAGTAAATAACACTCAATTTCAAATATATAGACAAATATAGAACACTTATCTTTTAACCAAGCATGTTCCATTGGCATCTAGGGTAGATGGCACTCCCAAGCTAGGCTATGAGGTCACTAACGTGAATGAATGAAATCCATAGGCTCCCATCACATTCAACCCAAACCATTAAAGCTCATCCAATATTCTCATTTCATAGCATTCCAGACATCTCATCTAGCCATCAAAAAACCATGGCACTATATTCCATTAGCATGTCTTCATATTCTTTTTTCAACTATCCATCAAGAATATTCTTCCCTTCCAATGCTCTTCGGTGTAGGGAAAAAAAGTACAATATGTTGAATGCAATCTAGGAATAATATAGAAGAATAAAACTTCACTCAAACAACCAATGAGCAACAATAGCTAGTGGGTGAAGTATTCCCAACTTACCCAACCTTGATAATTTACAACATCTATATCTCTTCTCCTCGAGTTAGAAATTTCCCTTTGCATGATATTGATTTGGTCATCCTCATATTTTTGGTTCATTAACAACTAAAAATGAAGAGCACAACATGAGGGTTAAAAATATTCAACATGAGAATGGTGAGAGTAATGATAGTGAGAGAGTTGAGGGAATTATGGATGAATTTCCTTCTAACAAAAGAATGAAGTACTCTTGAATTTATTGATAATGATTGTACTTATCCCATGCTCCAAAAAATATTTCAAGTACGCTTCCTAAGTAATATTCTGCATGCATTCAATTATGATTGTATTTCTAAGTCAAAGGAGGCGGATGGCTTCATTTAAGGTGCACGATTTAAAATAGTGATATATTAGGTAGACACGTGGAAATAGAAGATTACTTTCACAAGAGCCCCTTTTCCATTTCCCCTCTATTGGAATCATATCCCCTCTTGTGCTCTCTGCAATCATCTTGGACCATTATATATTGTATTCCAACATAAACATTTGCATAGTGTGGGTTCACCATGTCAAGCCCACCACATAATCCATAGTAGTATATTTACAACAACTACATTCTTAGCAATTCACTAGTTGGGATGTGGCCTTGAGATACACACTAGGAATCCAAAAAAACATATATATACCATTTACACACATGGTCATTTATTTGAGCTCACATGGATCGAATCCTATCAATTTAATTACA
>JZKD02S0333854.1:3740-15537 GCA_000966675.3 Picea glauca
TCACAAAGCTCACACAAATATTTAGGATAAATATGAAAAATATACATAATTTCTAAATTTTAATCAAGAATTCTCTTAGACATGCTCAAAGATAAATAATTTGGAAAAATAGAATATGAACCCATATGTATATGAAAGTGGCGGAGATTAAGGGTTTTATGGAAGGATATGGTATGAATCATGGTGAAAAATAGTATATGAAAATGTGGTATTTATGCAACCCAACATTCCCCCCAATTGAAGTTGTTGTGTGTCCTCATGCAACTATGCATTGATTCGCTTTAGCCTTTTGGCATATTA
Organism: Picea glauca; assembly: GCA_000966675.3. Taxonomy (NCBI): domain Eukaryota; kingdom Viridiplantae; phylum Streptophyta; class Pinopsida; order Pinales; family Pinaceae; genus Picea; species Picea glauca. The sequence continues at coordinate 4,041 of JZKD02S0333854.1, forward strand.
GCTATGGCTTTTCATGATGATGCTATGTAACATGAAATCATTTCATGATGAATGATACATGAGTGGCAGCTTATATTTATGGTTGGCTCTTATGTGACAACCATTAATATGATAAATGTTGGTTCTTGTGTGAACAACATTTATTCATCCTACTTGTTTTCTTATTGCAAATCATAATATTGGAAACATGTATGTACTAGAAATGATAAGTCATCAATATCGTAGAAAGCCCATTTTTATGTTATGAATCATGCCAAGATAGATAACAATGTTTTTGAATCAAAATGCGATGAAACATAGTTTGGGAAAGACATGTTGGTTAAAGGTAAATGGAATGATGAATATGTAAATGGATTCAATAAATAAATACCCCCCCCCCCCAACTGAAGATGTAGGAAAATGAGAAGACTAAGGTAGGGGGATTTTCCAAATTTATCTATTTTTAGCACTTAAGGAATTACAAGATTAAAGTTTAGAAAAGAATATACCTTCACTTACCCCAAGASCAATGAACAATGCAAATAGGAAGGCGACTGATGCTATTGAAGAAGGATGTAAAGTGAAAGAAGAAATGTGATATGGCTGAAAAATGTTGCATTCTGGTACATAACAGGTACAGAACAGGTGCAAAACCGGTACTGAACCAGTACTGAACTGGTACTGAATAGGTACAAAAATAAAATAAACATAAATCTGAACTGAAACTGAACTAAAAGTAACTGCAGTGAAGACATCTCGAACAAAGTGTAAACAAGTCAACTATCGAGCTTCAAGCTTTGTACTAGAAACTATTGTAGCTGGGAAAGTGAAAAAAGCCTTGCTGAGATACAAATGAATTCCCTGTTTTTGAAGCAAACAAACTGTTGGCTATCTTTGAACCGGTCTTCCTTTTATTAGCATAAAGAACCATAAAAAAACATATCATCTGCAACTACTACAAACCCACTCTATGGTACAATTCTTAATTGTATGAATAGATTTTGTTGAAGTTGAACACAATAAGAAATCGTTGGATTACCGACCATTAATGAACGTCGTTAACCAACACAAGAAAACCCACCATTGATGTCAATGGGTATCAAGGTACCTACAGTACACTCTAGTCCACGTGAATAAAGGTGTTGAAGTCGAACATATATAGAGTCCACTGGTTAAGAGGCATTAATGAATCCTCATGCTAGTGGTGAGAGAGCTTGCCAATAAGGCATGCAAGCCTCAAGGTACTGAAATATTCTCTAGTCCCTATTCCAGATAAGGTGTTGAAGTCGATGGAAAGGAGCTTGTTGAAAGGTGGAACTTAATGTATTCCACATCATTCAACGCGAGTGAAAAACANTAGGAAAATGAGAAGACTAAGGTAGGGGGATTTTCCAAATTTATCTATTTTTAGCACTTAAGGAATTACAAGATTAAAGTTTAGAAAAGAATATACCTTCACTTACCCCAAGACCTATGAACAATGCAGATAGGAAGGCGACTGCTGCTATTGAAGAAGGCTGTAAAGTGAAAGAAGAAATATGATATGGCTGAAAAATGTTGCATTCTGGTACATAACAGGTACGGAACAGGTGTAGAACCGATATTGAACCAGTACTGAACTGGTACTAAATAGGTACAGAAATAAAATAAACATAAATCTGAACTGAAATTGAACTAAAAGTAACTGCAGTGAAGACATCTCGAACAAAGTGTAAACAAGTCAACTATCGAGCTTCAAGCTTTGTACTGGAAACTACTGCAGCTGGGAAAGTGAAAAAAGCCTTGTTGAGATACAAATGAATTCCCTGTTTTTGAAGCAAACAAACTGCTAGCTATCTTTGAACCGTTCTTCCTTTTATTAGCATAAAGAACCATCAAAAAACATATCATCTGCAACTGCTACAAACCCACTCTATGGTACAATTCTTAATTGTATGAATAGATTTTGTTGAAGTCGAACACAATAAGAAATCGTTGGATTACCGACCATTAATGAATGTCGTTAACCAACACAAGAAAACCCACCATTGATGTCAATGGGTATCAAGGTACCTACAGTACACTCTAGTCCATGTGAATAAAGGTGTTGAAGTCGAACATATATAGAGTCCACTAGTTAAGAGGCATTAATGAATCCTCATGGTAGTGGCAAGAGAGCTTGCCAATAAGGCATGCAAGCCTCAAGGTACTGAAATATTCTCTAGTCCCTATTCCAGATAAGGTGTTGAAGTCAATGGAAAGGAACTTGTTGAAAGGTTGACCTTAATGTATTCCACATCATTCAACGTGAGTGAAAAACAACAAGATTTGCAAGATATAGTTTGGTGGAACAGTAAATACTCACTAGTGGATTTTGCGAGCCCTAGTTAGTTTATGCTCGTTGCTTTTTCACTTTTTTAAGAGTCTAAAAAATGGCTGAAAGAAGACTTAATATGAGGCACAATATGGGTGCAAACCAGGTAAAATATATGTGACTCGGAAAAGTAATCATGTAGAAGGGTCATAAGGTAGTGGCGATGGATATAAAAAGTGTTGAGCCGAATACATAGAAAGTGGCGAAATGGGATTCAACATGATTTTAACTGAGGAGATTTGAAAGAGAGAAGATAAGTGCTTATGTCATGAGGCAATTGATTTCTGAAAAGTTTTTCTATGGCAGAAAAACACAACATACAATCTCAACTCCTTCAGGCATTCATGAAGTATGTTTTCTTTATGTGATTTTTGAAATCACTTTTGCAGACAATGTAATCACCTTGAACCTGTAAAAGGTTAGTATTTCCCTGCAATAGAATTGTGAGAGCAACACAAAAGATAAATGGCAGAAAAGCACATTTAAATCAAAAGTGAAATGCATTTTTATACCTGGAAGGCATCTTAAGCACTCCTCTTCATCAAAACCTATTTTTGAGTGACTTGTGCAAACAAGTTAGCAAAAAACATATTTTGTAATAGCATGAAATTTTAGTTTTGAAAAGTTTCCAAGTTCATTAGCAATGTACTGCACCGGAATAGTTTTGGTAAATGTAGCCAATGAAACAATAATGGTTCTGATAAGTAACCATGATGGCCAAGATGGGTTCTTTTCCACTAAACCATAGATGGAAATATCATCCATAGACTTCTCAGGTATGTGCATCAATTTCGACTGAAATGACCATGTCTTTGGCATTGGAGGCTGCATAAATATAAGCAAAACACCAACAATCACCACCAAAAGTAGCACACGCTTTACTAACTGAATGTGGGAGAAATGTCATGTGGCAATCGAAACACATTCTACGCTTCAAAGATTGTTTGTTGATAGAGCCAAACAAATACAGTAACAACAACAACATGTGAAAAACCTTACCACAGTTTCATTCTTGAAGCTACCTTACACTGAAATCCTAAAATAGAGCTCGCTTTCACTCGGTACTTGCATTTCGTGGGATACTTTCGCTGGGAATGGATGCAAGCAGCGGGGGCAGTCGAGCATGAAATTCTTGGTTATGAAGTTGCGAGGATTGGATAGATCTAAAGAAATGGGCATCCTCACTCGCAGAGTGCATACGTTCTTGAAGTTCTTCAACAGATCTTCAACCATGGCCTTTGTCTTAGAATAGTAGGATCCCATAAAATTGGGAGTGTCCTCTTCCTTGAATCTAATGCCGCTGCCCAGTGGGTGCTTCTCATCATACTCAAAAATGCAACCCGTGGCGTAACTGATGAGAATGAGCCCGTGCTGGTGAAAAAGATCATCCAGGTTGAGTGTCCTGATGACATTGGTTTGAATCGTTTGAACCTTTTGGGACTCACACCGGTCCACATTCTGGCGACCAGTGACACCCGCAACATTGAAAACGTGAGTGGGCTTCACGGCCTCGATGTCTTCTTGAAGCTGAGATCGCTTCTCCAGGCACCCCTTTCCAAACTCGAAGGTGATCCCCTGCACCCCACAAAGCTTCCCGATCTCTCCCTCAATCCAGCTCATGCGCCCATATATCAAGAACTTCAAGTGCCCTCCCATCTCGTTCTCTGCATAAGCCACCATTAGGATGAAGGTGAATAAGTTGAGTTGATCGAGATTTTGTTTTTCAGGGGGGTTTTGTTCTGCCGAGCATATGGATTTGCAATGCCTAATATTGCCACTGCTAACTACTCGACAGTACTCCTCACTAACTCTATTAGTTTAGACAATATCGTTGAAAGATATTAAGTGGTGATTTGTAAAAATAGAACTACCAAACGTGAGTCGTGGCTTGAAACAAACACACAGATCATACCTAACCTAATCTTGATTCCTAAGAACTCGTTCTAGATCTCATGGATCTACACGTAACCCTCATATGCTGGAATCATAGAGACCTCATCCTCCCACTCTCGGTTAAGATTTTCGGAGACAATATCATGGCAACGATCTCAAATGATTAATAGGAGTTGTAATTACTGCAATCCAAAACGTGGAACAACCTTGGATATTTCAGATCTCATCAATATCCACCCATCCAAGTGCATCCAAAGTTGTTGAACCATAAGTAAGGGAAAGAACGAAAAATACTACCATTTAGTCAGACCCCAACGTGTCAGAGCAGGTGTTGAAGCATTCAATCGAAGTTCTGGCAGTGTGGGATGGCCATCTTCTGCACAAGAAAATCTCTACAACGAAGGTTTTCTAGATGCAATTTATTCATTTTTTGTATGCAGATTTTATTCTAGGTTGAAGGTGGGTTACGCAAATAATGAACATCCTATACCTCTTGCACAAGGAGCTAGGGTTTTTGTGTTTTATTAGTTTTGATGATTTTTTTATATTTTTTTATGTTTTGTAGGTTTTTGCATGAGCAGAAAAGCTGGAAGCCCAAAGGAGATGGAATGTACACGGAAATAGGTTTCAAATTTTTTCTATTTGTGGTTTTTTTCAGTGGCATATTTACAGTGGCATGTTTAGGGCAACTTGCAGGTTGAAAAAAATCTTGAACGAACAACTAGGATTTTGCATTTATTTATTTATTTATTTTTATGATTTTTTCTATTTTTTTTAATGTGTGTTTGTTTATTTTGGGTTTGCAGGGTTAATGCATGGAAAATGAATGTCCGGAAAAGATGGAATATATAGAGAAGATTTCTAATGTTGTTGTTTTTTTTTGTTTTGTTTTTAATGGTTGTGTTTTTTTCTAATTTTTAAGTGTGCATGCTTATTCATAATCAAAACCTACCTATTTTAATCTAATTAGAAACTAAAAATTATCTAAATGAAATGAAACTTCCAATGTAACCATCTACGTAACAAAAGTAAAAAAAGATTTACATTTAGTTTTGAAAATGAAATCTAGGATGTACAATAATGTGCGAATTTATCTGCTCAAAATGTAAATTAATGAAATAAAAGTAAAAACAAAATTGATCTATCCTTGTACTTACTTGAAAATAATGTTCAATGAGGCTTTTGTATGCGTGATTTGCATCCTCATTCATCTCACTTGATACCTCTTCCTCATTCTCTTGCTCGAATAGTTCTTCTCCGTCTGATGCACATGATTCTTCAAATGTTAATTCGTCTTTCTCTTCAAGAGGAGAATTTAAATCTTTGATTGTTGTCAATATCTCATATTCTTTAGAGGATGAGATCCTAGCTTTTGCTAGGATTTGAGTGAGTTTTTCAAAGCTTACATTCATTCTAAAATCATTTTACAAAAATCAAAATCAAATTCTATAAAACAAAATGAAAAATGAGTATAAAACAAACTAGTACAAAACAAGTGAAAAAAACAAGTACAAAACTAAAGATGAACAAACCTACAAAATCAAAGTAAACTAGTACAAAAGAAAAACTAATTTGTAATCCAAACTCTACACTACAAAAATGTAAAATGAAAAAGCATACTAAAAACAAACTTGCAAGAAAAATAATTACAAAATCAAACTAATTTGCAAAATAAAACATGCATGGCTTTGGATATAGACCCACTAAAGTGGAAGTATAGGTTCTTACCTTTCGTCTTACAGTATTGTCCTACCCCAAGCTATTCACAAAACAAATTCCAAACAACTAGAAAAACAAATTCCTAAACTATAACCCTTTTAACACCTCCCTGGCAACTTCACCAAAATGTCGAGCTAATTATATGATATTGATTTCAACATAAAATTGTCAACCCGGGGTTTGTAAACTTAGAGATGTAAGAACAGTATATGCAAGGCTAAAGAAATCTATTCTACTTTAGCATTCGAAAGGAAACACTTTGACTAAAACTAAATCTTAAAAAAAGTATGAAATTGCATCAAAGGAAATTAATCTAATAAACCTTGCAACTAAAACTATCTCTAACTATGAAATAAACTGAAATTAAATTTATCTTATGAAAACAATTGAAATTGAATCTAACTATGAAAATATTAAAGCTAAAATTAATCTATGAAAACATAGAATTTCATAAATCAAATCTAATAAAATCATTGAAAATTACAAATAACAAAAGGAAAAATGAAAAGCATGTGAGCTCACATGAGAAACTAAATTAACAAATCAAAGAATGAAGAAATCTAACTCTTTATTCCAAAAGTATCAATCCAATTACAAAATGATGAGATCCATATATGACTCTCAAAATGACAAACTATTTCATTGTTTCTCTATTTCTAGAGAGAAGTCCCCCTCCAAATGAGGAGAGGACCCTCTTATTTATACATGAATGAGGATAAACCACTCATAATTACAAATCCACTTCTCCCTCCAACTTTCCCTTTAAACCCTCCACAAATATCTTCGATAAGATATTCTCTCCAAAATATCATCTTTGAATTATCTTTTCAAATCTTTAAAATGTGGAGAATAGTTGAGAAGCTTCTTGAATCCTCCTTTGTTTGAAATATTCCTATATCACAAAGCTCACACAAATTTTTAGGATAAATATGAAAAATATAAATAAATTCTAAATTTTAATCAAGAATTCTCTTAGAAATGCTCAAAGATAAATAATTTGGAAAAATACAATATGAACCCATATGTATATGAAAGTGGTGGAGATTAAGGGTTTTATGGAAGGATATGGTATGAATCATGGTGACAAATAGTATATGAAAATGTGGTATTTATGCGACCCAACAACTTGATTTTATTATCTAAATACGTTCAAGATAATTGATCCAAAATAATATTGGATTGCTACAAATAGTTTATGAGCAACAACAAATAATATTTGGAAATGCATTAAAAAACAAACAAACGATTTTGCAGAAGTTGTTTCAGCCAAACTGTGAGGAATCTGAAGAAACGATTCAAAACCCATCTCCAGAATGGGCCCATTTAGCTTATTCACGAGCTTTTTCCCAAACAAATGCATGATTTGAGAGATATTGTTGTCTTGTTATGAGAACAATTGCAGGTAGCCGAAATTATTAGCAATGCCCATACTATTCATTCATTGCATAAATATATGAGAAAGTTCAGAGTCCAGGGATCCAGGAAATTGAGAGGAATATTTTTATCCTTTCTTTTTTGTATATTATATATTTTGTAATTTTTTTTTCTTTTCAAATGGAGTAACAAATGGTTGGAATCTTTGGGAGAATGGACAAGTATTTTCAAAGAAGAATATCGAATTTCAGGTTGCTTAATGAATTTTGTTCTGTGAGTAAAATGGTTTTGTTTTCATTATAATATCTTCATATTCTTTGGTTAATTGATTATGCATTGGTTTAAATTAGCTTTAGTTTGTTTTATCAATACATGGTTAATTGCTATCATTTATGCATTAATTTTTTTCAATCTTTAAGAGTCTATTATCAAAAAATTTCCTTTTGGACCTTATGATGAACTTGTTATACTGAATCTATATGTGATACAATTTACTCTTTTTCTTTTGTCCTTTTGTATATTGTGCAATGTTAATATTGTTCCTCATATAATTTATGAATATGAAACTTTAATTGTATTGAACTAGCTTTAGACTGTTCTGCATATAACTTTTCATGTTATGTTTTCATTTATATGGTTCATTATATTTGGGTTCCTTTAATATCTATGAATGTTCATCTATTCAAGTATTTTGAGTTTACATATGATACTAGATAGCTGATAACACCATTTGTCGAGGATTGAAATTTCTTTCATTTTCAGTTATTTGGACATTCTAAAGTCACATGATATATAATCGTTTGTCTTTCTGTCATCATAAACTCGTTCTGTAATATAAAAGACTTCTTTGAGTTTCTTCAGGAAGTATTATGCTTTCCTTTGTCATAGGTTTACACTTGACATAGGTTAAGATGAACTTATACAAATACAGAGACACAAATCTAGCTTAGTACTGCTGATCAACGTCAGGTTAGTTAGTTTATATTTTATTTAATTTGTTTATTTGCGAATGAATAATGATTGCATCATTTAAACGTTAAATGCTTTGACCATTATCGTTTTATCATTTACAATATTATTCAATCATTGTTTATTAGTTTGTCATTTATAGTACAAAGACAATTTCCTTTATTTTTTTATTTTGATCCATTAGTTGAAAACAATTATTTTCACAAGGCTTTGCTTAAACCTTGTAAATTGTATATAGCTATTGTACATAAACACTGTTAGTTAAGCATTTGTAATTAAAATGTTGATTGTTAGAGTTGTACCTTAAGTTAGTCCACATATTTTAGTTGTTTTAGGATCTTAGTTGGCTAATGGAGCCATAAAACCCATCAAGGTAGATTATACCAAACAACTTGGGTTAAATAGACAACCCCATACAAGATCTTCCCTTCCCATTGACGGTGTGTCATAAACACCCGTCAATAGACACAGAAAATAAGTTGTAGCAGAAATACCAATATGACATGTTTGAAACATATTTTTAAGATTATTTAGGAATCCTAACTTCCACAGAGCATATCTCTAAAAATGTTGCGATTCAATTGCTGTAATTTTAACCATAGATACTCTGATCTCTTTTGTCCATCTCCTCTAAATTTCAAGGTTCGAAACTTCCTAGAACAAAATTTATAGAAAATATGGAAAACACTCCTGAATTTTGTCCTATTCTAGAGAGCTCACTTGTACAACATGCCACATGCTCAACATTTCATATATGATTTTGAAATTTATACACAAACTACTATAGATTGTAATGTTTCCACTGTAATTTGTTTCATGGAATTTGGATCCTCTATGATGAAGTTATGTAGTGTTTACCCATAAGACCTATTTGAAACTAGTTTGAGGACTAGTCAAAAGGCCTATCTTCCACACAATGTATCTCACAAACTGCAACTCCTTAGAGGCTGAAATTTTTACCACAAATACCTTATTATGTTTTGGAAATATCCTCCAAGTTTCACGGTCTGACTCATTACATAAAAATATTTATAGAGAAAATGGTACGGTGACCTATAAAGAACATACCTTAGACCAAGACTTCATCTTCCCTTTCTCATGGAATTTGGATCTTCTATGAAGAATTTATGTAGTGTTTACACATAACACCTGTTTGAGACTAGTTTGAAGACTAGTCAAAAGCCCTATCTTCCACACAGTGTATCTCACAAAATGAAGCTCCTTAGAGAATGAAATTTTTACCACAAATACCTTATTATGTTTTGGAAATATCCTCCAAGTTTCACGGTTTGACTCATTACATAAAAATAGTTATAGCGAAAATGCTACGATGACCTGTAAAGAACATACCTTAGACCAAGACTTCATCTTCCCTTGAATTTCACCCTTATTCTCTTCATCTTATCTCTAAAATTTGTACCAAGATTGTGCCAATAGATCACCATACCTGAAATCATAGACCTCAAGTGCAGATACACATATACAATATCATCTCATCCACTTGCTCACTCACACTCCAAATGAACCAATGATAGTTGTATTTATACTCTTTCATGCTCAACCCTAGTTTATGTTTACGACTGACTTGTACCAAAAGTTACAACTAATTTGACCACTTACAACAACTTTGGGACCAATGCACGACCACTTTGCAATGACTTTGTATAATACATAACCACCATTGACCATGATTTCGGGTCTTCAACTTTAAACATTCATATATCCTCAACCATGAGGAATCACGTGGAATACCACCTATCATTGGAAAGGGAACGATGATTAATAACCATTCATATGATTCCAAAAACCATCTAACATATTTTCTAGCCTCTTTTCCTCTTCTCAAGTTTAGGCTCCATGAACACACCTATGGGGCTTCAATCTTCAAATCACCATAACTCCCCAACCATGAGTAATTACATGATGTACCACATATCATCGAAAATGGAACAATGAACACTATCCATCAATACATATATTATGTCCTTTTATCTTTATTTTCATATTCGTTTCATCCATATAATCCAGGGATTCATGCAGGATTCCATTGTAAAGGGACCAACCATAGAGGGACCACTTTGGAGTTCATCCATTTGGTACATTGCATCCATACATATGAGAACATGATCATCAATGATGCAACTATACTTTGACATCAATATATACACCAATGAAAACTTATCACATCACAATGGAATCAATTGTTGACATCAATGACAATATCTCCAACATTTATAGAAGAAGAATGGTAAGTAATCATGTAAGCTATCACAATCTTGATTTTATTGTAGCTACCAATGGAGACATCCATACTCATATAGAGAGATAAGCATAGAGTGGTAGATGAAATAGTAGCATTTTGTTTGATGCTCTTTCATACACAATCTTCATGATCTAAACCAAAGGTGGAGATCTTACCCCTATATCTAGACTCTTCTTGAAGCCATCTATAATGATTATGAGGGATGCAAAGATCTCCTTGATTCACTAAAGCCATCCATTATTCTTATGAGAGATTCAAAACCCTTCTTGATTCAAATATGAGATGATATGCAAGATAATGTTTTGGTTGCATCATTTTTTTTGTTGTTATTTTTTTTTATCAATAGGGTGAAAATAAAAGGATCAAGGAAGAACATGGGCTTGAATTTTAAGCTTGTGTGTGGAGAAAAATGATTATGTTTGTTATGCAATATGACTATTAGTGGAATAGGTTTCCAAATATGATACAATAATCATTTCTCTTTATGAAATTCCTTTTTATTTTAAATATGTTATGATTTCCTTCCTTGCATGGTCCTGTCTCAACTCCTCCTTTGTCAACATTTATTGTTCCCCACCAAAATATGAATGGCTAGATATACAAATAACATATGAAATTTTATGGTAGTCCATATGCAATGACTTCCACATACACTATTCCAACCACATCGATGTTTTGTTTGGATATAAATATCTATGTGTGTTATCCAATATGACTATCCACATAATAGGTTTTCAAATGAAATACAACAATTGATGCTCTTTATGGCACACCTTTTGATTTTGAAGATGTTATAATTTCCCCTCAGGGTCCCATGTCAACTCCTCCTTTGTGAATGTTTATTATTCCCCATCAAAATATAAATGGGTAGTCATAAAAATAACATATGGAATTTTATGGTAGTCCACTAGTAGCAACTTTTGCATCCATTGTTCCAACCACATCAA
>JZKD02S0333854.1:31790-51963 GCA_000966675.3 Picea glauca
CTGTACAGTCAATAATTTATAATAATAAAATTTGTCATGAAAATATGTATAGTCACTTTTTTTTTCTTCTTTTTGATAAAATTTATGAGTAAATCATCATCACATTCATATTTATCCCATCCTTCATCTATTAGATGAATTATTGATGTTTCTGGTAGCCGGGGGAGCTATTCACCACTGTGATAACCTTTCTTATAGATGAATTTTCCAAGACGTCAAAGGAAAACCATTGGAACTCAAATAAGATCATAGAAGATAAGTCAGACTCACAGAAAATAATAAAGAAGAAATATAATAATCGATAAGTAAATTCAGATCTGGAAGAAAAAAATAAAAATAAAAATAGATTTTCCAGAAATTCAGGTTGACCCTGCTAGAAAAGTCATTGGATAGATTAGTATAAAAAAGAGTGACGCCTTCCTCATTTGGAACACTTTATAATTGAGATATAGCACAAGTTTGGTGGAGAGATGCAACTACAACTGTAGAAGGAATGAAGTAGGGCACATCTTAGTTATGGTTTCCTCACACCTCTTGCTATGGTTTGTCTTTTCTGATGTGCATGGTGAAGGTCAGCCACTCTAGTGCTCTAGCTAGATTGAGCTACAACTGCATTGTTGGTTATCTCTTGGTGGAGGCTAGACACCCTAATGCCCTGGATAGGGTAACTTGCATCCATGTTGTTGGGTTATGTTATTTGTGCTTTTCTCTAGTGGATAGATCTTGTTCTTGGTTATTTTTTCTTGGAAATGATATTCTCTATAAGAAGATTGTTGGGTTTTCTCCCCATATGTAGAAAGGTTTCCCAGGATGTATATGTTATTCTTAAGGGTGGAACGCATAGGTTCTTATGGTTGGGTGGAGATGGTGCAACATCAACTATGGAGAAATGAGCATGCAAAAGAAGTTTAAATTTCTATGGTAAATCTAATGTTACCGTAATTAACAAAAAAATTAACATGTTTTCAAAGCTTGGTTTCCTTTAGAATAGTCTAATCACTAGAAGGAAGATCGTGAGATTTACCTTGTCGTTGCAGTTCACCACGGTATTTTTTTGCAGTACCTTGCCACTGCAAAATTTTATTTTGTCAAGATAGTTGGAGCACCTTGAAGTTTTAGATTTTTCCATTGCTTACCACTGCTTCTAGATGGTGCTACAATTTATGAGGTATATACTTATATATGTTTAAATTGTATCAATATCTTGAGGGTGTTTTCAGGAGAAGGGATCTTTTTTTTCTAATTAGAAATCATAGATCTAGAGGGATCTCAGATCCAACACATCTAGAGTAACAACACCCCCTCCAGGTTTTTCTTTTTTGATATTTCTCTATATTTTATGGAATTATTGTGATTATATGTTGCATATTGATCTATTGAAGTTATGATCATTATACTAACCACTTAAATACTAGAGATTCACTTGTTGACCTCCCCTCGAGCAGATATTCTTATTTTGTTGTATGTTATTGGTAGGTTATCTTGTTCAATTCCATTGTTTCCATGGAAATGTTGTTGTTCTTGTTTTCTTTTAGTAGGTAGGTTACCTCGAAGGCCAATCACTAGTGATATCTCTAAGAGGGATTTATCATGACAATTGCATAAGGAAACATATTATGTTGTCTCTAGTTTGAGACATGAACTAGATATCTGTAGCACTCATATATCACAACTAGTAACAAACATCATGAAGTAAGGTGGATTTCGAAGGATCTTGCAGGACTTCATTAGAGACATGGTGTAAGAGGGAGAAATGTGTCTCCAACACATATCCACAGATGAGAAGAAAGATGACATTTTCACCAATCCTATGTTAGGGACAATATTGGAAGGAATTCAAATGTTTCCCTAGAGGAATGTTGATGATTGTGGAATCCTTCAAATATTCCAAGATTGATCAGATAGTATTTATAATGTGGGAATAGGCCTATATGTAATCTCCGACGGGCTGAATATTCGAGTTGTTTCTATATATCCCAGAGGATATTGGGTAGACATTCCAATATTGGTCAGACAGACTTTACCATGTGGGAATGATCCTAGGGTATTCTTCAATGAAATGAAGGCTTAGTGTTAGGTAGATAGAGAGCTAATGGGGGGGGCTAGACGACCCATAGTATTAATAGTTGAGGCCATTCAATGTAAGGTGGAATAGGTCCACTAAAGTATTAAATAAGGCCCACTCTGGTAGTTAGATATAATAAATGTAAGAGGACTTTATATATGTTAAGTACCAAATACTTACATACGAAAACACTACAAATATTCATAGAGTAATATAGAATAACCACACTTTTATTATAAGAAAACCCTTCATGTAGGGAAACACCATACAATGGATCCTATTATGTAAGGGATCATCTCCTATTCACTTGCCTCTTCGAGGGGGCATCCTCCTATTGAGATACCACTCCAAATACAATACTTATCATCTTGTCTCATTACATTTCTTGAACCCATTTATATAGTGCTACCAACCACCTATGAACATTCTAGAAGTGGAACCTTCTAAGAAGTCCTCTTACATTTATTATATCTAACTACGATAGTGGGATTTATTTAATACTATAGTGGACCTATTCCACCTTACTTTTAATGGACTCCACTATTATCACTATGGGCCCACTGGTCCCCCCCACTACCTCTCTAGACACCTAACACTTGGGACTCTAGTATAGTATTTTATGGAATGAAGACTCAAATCCCAACGTAGTCTTCTATGGAATGAAGCTACATAATTCTCGATCGAATGAAGAATCCTCCAATGTGTGTGAATTACATCAGGAATAACACTCACAGTGAGGTGAGTGGCCCCAATAAGTGTTGGGCTGACCCTTCTCCCAGTACTGGGCTACATACTAGGGGAGATAGGGAAAATTTACATCTGGAGTAGATGTTCCCCGATGTAGTATTGCATGGATGTAAGACTTGAGGTGCTTGAGGTGCAATTCCACGTTTCTGATAACATTGAGATAAATGCATTCAAAGAGTGATTCTATGGGAATATGTACATTCTAGGACTGATATTGATCATTCTAAATATTCTCATGATCATGTGGGAATGTGGACATCGTAGGAATGACTATGAGATAAATGTGGATCCGATGTGGTAATAATTCTTGTCATGGGAGGAGAATGACCTTAGGTGTTAGACACGTGGTTGTGGATATGGATCATAAATATCTCTAATGAGGATCATGGATAAACTTTTCTATAATAGAAGAATACCAAGAACAATACAAGATATGCTTGGAGAATGCCTTCCTCGTTGAGAGGGAGTATTGATGGTTGCAAACTTGTGAGACATTCTTCTGTGACGATACTCCTCGATGGAATGAGTTAAGTATGACACTTATTGATGGATTGATAGGTTGTACTGGTTTATTTCCCAACATCCTTGAGAGTATACCAAGTGGACATTTCATGGGCGAGTAGGTCCTTGATGATGCAGTATGGGTGAGTAGGTCCTAGTGCCACACTACGAGAGATTAGGTCCTATTGTGTTCTAGTGGTGACGAGGCCCTAGAAAAGGTACGCATTAGGTGTAACCATGTGAGACATGATGATGTTACCAGTAGCATGGTCTACATGACCATGGCATGGTCGTAGGACCATGGAATATCTTATGAGGCTATGAGGACCAAAGGAAAAACATCATGGAGAATACCTCCCTAGCTAAGAGAGAGTGTTGATGTTTCTGGTAGTTGCAGGATATATTCACCTTTGAGATAACCTTTATTATAGATGAAGCTGCCAAGAATTCAAAGGAAAACCGTTGGAAGTCAAAGAAGATCCCAGAAGAGAAGTCAACTTCAAAAAATAATAAATAAGAATTATCATGCTCTAGAAGTAAAGTTAGCTCCAGAAGAAAAAGATAAACATAAAATATATTTTCCAGAAAGTCAAGTCGCCCCTACCAGAAAATTCAGTGGAAATATTAGTATAAATAAGAGTGGTTCCTGCTTCACTTAGAACACTCTCTCTTGGAGATATAGTGAAATTTTGGTGGAGATATGCAGTTGTAGCTACAGAAAGAAGGAAGTAGGGCACATCATGGTTAGGGTTTCCTCATACCTCTCACTAGGGATTTTATTTTGTGATGCGCATGGTGAAGGCCATCCACTCTATCACTCTATATAGAGTGAATTGCAGTTGCATTGTTGGTTATCTCTTGGTAGAGGATAGACACCCTTGTGCTCTAGCTAGGTTACGTTGCATCTATGTTGTTGGGTTATCTTCTTTGTGGTTTTGTATAGTGGATGGAGATTCTTCTTGGTTATTTTGTCTTGGAAAGGATATTCTCTATAAGAAGGTTGTTGGGTTTTCTCCCCTTATGTAGAAGTGTTTCCCAGGATGTATATGTTATGCTCAGGGGTGGAACGAGTAGGTGCATATGGTTGGGTGGCAATGGTGCAACATCACCTATGGAGGAACAAGAATGAAAAAGAACTTTAAATTGCTATGGTAAATATAATGTTAATGTAATTAACAAAAATTCAACACATGTTTTGTTGTTAGAAGGCAATGGATCATATCAAGTATTATATAAATTCTAGTAGCAGGACATGGACGTTGATGCACTACATGGGAATCCACTACAATAACAAAAAGAGTTAAAAGGAAATTATTAGTTATTATTCATAGTGGTTTTTCATTAGTACAAATATCATTACTATGTTTTTTACCTACATGAGTACTTGAAACCATTGGTTGGATTGTCGTTGGTTCCTCTTCTCTCCAAGCACCCTCATATACATACTCTTCCATTGTAATGAGAAAATTTATAAGTACACCATATGAAGGAAATAAATATAATCATCATATTATACATTTTATTTTAAATACATGCATATTATGATGGGTCTTCAAACCACTGGTATCATGTGGTTTTTGTCCACCACCATCAAATGAATCAACATTACTTTCATACTCAAAACAAATAGACACATTAATTGATGGGTTAAATCAATAATCAACATATTTGACAAGTAATCAACAACTACAATCTTGTCATTTTATTTACCAACTCATTTGAATGGTTAGATTATGTTTGTCCCTTCCTTTGTTGATTTTCTACTATAGCTTGAAATTTGAACTTGAAGTCGAGCATCAAGTCTTCTTCATTGGTGAAAGTGTTGAATGAATCCCCTATATTGCATGGAATACAATTAAGATATTTTCTTACTAGTTGGAATTATATAAATTTTGCATCATGATATTGTTGGCATGTAGTTATAAAACCCTAGGTTCAAGTTATTAAACCAACAAACCCTTTATATATTGACCCTTTTAGCATCACCTACATGCAAGTGAAGTCTCTCCTGAGGCATCTACTAGGGCCTTAGGAACCAAGTTTCTATAGGGATGAGGGGATGTGAGGATATCAACATAACTATTAATGCTTATCCACTATGCGCACAATATCCCTATTTAGACCCCTTTTATTAGTCAACAAACCCTATGCGTGGTTTTCGTAAACTAGCAGATCATTACCTTTAACATAAAATTTGTGTGGCATTGACACATCTAAGATCCATTCAGTAAAATAAACCTTATTGTGCAGAAACAATATAATATATATCACGACATAAATAACCCACTGGATTATTCATTATTATTTCGCACCAACCATATATTAGACAGATCTATACTATCATGCATAAACACAACATCAATGAGTAATCACATCAAAAAATACATTCAAACACAATATTTTAACATGGTTCACCCAATCCGTGGGCTACGTCCACAATGGTTGGAATCTATATTAGTATTCATGTAATAATAACCTCAAGACTACACACTGTGCTTACAAAATATACAACATGGTGTAATACCAAAACCTGCATTGCCACTCTGCAGTGCGAGCCTATCTCTGCAAAATATCCCCAAAACCCCAAGTATAAACTCTCTTCATCAATCATGAACAACCTAATCTCTCATTCTCAATAGCCTCTTCTTCCCCGACACTTGACATATTTATAAATAGAATTAGGGGTGAAAACCATAATACCTTATCCCCAAAACCCTAATAGGTCTTAACAATTTTCCTACCTTTGCATTGATTTGCTACTTTTGCACTAACATGCTTCTTTTCCTTATTTTTCTCTAACATGGTTCTTTTCTTTCTTTTTCCCTACTTTTTCCTGCAAACTACGCCCTTTCCATGCACTCTAGTCCTACCTTCTACCCTTTCATATGCTATGGGACAACTCCCAAATTTCAATTATTCTTATCCAAAATTACTTTCCAACAGCCCCCCAACACTTCCCTATGGCTTATCTGTTACGAGAAAAATCTCTCTATGCCTAGGGTGAACCACAACAGACGGAAATGACTGCAGAAATCAAATATATCCCAACAACATGCTATATAAACCAATGTGCAAGCAAGATAAGAAAGAGTCCTACCTCATCCAGATGTTCGATGATATCCATCGTTGATCACTTTGACCCAAAGCTATATACCTGCAACAAGTCCTCAACAAACAAGTAAAAACAAACATATGGTAGAAATATAAAAGGTTATCACATTAGATAGCGTAATTCATCAATATACATAACAGATACGCCCATGGATAATAACTCATATATTTGCAAGATATCAATTGGATGGGAAATGAGAATTTATATTAATAAATTATCAGCAGAAGTGAAAATATTATAGACTCCCATGTCGGCACTATTCAAAACCAGGAAACCAAGTTCCTTCCAACTGGGCCTCCACCACTTCAATCCTCCACCAAAGGAAAGCTCATATAAGGGAGAGAATGAGGTTCTCCATCAATAAGGGAAGTTCTTGGGGGATGAACATTGTGTTCATACTTAAAGGACAAAGGGATGCAGACTCAATATGAAGTAAATAATTTCTCGAGAGTAAATTTGCTCTCAAAGTTGAATTCTTTCCATTTTTCCATAGCTCAGAATTGGCCTCTTTATAGCCTTCAAAATACAATTGAAAGGCCGAGTCAGAATGCTTCCAATATATGGAAGGCCAAGGATCAGATATCCCCTGTTGTGACATGGAAACCCAACATTTAATTTTGATTTTTTGGCACAAATCTCGATGTACACGGGCTGTAGTGGATCAGCCTGCATATACACTTGCACACTTGGATATTCCAACCCATTCCTCCAAAGATATAGATTCTAGGAATAATCATGCCACAAGGAAAGACAAATCTCAGTGACATAACTCCATGGTTGGCGATAAAGGTGGGATTATTGGAGCCAGAAGGGGTCCCTACTGTTGTAGGAAAATCTCCCTGTGGACAGGTATATTGCCTCAAAGAGCTAGACCCTAAACTCTAAGACAGAAAGTGCTTAACGTGGACACTAACTTCCTTTCAAATATATACAAACTAATGCATGAGAAGGAAGGAGAATAGAAGTACCTCTTTATCGACGTTTGTCCCTGCACGCTCCGAGTCGAGCTCCAATCTTTCGCTCCTCGATGAGTCCTGTAGACAAACAAAGTACGACCACTTCCTACTCTATTGATATTAGCTTGAAAACAGATCTATCTATCAACGATAAGTTCATGTAGGATCAGACACAAACTAGAAATAAAGAGGTCAAGCATGTCATATTAATGAGAATAACAACAACAATACTTACAATCGTAGATGCAAATGTGACAGCTTTGTCAAGTCCCCTTTGTCTAACCCTTGCTTGAAAGATCCATGACTTGGATGATAACAGATTCATTGATCACTCTCCTTTGGCTGACTGTGTGTTTCCTATGAGATCATAGGTTTCATGCTAGCAATTCTTCCCCCTTATCTCTGTTCCAACACCACTTATGAGGTCATAAGTTTGGTGTGATTCTCTCTTTTCCTCTCCCCTTTCACCATGAGAAAGCTTGCTTATATAGCCTTGGAGAGGCTTTAACCACTTGAGATATCCTTGGGGAGGTTGAGCATTTTCCTCCTTCAGTTGAGGATCTTCCCTAAGATCATGGCTGGACTAGGGATTCGAATCCAACTGCCTTCCAAGAATGAAAGGATCCTTCCCCTATTCATCTCAACAACTTAACCACTACCCAGAATAGGTAGCGCTCCCTCAAAAGGACCATCAGAGCGTTGTAGCGCCACCTAGTAGGCTTTAGGGGGGCTCCAACGCTCTCAAAATCCATAACGCTCCCTCAAAAGGGCCAGAGGAGCTTTATAACACTCCCAGACAGTGTAAGGGGGAGCGTCGGCGCTCCCAGAAGAGTTATAGGGGAGTGCTCTCCTTCAAAAGCTTAGTTTTTTTAGTCTTTTCATATGGAAAAAGGTTCATGAGCCTGATGACTCATTTCTCTTCTTCCAAATCAAATGTTTGAGGTGTTTTAAGTGTCCTTCTCAGGTCGTTATAGGTATGACATAGGCATCATGGTAGTATGCTTCCCTGACACTTGTGAGAAAAATGCAACACTTGTGACACTTGTAATGACGACACTTGCGACACTATCGAAGTGAGTAATTTTGATGTGTAACAGATTGCCCCCCAAAGTATGAAGTTAGAAGACAGGAACTAATAACTGAAATGCTTTGTAGACTTTCAAGAAAGGGTATAGATGTAGAGAACCTGACAAAAGCTGCACACAAACATCCAACAAATATTATGACATGTTTCAAACCCAAGGCAGGCATACCTATGCTTGGGTGATCAAGACTTTCAAGATATGGCCGCCATAAAATACACTGCGGATCCATAATTGTATTGATAAAAAGGTATAGCCACTGAAAATACATTATGGATCTATACTCCCATGACTTGAACTGATCGTAGCCACGAAGAATACATAGTGGATCTACGAAATGATAAGACATAGCCACGACCAATACAAAGTGGATCTATGTAACAATATATGTTTCATTGTTCAAAAGAAACTCCATTGCAACCTGGGAAAAGTACATATCAAAGTGATCACTCAACCCAGGGTCTTCTTACCGATCCCAACGTAGTACAAATTTAACCATGTGAATATATGTCCTGATGTCGAACATGACAGAAACCACTTGATTACCGGTCAATGATGTAAACCGTTAACAAGCATGAGAGAGATCACCATTAATGTCAATGATTCCCAAGGTACCCTAGTACATTCCAACGAATGTGAATGGATGAGTTGGAGTCAAACATCCGTGGAATCATTCGATCAGAGGTCAATGAGGTAAACTTACTGTTGAATGTGAGGAGGCCTAGCATTGAGGCATGCAGGTCCCAAAGTACTAACTGGTTTCTAAGCCTAATACCTGGATAATGTTCTGAGGTCGACAAGAATAGGCTCATCGAAGGAGGGCCTTGATGTATCCCCCATCAATGACATGAAACAAACATAGAGATGTAATTGGTAGATCGAACGAACATGGACTGACATGGGTTTGGAGACAAGATATTTGTGATGGCTGACTCTCGAGGCGGATACTTCCCTTGAACACTGAGGCACAATAGCAAAAGCATGACATGGACCAACACTTGATGATGCATTGGATGCTGTGACCTGCGTCGGGTGACCCAAAGGAGTGAAAGAAACTCAAAGGATTGGCAGAATGCAAAGGTTCAGCGGATTATAATGCGTGCAAATGACAAAGTGTCATGTTCAAGGGAGACTCTAAGAATTACTTAGTAATGTTCTCAATAGACTGCTTGGCTTGATTCTTTCAATTTTCCCCCCATCCAAATAGACGAGTACCTCTTTTTTATTTAATGAGCTTGAGGAGGATAACACATCCTCAATAAAACTCAGCTTCGGTAAGTTCTTCTTCCTTTGTTTAATGAACTAGAAGAAGTAAGGGTTCGATCCCATATGGGCATGTCGATGTTTTTTTTAGCGAGTCCAAAGACAGAAAACTCGAAGGTTTTTCATGATTATAGAGTCTGGAAAAACACTTAAAAGAGAACTCTCTCAGTTCCTTTTTCGTAAAATAGTCTAATGAGACTGAAAAAGAGATAAACTATCACTCAATAGATGTTTTCTTCAAATACTTTAATGAGCGTGAAGAGAATAAGGTCGCTCGGTAATATTTTCATCTTTAGAGAGTCTGAAAAGGACTTAAAGATGACTCCAATGTTGTCCTTTCTCGTAATGTTAGTCTCGCGAAGCCGAAAAAGAGATAAATTATCACTCGAAAGACGCCATTTCAAATCGTTTAACGAGTGGGAAAGGAAGCAAGATCACTCGGTAATATTTTCATGTTTAGAGAGTTTGAAAAGATCTTAGAGAAGACTCCAGGGGGTTCCTTTTTCGTGTATCCATACAGGTCCGAAAAAGAGATAAAAGTCTACCCAGATGCATTCTCATGTATTTACGAGCACGTGAAAGAGCAAAGACTAAGCTTAGTATGCCCCCAGCTTGAAAGCTAGTGGCTTAACTCCAAAATTGACGCAAACGTACCACCCACACGGGCACGTCCGCTCACACAGGACCTTCCTCTCTTCTTGGCCTGAAGAACTCAAAGGTTCTCTTGATTCCCTATCGGGAATCTTCCTACCCACAGATTCTCTTCATCGCGCAATCCCCTTCCTTAACTTCTCGGAGGATCGGAACTCACAACTTCGCGAGTCCAATGATCGAGTGCTACACCCTCGGATCCCCGAGATCCGATGGTCAGTCAACTCGTTGACTTTTCCCTGAGGGATTTCTCTACTTGTGCCCTAGCTACTCGCAATACCAAGCTCTTGGTTCTACAACCTCCGATAACCGAGGTACTGAAACTTTGATGTGTGCATGTGACTTGACCTGTCCACACCCGACACTTCCCTCGGGACTTCCGCGCTATCGTTACCTCGCTCCCTCGCGACTTTGCTACTCGCAAGGTTGAATAACTTCCCTGTCAACTTCCGAGGTCCGAGGTGCCGAAACTCGCGACCTCGCTCCCTCGTGAATTGACGATTTCTGTGGCCAAGTCCTCGAGCCTTTTCTCGCGAGGCTCCGATGCATGATCCCACGTGCATATCCTATGGTCCTCCCATGATCCGGATCCAACGGCTATCCACCTCCTCGCACCTCGCATCCTTGTGACTCGGAGTACCCAATGGTTGGGCTCTCACCCTACGAGCTCCCGAGTTCGTGAGATCCTTAGATCTCCGCAACCTGTCCTACTCAAATGGATGGCTCACAGCCTCCTTGCAGTCTCACAACTCTCCTTACCAAACTTAGGGCACTTTCCTCATGAGGTCCCGATAGGCAATCTCGTGAACAATCCAACGACCCTGACCGACTTAGATCAATGGTGCTGCCCCTCCTGAGCTTTGAATCCTCTCCATGCTTGCGCTGTAACTACCTTGCACCTCTGGGAGATCCAACAGCTCTCGAAACTTCATGAAATATCTCCCAAAGATTTCGTCCGTTTGTTCTCCCCTTTAGGATTCTGCGAAGTAAAACAGTGTCTCTCCACGAGACTCGTTTTCTCGCTCACTAACCTGTGACACTTTCCCCTGACTTCCAACGACAACTTCCTTGCACTTAGCCTTTAGTGAATTCAAAGGCCTATTCCTCCTGATCTTTTCCACAAATTTAACAGTCTCTTAGGAAAAAGAGATCTCTGTCCACGCACTGGCAACTCTGGCCTGAACCCTTTCACAGCACAAACTCCCGATGCTCTTCTTCAACGATATTACGAAGTTTCTATACCTCCTGAGCTTTCCCACTCTGACTCTTTCAGAGGGACTTGCACACACTCCTCGCGGAAATCGTTCAACAACTCTCAAGTGTTGAATCCCTTCGACTCTGGGCCACTCCTGCAGCAGCTGTCTTTGATTCCCTTTTGCTCAGGTTCACAACTGAGGCTTCCGCTTCAGCCTGCGCACTCCTTGCATGAATTCAACAACCCACTTCCACTTCTGGGTGAATGAGAACAAGTGTTAAACTACTGAGCCTTCATCAACACACTCCTTGCGGATGTATTCAACTGCACACTTTGCAGGAATCTCCTAGCTCAGATAGAGAAACAATTGAAACTTATTCTCTCTCCCTTTCAAACTTCAGTTTGAAACATGAAATCATATGCACAACATATACAAAGCAAATGCATAACAAGAAAGCAAACATTCATGAGCATAACATCAGTACACAGAGAAAACAACACAAACCATGAGCCTGAATCAAAACTTCCTTCTATTGATTCAAATGCATGTACATGGGTGTTCTTCATACAATATTCTCTACTTTCTTCTCTCTTCTCCTGGGTTGATAATATTACAATTCACAATGAGGGTGTCTATATCCATTTTCCCTCTCGAACTCCAAACTATCAAATCTAGACTTAAAATCCTATCTACCAGCATTAACTAGATTAAATGCCTCCTATCTACCAAAGGACGAGAGCTTAAAGGCTCAAGGTCCAATACAATATAAAATGTGCCTTCATAAATGGTTCATTAAATACTTTCATTACAATCCCAAAGCACTTTCAAAAATTTGGGTTTGTTTGTCCAGCTGATCTCCACTTGATGTGCCGGCTCGCTTGCTGAGTTGGCGATGCTCCTGCATCATACTCCTTGGCTTGAAAAACTTTCATGGGCTCCTGTCCATGAGCTCTTGCATGGTCTTTCCATGCTTTTGAATCACTGCTTCAGTCTCCCAGCTGGCATCTTCCACAGGATGGTTCTTCCATTTGACGAGATACTCAAAGTATTCCTTTCATCTGGTCTTTTTGCTCGCCCTCTTGTCAAATATTCGCTCCATCTGTGGCTTCTCTGCAATCGACATCTGCTTCTTCCACTGAATTTATGGTTGTTCATCATTCCCATATCCTGCTTCCTTAGCCTTATATGGATATAAGTCTGAGACATTGAATGTCAGAGATATTCCGATCTCATCCGGCAACTCAATTTCATAAGCGTTTTCTCCCAATTTATTTAGGACTCTGCATGGCCCAATTTTCTTCATTTTCAGCTTGTTGTATGTTCCCCTTGGGAACCTTTCCTTCCTCAGATGTTCCAGAACTAGATCACCAACTTTGAACTGAAGTTGTCTCCGATGTTGATCCGCTCTGCGCTTATATTCCTAGTTTGATTTGAGCAATCGCTCCTTCACCCTGTTGTGAATTTCTTCCATCACCTCTGTGAATTCTTCAGTGTTTTCACTCTTAGTCATTATCTGCTTTGAGTCCCTCAGTTCATATACTCCTCTTGGCTTCCTGCCATATAAAATTTCAAATGGAATTTTTCATGTGCTCCTGTTCACTGAGTCGTTGTATGCAAACTCTGCCTATGGCAACACATTGCCCCAACTGCTGTGGTGCTCTTTCACCAAGCTTCTTAATAAATCTCCCATACTTCTATTTACCACCTCTTTTTTCCCATCCATTTGAGGATGATAGGAAGAACTAAACATCAAGTTAGTTCCCATCTTCTTCCAGAGTGTCCTCCAGAAATGTCCAATGAATTTTGTATCCCTGTCCGATACTATGCTTCTGGGTAACCCATGAAGTCTAACAACCTCCTTGAAAAAGAGATTTGCGATGTGAGTCGCATTGCTGGTCTTCTGGCATGGGATAAAATGTGCCATTTTGGAAAACCTGTCAACCACCACAAAGATTGAATCATGTCTTCTTTGCATCCTAGGCAATCCCAATACGAAATCCATGCTGATTTCATCCCATGGCTTCTCAGGTATGGGAAATGGTTGATAGAATCCCACATTCTGCTTCCTTCCCTTCAAATGTTGGCAAATTATACATATGTCAAAAAACTTTTTGACTTCCGACCGCATCCTTGGCCAAAAGTATGCTTCTCTCAGCTTTGCAAATGTCTTGTCGTGACCAAAATGCCCTTCTAATCCACCACTGTGTTTTTCTTTTAACAGATTCTCCCTCATGGAGCAATTTGGAATGCATAACTGATTTCCTCTGAACAACAGTCCATTTTGGATCATGTAATCTATCCACGAGCTTCTATCTCTGAGAACTGGATTCTCAACTGCCTCATATGCCTCTGCAAAATCTGCATCACCTGCATACATGTCCTTAAGATTCTCAAAACCCAATGTTTTGATTCAGAACTCCTGCAACAACAAACACTTCCTGCTCAAAGCATCAGCCACTTTGTTAGCAGTACCTGAAATGTGTTTAATTACAAATGTAAAATTCTGCATATATTCTACCCATTTAGCATGTTTCTGATTCAACTTCTCATGTTGAGTCACAAACTGTAATGCATGATTATCACTATACAGAACAAATTCTTTTGGGATCAAGTAATGCCTCCACTTCTTCAATGCCTGTATGATAGCATAAAACTCTTTTTCATACGTGGATTACTTTAGTTTTTCCTCATCCAGCTTCTCACTGAAATATGCAATTGGTCTGTCCTCCTGGCTCAAGACCGCTCCTATGGCAAATCCACTTGCATCACATTTCACCTGGAACACTTTCGTAAAATCCAGCAACACCAAAACTGGTTGTTCTGTGATATTTTGCTTCAACAGATTGAAGCTCTTCTCTGCCTCTTCAGTCCAATGAAAAGATTTATTTCTTTTCTTGATAGTATCCATCATTGCTGTGCTAATTCCACTGAAATTCCTGATGAATTTTCGGTAGAAACTAGCCAGTCCATGAAAACTTCTCACCTCAAAAATATTTCTCAGTGATGGCCAATTTTTAATTACCTCCACTTTACTTGGATCCATCTTTAATTCATTTGCCGATATGAAAAATCCCAAGTAAATGAGTTATTTCTTCATAAATGAAGATTTCCTCATGTTGATCAACAACTTCTCTTGTTGTAGCTTCCTCATTACTGTAGCTAAATGCTTCAGATGTTCTTCTTTTGTCTTGCTGAAAATCAATATGTCATCCAGATAAACAATGAAAAACTTACCAATGAGTTCCTTCAACACTTCATTCATTAGCCTCATGAATGTACTCATTGCATTCGTCAAGACAAAAGGAATGACTAGCCATTCATACAACCCTTCATTGGTTTTGAAGGCTATCTTCCACTCATCGCCTTCTCTCATGCGAATATGATGGTATCCACTTTTCAAATCAACCTTTGAAAAAAATTTGGCTCCACTTAAACAGTCCATCAAGTCATCCATCCGTGGAAATGGAAACCTATACCTGATGGTTATCTTGTTAATGGCTCTGGAATCAGTGCACATTCTCCATCCTCCATCTTTCTTTGGACTCAGTACTGTTGGAACAACACACGGACTTAATCTTTCCCTGACCAAACCTTTGTCCAACAACTCCTGCACCTGCCTTTTAACTTTTTCGTTCTCCTGCGGCGTCAACCTGTATGCTGCTTTGTTTGGAAAATTGGCTCCTAGTATGAGGTCTATATGATGACTCACGCTCCTCATCGGTGGCAACGAATGAGGTAATTCATCCACCACTATATCAGCGAACTCTTCCAGCAGTTCCTGAATTTCCTCCGACAGATCATCCACTCTTGTGTTGGTCAAAACAACTTTTGGTTTCCTGACCACAAAGAATTTTGGATCTTCCTTCTTCTTTACTTCTGCCAGAAGTTCCTTCCCACTCATGATAAGTACCCTATTGTTCACTTCCGGTTTCACCTCCTTATCTTTTATCGGAAGTAACATGTGTGTTCTTCCATTCTTCTCCAAAGTATACGTATTCATCTTCCCATCATGAATTATGTTCCTGTCATACTGCCATGGTCTGCCTAGCAATAAATGACATACATCCATAGGAATAACATCACAGAGTATTTTATCATTGTATCCTCCTATCTTGATGTCCACTAAGCACTGTTTAGTGACACTCACTTGATGTCCCTTCTGTAGCCATGAAACTTTGTATGGACTCGGGTGATCAGTTGTTTCCAACTCCAGTTTCTCCACCATCTTGGTTGAAACGAGATTTTCTGTGCTACCACTATCCATGATAACCTTGCACTTCATGTCTTTGGTCTTGCATGTGGTTCTGAAAAGACTGTTTCTTTGAACCGTGTTCTCCACCTCCTTCTCGGGTGTTAAGAGAGCCTTACGCATCATCAGCGACCTTCTGTCTTCTGCGTCTTCTGCTTTAGTAGCTCACCTCTGTGCCTCAACGATGTGAGCTTCTCCTCCATCTGTCTTCCTATCTGGATAGTCAACTGCCTTGTGTCCATTCTTCCCACACGTGAATCATGTGATGACTCCACTTCTGCCTCTTCCTCTACCTCTGGTACGAGGAAATTTGTTAACATCAGCGTATCCTCCGCTCTATTCCGTCTGCTGCCTTCGTTGTTCAGCGTGTTGGCCTTGCTGTGAACTTCCACCTCTTTTTGTTCTCGTCTGAGGATTTTTCCAGTCGTCCTTAGATTTCTGAAACCTATCTTGGGAAACTGGCTTACCTTTTGGCTAGCTCCTACCTCGGCCTCGCTGTACTGGCTTACGGCTTAGCTTTTCCTCAACTTTCAATGCCATCTGATACGCATCCTCCACCGTTCTGATGGTTTTCATACTCATATCATCCTGGATATCGTATATTAAGCCATTCATATACCTGGCAACTTTTTCATCATCGCTCTCCCGATGACCTGCTCTGATATTGAGCTTGTAGAATTCCTCGGTATACTCCTTTACTATCATCAACTTCTATCTCAGGTTCTGCATTCTCTTGAACAGTGTGATTTGATAATCCCTTGGGATGAATTTTGCCTTCATCTTTGCAATCATTCGATCCTAGCTTTTGATCTTTTTCTTTCCTTTGGAACATCTATCTTCTTGAATCTCCTCCCACGATAATGCTGCGTGTCCCTTCAGTTTTTTGATAGCATGCCTAACCTTTTTATCCTCCTCGATGTCCTCATAATCGAAGTAGGTGTCAAGAGCTCGGATCCAATCCAGAAGCTCTTCTGCATCCAGACTTCCTTCATAAGTTGGAATGTCCATCTTTGTTTTTGAACTCATCCGGGAGATAGCTTTAATTAATCGTTCATTGGCTACATATTTGGTTGCAACTTCTCCTTGTTGTTCAGTTTCAACTTTGCCTTCAGAGTCACTCATATCTCCAACATTGGCTGTGCATCTCTGCACTGCTTCCATATCTTCTAATCTCGCTCGGAGATCACGTATCTGCCTCTCCATCTCTGGATTCTGTACTTGTCTCCCTCTTCCTCTCTGGGTTCCCCTATCCTCTGGATCGGGTGATTTTCTTTCTCTCCTCGGTGACATGTTGAAATTTTCTTTTCTTCCCTGCTATAGAAAACGGAGAAATACCCTCGCTCTGATACCACTTTGCGTGCGTATCAGAGTGCTTCTTTCCTTCCTCGCTCCTCTTGCCTGAAATATACAGACAATAAATCTGCTCTGATACCACTCTGATGCAAATGTTCCACCCACATGGGCACATCCTCTCACACAGGACCTTCCTCTCTTCTCGGCCCAAAGAACTCAAAAGTTTTCTTGATTCCCTATTGGGAATCTTTCTACCCACAGATTCTCTTCGTCGTGCGATCCCCTTCCTTAACTTCTCGGAGGATCGAAACTCGCAACTTCGCGAGTCCAACGGTCAAAATCTACACCCTCGAATCCCTGAGACCTAATGGTCAGTCAACTCGCTGACTTTTCCCTGAGGGATTTCTCTACTCACTCCCTCGCTACTCGCGATACCAAGCTCTTGGTTCTACAACCTCCGATACCTGAGGTACCGAAACTTCGATATGTGCATGTGACTTGAACCATCCATGCCCAACACTTCCCTCGGGACTTTCGTGCTATTTCTACCTCACTCCCTCGCGACTTCGCTACTCGCGAGGTTGAATAACATCCCCATCAACTTCCGAGGTCCAAGGTGTCGAAAATCATGACCTCGCTCCCTCGTGACTTCACGATTTCCATGGCCAAGTCCTCGAGCCTTTTCTCACGAGGCTTTGATGCACGACCCCACGTGCAGATCCAATGGTCCTCCCGCGATCCGGATCCAATGGCTATCCACCTCCTCGCACCTCGCGTCCTCGTGACTCGGAGTACCCAATGGTTGGGTTCTCACCCTGCGAGTTCCCGAGTTCGCGAGATCCTTATATCTCCGCCACCTGTACTACTCAAATGGAGAGCTCACAGCCTCCTCGCAGTCTCACGACTCTCCTTACCAAACTTAGGGCACTTTCCTCACGAGGTCCCGATAGGCGATCTCGTGAGCAATCCAAGGGCCCTGACCGACTTAGATCAACGGTGCTGCCCCTCCTAAGCTTTGAATCCTCTCCACACCTGCGTTGTAACTACCTTGCACCTATGAGAGATCCAACGACTCTCGGAACTTCGTGAAATATCTCCCAAAGATTTTTTCCGTCCGTTCTCCCCTGGAGGATTCTGTGAAATAAAACAGTGTCTCTCCACGAGACTCGTTTTCTCGCTCGCCAACCTGCAATGCTTTCCTCCGACTTCTAACTGTAGCCTCCCTGCACTTATTCTCCAGTGAATTCAAAGGCCTATTCCTCCTGATCTTTTCCACAACTTCAACAGTCTCTTAGGAAAAAGAGATCTCTGTGCACGCACTGGCAACTCTGGCCTAAAATCTTTCACGGCACAAACTCCCGGTTCTCTTCTTCAACGATATTACGAAGGTTCTATAGCTCCTAAGCTTTCCCACTCTGACTCTTTCAGAGGGACTTGCACGCACTCCTCGTGACAATCGTTCAACAAATCTCAAGTGTTGAATCCCTTCAACTCTGCGCCACTCCTGCAGCAGCAGTCTCTGATTCCCTTTTGCTCAGGTTCACAACTGAGGCTTCCGCTTCAGCCTGCGCACTCCTTGCACAGCTTCAACAACCCACTTCCACTTCTGGGTGAATGAGAACAAGTGTTAAACTACTGAGCCTTCATCAACACACTCCTTGCGGATGTATTCAACTACACACTTTGCAGGAATCTCCTGGCTCAGATAGAGAAACAATTGAAACTTATTCTCTCTCCCTTTCAGACTTCAGTTTGAAACATGAACTCATATGCACAACATATACAAAGCAAATGCATAACAAGAAAACAAACATTCATGAGCATAACATCAGTACACAGAGAAAACAACAAAAACCATGAGCCTGAATCAAAGCTTCCTTCTATTAATTCAAATGCTTGTACATGGGTGTTCTTCATACAATATTCTCTGCTTGCTCCTCTCTTCTCCTGGGTTGATAATATTACTATGCACAATGAGGGTGTCTATATCCATTTTCCCTCTCGAACTCCAAACTATAAAATCTAGACTTAAAATCCTATCTACCAGCATTAACTAGATTAAATGCCTCCTATCTACCAAAGGACAAGAGCTTAAAGGCTCAAGGTCCAATACAATATACAATGCACCTTTATAAATGGTTCATTAAAGACTTGCGCTACAATCCCAAAGCACTTTCAAAAATTTGGGTTTGTTTGTCCAACTGATCTCCGCTTGATGTGCCGGCTCGCTTGCTGAGTTGGCGATGCTCCTGCATCAAGAATGATCAATAAAGGCTGGAGTCATGCCCCCCCAAGCTTCAATTCATTCACTGGCTCTAAGGTTGTCACCAATTTCTCTAGTAGATGAGAAAAAGGAGAAAGGTGGATGAAAAGAAGGTTTAAGAGAGGTGATTGTTTCATTTTTTAATGAGCTTGACACAAGAAAAGAACTATGCTCAAGACCTCTGTTTCATTTTTTAACGAGCTTGCCACAGAGAAGAGAAACTATGCTTGTGGTTTCATCTGGATCATGGCTTCCAAGAGGATAATGCTCTAGAAGGGTACCATGTCAAAGGATAAAACGTGGTCATGGCTTCTAAGAGATCTTCACTGGATGGGATAATCACTCAAGAAAGGACACATGTCGAGGGTCATGATAGGAGTAAGGAGATCAGGATCCAATAATCCTACCGAAGAAATCATCATGTCAACTACCGGATCTAAATCATCAGAAGTTGAGGTCATGGGAGACAACATGCAAGATACCAGATATATAAAATATGCAGAACATAAATAAAATGCTAGAAATGGCAGAATAACAGTAAAATATCCAGCATAATCTTCACAATACAAAGAAATGATATACGAAATAGCAATAGAAAATCACTTTGATTCATAAAACAATGTTCACAAGCCTCTTCGAGGGGGAAACCTCCAGTCGAGCAGCGCTCTGTTACAATAATCTCCAAGCGAGGGTTTTCATACCCTTGACCCTTATTTATACTAAATATGTCTATTAAGAGAAGCATCTAGAGGAAGATCCTTCTAGAAGCGGAAGCTTCTATTAGGTCTTCTTACA
>JZKD02S0333854.1:57604-74065 GCA_000966675.3 Picea glauca
GATACAATAGCTTTCATGGCATAGACATAATCCCGCCCAAGGAGTAAAGAGAAATCCAAGGGGTCTCAGACTACCATGACATCAATAAAGACAGTTTTCCCTCCCAAAGTTATAGGAAACTGAGGAAGGATCCCTAAAGTTTGACTAGTTCTTATGTTAAAAGATAACAAATTCTGTGTAACCGGTGTAAGCTACGGACAACCCAAAGCATACCAAGCAACAAAAGACAAAATACTAACGGGCACACCTTCATCTATTAGCGTTTGAGGAACGTCCCGACCACGAACCTGTACTGTAATCTGGAAAGGAACGTGGGATGGAAGACGAGGTCTAGTTAGCACACCCCAATAAAAAAGGATGGCTTCATTACTTGGAGGGGGTTTCACAGGAGAAGGAGGAATGCCCCCCGACACGGTAGAGTCTGTATTAATGAGAAAAACATGGGCAGTATCGGTTTTACTCTCTAGAAGGGAAGTAGGATCGACTGATGATTGTATCGGATCAACCACTAGTGGACTTGGATAGACCACTTTAGCACTCTTCAGATGAAGGGTGGGACTGACCGAGGAAGGGACTGGATCAGTCACTTTGACATTCCTCAATGGAGGAATGGGATCGACCGATGGCGAAACTGGATCAACCACTTTGGCACTCTTTAGAGGAAAAGTGGGATTGACCGAGGAAGGGACTGGATTAGTCACTTTGACATTCCTCAATGGAGGAATGGGATTGACCGATGGCGAAACTGGATCGACCACTTGAGTTTCATTCTTAAAGGGAAGAATGGGGTCGACAGGTAGAAATGGATCGACCTCTTTGGTGTCACTCCCTAACAGGAGAGTGGGATCGACCAAGGATGAAAACAGATCGACCACTTTGTTGTCACTCTTTTGATGAAGAGTGGGGCTGATTGATGACAGAACTGGATCAACTACTTGGGTTTGTGTTTCAATCGAGGAGGAAAATATATTGACCACCTAATCAACCGGATTGACCGAGGATGGAACCAGATTGACCAGTCCATCAACCAATGATGGGTCCAAGGAAATCTTACGATAACCTTTTGGAAGTTGAAGTTTTTTAAAAAGAGAAGAAGCCTCGTCCATGCGAGGACAAAGGTGAGAGTAATGATTACCTTTACATAACATGCAAGGGAACTTGACAATTTGCTTCTTCTTACCAACTTGAACATCACTAGTTGATGGGGTATCATCAACATGACCGACAGAGGCCGATGACGTGGAATACCACATTTCTAAGACTTGGGTAAGACCGGGGCAATTCCTCAAAAAGTGGTCACCCTTACAAAGGCTACAAGGGAATTTGGATTTTGGATTCTTCATTTTAATCTTGTTGACCTCATAAACACTCCCAGTACTATTAACAGTAACTGGTTTCTTAGAGACAACATCTGATGTTGTTGGGGCCTTCGTCATTTTCGGGTTCTTCTTCTTCTTCTCTTTCCATTTCTTCTTCTTCTGATCAACCTGGCTACTTGCTTTAGAGATTTCATTAGGCGAAGAAGAAGAAATGGAAGGAGACTTAATGGGCGAAGAAGGTGAAAAGTCGACATGAGGTTGATGTGTGGGTGGTGTACTGACATCTAAAGTATTAGGTGCAGCTGAAACATTGGGAGGATTCGGGATCACCAGAGTGGGGAACAACCAAACTGATAATCCGATAGTGAGTCCTGGAAGACTCAGTGTGGCAACATATGGAGGACCAAAGTTTCCAAATGAAGGAAAGGTATAAGTTTCCCCAGGAGAAGGGGTTCCTCCATAGGTACTCCCGGGATTCGATGCCATTAACACTGACTCGACCTAAGGTCCACTAAGTAAAACAAACAACACACACTACAAATCTAAGAAGCAATCAATCAAACAAACCTTCCTATAATGAAACCACTAGTTGGTGATGAAATCCAACGTCGCGAGATCAAAATAGGAAGGGGTGGGGATAGAGAAGGTGGATCAGTTACATTGGTGACCTTCTTAATGGACTTATGCCTTGGTGCAAGATTCTACGCAGTAATTGTGGATTTACCCTCCAAGGAGCCCGAGTGAGTTTGACCAACGTCTGTTCCAGGTACAGTGAGACTTCCCTTCACCATCACCTTGTGTAAGACCCTAAATATTATGGCTACTAAGGTCACCAATTCATAGTCAGCCCCTGGGCAGGTACAGTCGACAGTCTAATCAGAACGTATGGGCAGGATAACAAGTCCGAAATCAACTTGAAAGGCTCCCACACATAATCGTGGGTATACCTTCCAATGACCCCCAATATACGATCTGACCACTACAAACAGTTGGGCCTCGGAGGGATAATCTCCATAACTCACCTGAATGCAACCTCGTGCGTAACCCCTGTGTGAGAGGGGGATCCCAACAAGACAATATGACAATTGTATTTGACTCTCCCTACCACAAGATACTAAGTTTGTTCAATAGCTTTGGAAAGTTATCCTTTCAACCTATTCCAAAGCCCTACACCTTAAACTAATGTACGTTTGCTAACAAAGATGTAAAAAGTCTGATAAATTTTAGTTAAGCATTGATTTTAATGGTTGTTGTTTACTCAGAGGGTGTACGAAAGTGAAACTGATGGAATGATGACTCAATTCCCAAAAATATGCATGAAATATGATAAACAATCGTTTCTTTTCAATGAATACCTATTTAAGGGAAAGAGGAAGAGTCGTTTTCACTATCAAACACTTAATAAGGAATTCCCTTAATCAATTTTTTTCTCAATCAAATCCAATATGATGCTACAACATTTTATAAATGCAAACTAATCATTAAGATGTATTTTTTTCATTTTTATGTGAATGATGATCAATTCAATGAAAAACTTATCCTGCCAACTACCCTTTCAGATCAAGGAGATTCGGACAAGAAAACGTAGATTTCGCACAAACAACATACCCTTTTGCAATCAAACAAGAGAAAGAAAACCAAAAACGCCAAAGGAAGGAGAAAGAGATTGGATCAGATGACCTCAAAAAAACAAATGAGAAGAGTCACAAACTTCTAATGTCCTTCATTAGAGTTCTCGCTCAGTCGGATAGGAGAGAAGACAGAGGGGGATTGATTTCAAGCTTTCAACAGCAAAAACTCAAAAATAATGAAGAAGGGCATAAAAAATGAACAACAAGGTGTTTTCTTCTCAAGATGAAGTATTTCATAGGTCAAGGGAAGAAGCATTGAATCTTAAAGCAGCTCAACAAGTAAGAAACAACGTTTTTTAACCTCAAAAATGCAATTTTTTGAAGGGATTTTGTGAAAACTAGGGATGGTGCTCTGTTGTAAGAGAAACCAGGGAGTTATAAATCTCTTTCCAACACTCTAAGGGAGCACTGGTGCCTTTATAACAAGGCAGGGGAGCACTGGTGCCCAAAACTCACAAAAATGTCCAAAACACCTTAAAATTCAGTCAAATTTTGACAAACAAGCTGAGTGTGATTGAGTGAAGGGTCAATCAGCAAATGCAATCAGATATAAGGGGTGAACAAGGCCTAAGAACAATCAAAGGGTAAGACAAGGTATATGAGGAGAAAAAAAAACCAAAAAGTTTCAATTTGAGAATCCCCAGCGGAGTCACCAGTTTCTGTTGTAGAAAAATCTCCCTGCGGACAGGTAGATTGCCTCAAAGAGATAGAACCTAAACTCTAAGACAGAAAGTGCTTAACGTGGACACTGAATTCCTTTCAAATCTATACAAACTAATGCATGAGAAGGAAGGAGAACAAAAGTACCTCTTTATCGACGTTTGTCCCTGCACGCTTCGAGTCGAGCTCCAATCTTTCGCTCCTCGATGAGTCCTGTAGACAACCAAAGTACGACCACTTCCTACTCTATTGATATTAGCTTGAAAACATATCTATCTATCAATGATAAGTTCATGTAGGATTAGACACGAACTAGAAATAAACAGGCCAATCATGTCATATTAATGAGAATAACGACAATAATACTTACAATCGTAGATGTGAATGTGACAGCTTCGTCAAGTCCCCTTTGTCTAACCCTTGCTCGAACGTTCCACGACCTGGATGATAACAACTTCAATGATCACTCTCCTTTGGCTAACTGTGTGTTTCTTATGAGATCATAGGTTTCATGCTAGCAATTCTTCCCCCTTATCTATGTTCCAGCACCACTTATGAGATCATAAGTTTGGTGTGATTCTCTCTTTTCCTCTCCCCTTTCACCATGAGAAATCTTGCTTATATAGCCTTGGAGCGGCTTTAACCACTTGAGATATCCTTGGGGAGGTTGAGGATTTTCCTCCTTCAGTTGAGGATCTGCCCTAAGATCATGGCTGGACTAGGGATTTGAATCCAATTGCCTTCCAAGAATGAAAGGATCCTTCCCCCATTCATCTCAACAACTTAACCACTACCCAGAATAGGTAGCACTCCCTCAAAAGGACCATCAGAGCATTGTAGCGCTCCCTAGTAGGATTTAGGGGGGTTCCAGTGCTCTCAAAATCCATAGCGCTCCCTCAAAAGGGCCAAGGGAGCTTTATAACGCTCCCAGACAGTGTAAGGGGGAGCGTCGACGCTCCCAAAAGAGGTATAGGGGAGTGTTCTCCTTCAAAAGCTTAGTTTTTTGAGTGTTTTCATATGGCAAAAGGTTCATGAGCCTACTGACTCATTTCTCTTCTTCCAAATCAAATGTTTGAGGTGTTTTAAGTGTCCTTCTCATGTCGTTATAGGTACGACATAGGCATCATGGTAGTATGCTTGCCTGACACTTGCGACACTTGTGAGCAAAATGCGACACTTGTGACACTTCTAATGACGACACTTGTGACACTATAGAAGTGAGTAATTTTGATGTGTAACACCTACCATCGCAATAGCAACAACCATTTTAACATGGGACCTATTGAATCAAAAGAAAAATTCCATATATGTTGATTAAAGGGATCTCCACCAACAATACCAAGAGTCGAAGTTGAGCTTGTCGTGACATGAAGCATCCAAATTTATTTAGAAATGGAATCCCCCCTCTTTAGAGCCATTTTCCATATGGACATAAGTATTGAGGTCTACGAAGGGTTAATGTTTTGAGACAATGATGCTTCCTGTCTTCGAGGTAGGGTCTGCAATGGGGTTTTCTTTGATGTAATATTAGGTTTTGCAAGGACAACATTCGTAGATGTCAATGCCTTCATGATCTTTCTTCAAAATCATCCCCTTAGCTCTTTTAGTGATGTTGTCTCCATATGTCGTATGAACAAATTACATGATTCTTGATCCTCTCCATATGTTGTCTCCATAGTCCGGAAGAACCTCCATTGGAAGAACTCGATCAAAAACGCTTATTTCCTGATCGAGTTTACCGAAAACTTTACACAGATCTTACCGTTAAATTGAGCCAAGCAGTAAGATGAAAACATGAAATATGAAAGAGGAGTTAAATATACGAAGAGTCAAATATATGAAGCGTCGAAAACCCAAATTTCAACCCGAAGAAAAAGGAGCCTAAATTTCCTGTAGTAACCTAAATTCCAACGCGAACAAAAAGGAAGTTATTATCAAACCACATTAAATCTTACTATTCTAATGTGAGTGAAATAGTAATCATTCACAAATCCTTTTATATATATAAATAACATTATAAAAATGAAATATTATAACTATTAGAAAACAAGGTATTTGATTTTGTTCAGTACCATTTCCAAATGTCTTTATCAATCCCCAATATTAATGATAATTTGCATGATTGAGATAGTTTACACTGACATAATTCCATATTAAATCTGCATCTATTAAACACTAAGAGGGATCCAAAAAAACTATTGAGTTGTAATCTCTCAATGCTTTAAATATCGCAAGTTAAAATGTATTTATGTTGTTATGTTTTACATGCATATATATTCATGTAAAGCATACCAAAATAAATTCATTTTAACTCGGTATCTTTTAAGCATTGATAGATTACATCTCGATATGATTATGTAGGTTTCCACATTTGGTCATGTAATAGTAGAACATTTTACTAGATAAAACTATGTGAGAGGTTTTGAAACTTCAAATGCTTCAAGAGGACACTCCATCCATCATTAGAGACATAAGAAGATAATATGATTGGAAAATAGTGCTTAGGCTTGTATTTATTGTTGGACACACCAGCCACACTAAGAGGGGGGGTGAATTAGTGTGTGATATTTTATAACATTTTCTCACTTCAAGTTAGGAACCATTTCAAAAGATAATATTACACATCATCATTGTAAGATCACATGTAACCATTCACTAATGACATCCATCAATAATAAAGAGAAATAAATCCATAAGCACAATGAACACAAGAGACACCATATGTATGTGTAAGATTTTGTATTATGTTTTACATGTCACTACAATAAAGAAGGTTTTATCGGAACCAATTGAATTAAGGAGCACCAAATCCAATGAGAGCACCAACTCTCAAGAGATCACTGAATTTCAAGAAATAATCGGCTTGCCACAAGACTCAACTTGCCGATAGAATGCAATCTATCCAACTAGAATTGACCTAGTAGTACAACCAACACAAATAAAAGTCAACCAATTATAGAATCTGATCCAGCTCATAATCATAGATATACAAAACATCATCATCACAAGAATATGCCCATACAATCAACCAAACACTTCATCAACCTCCCTTCATTCAAGGTGCCTTGCAATCAACAAGTTACCTCAACTTGTAAGATTCACCACAAGCTCAATTTTCTATTTCTGATTCTGAAATTTCTATCTGAGGTACTCCTGCATCTACTGTCATACCTTTGCAAATTTCACAGTTTTCAAAGCCACATAAAACAATTTATATGAAAAATAACAAGCTGACTTGTTTGAAACATATTTTCAGGATTATTCAGGAACCCTAAATTTCACATAGAATATCTTTGAGACTATTGCGATTCAATGGATCAAATTTTAACCATAAACACTCTGATCTCTTTTTTCCATCTCCTCCAAATTCAGGGTCCAAAACTTTCCAGAACAGAGGTTATAGAAAATATGGCAGACCCTCCTGAATTTTGTCCTATTCTAGAGAGATCAATTGTACGACATTCCACGCACTCAACATTTCATATATGACTCTGTAATTTACACACAAATTACTATAGATTGTACTCTATACACTACAATTTTTCTCATGGAATTTGGATCCTCTATGAAGAAGTTATGATGTGTTTACCCAAAACACCTACTTGAGACTAGTTTCAAGACTAGTCAAAAGACCTACCTTCCACATAGTGTATCTCACAAACTAAAACTCCTCAAAGGATGAAATTTTTACCAAAGATACCTTAATATGTTTTGGAAATATCTTCCAAGTTTCACGGTCTAACTCATTACATAAAATAGTTATAGCTAAAATGGTATGATGGCCTGTAAAGAACATACCTTAGACCAAGACTTCATCTTCCCTTGAATTTCTCCCTTCTTCACTTTATCTTCTCTCTGAAATTCGTACCAATATTGTGCCAATAGATCACCATACCAAAAATCATAGACCTCAAGTGCAGATACACATATACAATATCATCTCATGCACTTTCTCACTCACATTGCAAATGAACTAAGCATAGTTGTATTTATACTCCTTCATGCTCAATCCTAGTTTAGGTTTAGGTCTGACTTGTACCACAAGTTACAACTAACTTGAACACTTACAACAACTTTGGGACCAATGCGTGACCACTTTACAACTACTTGGTACAATCCATAACCACCATTGACCGTGATTTTGGGTCTTCAACTTTAAACCTTCATATCTCCTCAACTGTGAGGAACCACATGGTATACCACCTATCACTGGAAAGGGCATGATGTGTAATGATCCCAAGCCAATTTTTTGCTTGAAACCACTAACTACCTCTGTTGTGTTTGATGTGTAGGTGACTAATGAATTTGTCCAGTTATTAAGTGGTGTTTATACAAGATTTGTCCAACACATGCAAGATCACAATACATTCAAGATATATAAAACACAAGCATAGATCTAACATTTTATTATAAGAATCATGAATCAGATACAATAGATAGACAATATGGAATAATCCTTAGATGGCCTGATGGATAATAAGTATGAGCTGCTACAAAATATTTCCATCAATAAAAAATATGCCTTCAAGGCTAGATGATAGAGGAAGACCAATACAAGTAGATCTGAATGTTGATTCCTCAAGCTGGAAGATGCCACACTCCAATAGAAGGCTGAAACCCTCAATAACTCGACCCAACTATAAGAAGACTCCAAACAAGCCAAAACTCTGCCAAATAATATATCTGGGTGATAGGAACACCCTCTTGAAATCTCAAGCCGAAAGGCTAAGGAAAACTCCTCAAAACTCTAATATTCTAATGAAGTTGTGCCCGCCTAGATGCTTGGAACCCTAGGTAGTTTAGCCCTGATAAGAGAAGTCTCCAAATTCCCTGAAACTTCCTAGGAATGTAGATCGGGCTATGAGAATAGTTCATCTGCATGTGTTGCACTGAAGTCAGTAGCTATGGCGAAGAAGTGTGCAAACTTTGTCAACCTGTCCACTGCTACAAAAATGAAGTCCTTCCCTTGCGTCTTTGGTAACTTGGTGATGAAGTCCATGGATATGCTTTCCCACTTGTTCTATGGAATGGGTAAGGGTTGTAGTAGTCCTACTAGGTGTGTGTGCTCATCCTTATTCACCTAACATGTAGTACACTCCTTGACATGCTTTGTCACATCCTCCTTGAGGCCATTCCAAGAGAACCTTTCTCTCACCTGCCTGTATTTCTTGTTGATCCCCTGATGTCCTACCATTGGTGAGTCATGGAACGCCTGCAATACCTTGGCCTGGAAGGCCGATCTAGGAACCAAAAAGATTCGGTCCTTGTAGTAGATGAGGTCATTTATAACCTTGAAATTATCATCTTGTATCTGCCCATCCAATAGCTGGCACGTGAACTGATCCTCTGCATACTCCATCACCATATGGTCTTTCTAGTCAACTAATACACCTGTGATGGAAAAGATGGATGGCCTCCTAGATAAGGCATTAGCCACCATGTTGTTCTTCCCTTTGCCAAATTCAATGTCAAAGTCGTAGGACTGTATTCTGCTTACCCATTTTTGTTGCCTCTCATTCAAGTCCTTCTGCTCCAATATATATTTGAGACTGTTATGATCTGATTTGACCACAAACCAAGCACCTACCAAGTATTTCCATAATTTGGCTAGTGCATGCATGATAGCCAACATTTCTTTGTCATAAATGTTGTAAAGTAGCTCGAGACCCCTGAGTTTCTGACTCTCATAGGAAAGAGGGTTCCTCTTGTGCATCAGTATGGCCCCTATTCCCTCCCCAGAGGCATCACACTCCAAGGTAAAAGGGAGGCTGAAATCTAGAAGGGATAAGACTGGGCATGTACTCATCACCTTATTCATCTTGTCCATCATTATTTGAGCCTCCTCGTCCCACTTGAAGGCTCCTTTCTTATTCAAATCGGTCAAAGGCACACACAACTGAGAAAATAATTTGACAAACTTCTTGTAATACGTGCACATGCCCATAAATACTCTCAATTTTGTGAGTGTCTTGGGAGTAGGCCATTCCATGATGGATTTTATTTTCTCCTGGTGTACCTGTACCCCCTTTGCCTTGATGATGTGTCCTAAATAGAGGAATTTTTTCATTCCAAGTTTTCATTTGGACTCCTTAGCATACAATGATTGTTCCTCCATGATTGAAAAAATCTGATCCACATGCCTGAGATGCTCATCCCATGTCTTGTTGTAGATAAGCAAGTCATCAAAAAATACCAACAGGTGCTTCCTCAACTGTTTATTGAACACATGGTTCATACATGATTGGAATGTAGAAGGGGAATTGGTTAACCCAAAGGGAATCACCAAAAACTCATAATGAACGTAATGACATCTAAAAGTTATCTTTGAGATGTCTTCATCCCTCATCTTGATCTGATGATAGCTAGAACGAAGGTCAATCTTAGTGAAGTAGTTGGCCCCATGCAATTCATCCAACAATTCATCAATCCTTGGTATTAGGTACCTATTTTTGATGGTCTTTTTATTCAAGGCCCTGAAGTCAATGCACATCCTCATAATACCATATTTCTTCTTCACCAGCACTACTGAAGAAGCAAAAGGGCTAGTGTTGGGCCTGATGTGCCCCATGTCCAGAAGTTCCTTGATGGCCTTCTCTATCTCATATTTGTACTTCTTGGGATGTCTGTATGGTGTGGTAATGACTGGTTTGGCCCCTTCCTCTAGTTCAATAATGTGCTCAAACCCTCTATCTAGTGGTACCCTTGGAGGAATAGGTTCAAACACCTTCTAGTGCATGTCAAAGATTTCTTTGATTTCTAGAGTGTAGTGAACCTTTCCCTACTCATCCATACGTGTTACAATCCTGCACTCTGCTACGTATACTATCTCATCTCTCTGGAAGATGGCCTCCATCCTCTTGGCTGTGACTACCTTTGCAGCATTCCCTGACATGCCCCAGAGCACTACCTTTCATCCACCCTCCTTTATGAATGACATTTCCATGGTTTTGTAGTTGGTAGTGATAGGCCCCAATGTGTTGAGCCATTGAACTCCTAGGATGATGTCGGTATCTGGAAGGTTCATGACATAGACGTCCTGTATAATCTCATACCTACCCAAGGTAAGCTTCATGGCCGCAATGTATCTGTCACAGAGCATAGTTCTTCCACCTACTACCTCCACCTTGAACCCTTCAAATTCTACTATGGATATGTGCCTTCTTTTCAGTAATACTAATTCAATGAAGTTGTGGGAAGATCCTCCATCAATCAAAACCAAAACTCTTTGTCCTTGCAAGACCCCCCTCATTCGAAAGATGTTATACTTGGGCACTCCACTGATAGATGCCAAGGTGGCCATACTATCCTGTCATGTGATCTATTCCTCTACTACCTCAGTGGTTTCTGCCTCCATGTTCTGTATCTAGCCAATCTCTTCTTCCTCTTCGTTGTCTAAAGTGACCTCAATGTAGTGCACTTGACCATGACCCATGCATTTGTGTGTTGGGTTCCATGGTTCTTTGCAAGTGAATCAAAGTTGCTTCTGTCTCAACTCCCTCCTGGTGTTCTCATCCACTCTGCCACGACCCCCTGTCAAAACCCCTTGGGTGATCTTCTCCCTGATTCATTGGAGGTCTTTGGTCTCTTCCTCCACTATTAAGAGGTGGTCTGGGTACAAATTTTGGCTTAGCTACTGGTCCCAGATCCTTTGTCTTCCAGATAGCCTCCTGTAGGTTGGTAGTCTTGAAGGCCTTGACCCAACCTTTAAATGGTTCCATCAACCCCTCAATGAATAGCATCATAAGCCTGGTTGGAGACATATCCCGCCCCTTCACTGCCAGCCTTTGAAATTCATCAATATATGCCTCAGACGTACCAACTTGCTTGAGTTGTGTGAGCTCCCGAAAATGTAGCTCATGATCTTCCTGATCAAACCTGTCAATAATCCTCTCAATGAATTCTGTGTAGGACACTATCTAATTGTGGCCAAGAGTGGTGAGTCCATGATACCACCAATCATGAGCCTTGCCATCCAAGTACATAGTAGAACTTGATAGCCTCCATTTCCCTCATTGGGTTAATTTGTAGATAGGTTTTCATATTTTGCACCCATGCCTGTGCTTTCATCTTGGTCGTACCATCAAAATATGGGATCTCTATCTTTCCTGCTCTTTGTTCAAACTCAAAAATGTTCCTATGTTTTGACCTAGGCTTATTTCTGAACTTGAGTTGGAAATATTGATCGAAGGACATCTGCCTTTGAATCACCATATCCAACCTGTAGTACTCCTTGGTACATCGTGCCATCTGTTCAATGAAATCATCCACCTCTTCCTGTTTCCCTTGTTCATCAGTAAACGCAGGCATGTAGGGCCTGGGGTTAGCCCTGCTACCCAAGTTTCCATAGGACATTCCAACTCCATGGATTCCTTCATATATGGGGCCTTTCTCTGTATTATACTGGATCTCACTATGGGATCCACCTGATCCACTAGCTTTTTTGTTTCCATATGTCTCATGGTCTTTCCCTTTATGATTTATATGCATCAGTAGCTTGGTTATCAAGGTCTGGTTCTCATCAATTTTTTTCATATTTCCATCTACCTTTTTCAGGGTCTCTATGATCATGACCTATTCCTTGCGGCTTGTCTCCTGGATCTCCTGCAAATGATGAACTAAGTTGCTTTCTGTGAGATTAAGGGTCTTGTGGAATTCAGCTGCCAAATAGGCCAAACCTTGCAACTCATGGTCATCTCCCGAACCCTCCTTTTCGGCCTCTGTTTCACTATTTTGTTTCTTCCTTCGGCCCATGAAGATTCAACTATACCTCTACATGTGCCAATCCCTCCACAGGTTTGGAGGATCAGAGCTCTGATACCACTGTAATGATCCCAAGCCAATTTTTTGTTTGAAACCACTAACTACCTCTATTGTGTTTGATGTGCAGGTGAATAATAAAGTTGTCCAATTATTAAGTGGTGTTTATACAAGATTTGTCCAACACATGCAAGATCACAATATATTCAATATATAGAAAACACAAGCATAGATCTGACCTTTTATTATAAGAATCATGAATCAGATACAATAGATAGTCGATCTTGAATAATCCTCAGATGGCCTAATGGATAATAAGTATGAGCTTCTACAAAATTCTCCCGCCAATACAAAATATGCCTCCAAGGCTTGATGATAGATGAAGACCAATACAAGTAGATCTGAATGTCGATTCGTCAAGATGGAAGATTCCACACTCCAATAGAAGGATGAAACCCTCAATAACTCGACCCAACTATAAGAAGACTCCAAACAAGCCCAAACTCTACCAACTGATAGATCTGGGTGATAGGAACACACTCCTGAAATCTCAAGCCGAAAGGCTAAGGAAAACTCCTCAAAACGCTGATCTTCTAATGAAGTTGCGCCCTCTTGGATGCCTGGAACCCTAGGTAGTTTGACCATGATTAGAGA
Organism: Picea glauca; assembly: GCA_000966675.3. Classification (NCBI taxonomy): domain Eukaryota; kingdom Viridiplantae; phylum Streptophyta; class Pinopsida; order Pinales; family Pinaceae; genus Picea; species Picea glauca. The sequence goes on from JZKD02S0333854.1 coordinate 70,626, forward strand.
AGTCTCCAAATTCCCTAAAACTTCCCAGGAATGTAGATTGGGCTATGAGATCCCCGTAGGAGAATTTTTAGACTCAAATTCTAGGTGAAGCTCTCTAGATATGAGATTTACTGAATCATAGGATGTCCCTTTGCCTCCAAGTCATCCCAATCTGAAGCTAAAGATTTGATGGTGATAAATCTCCAGAAAAAACCCTCAAAATGATGGTTGGGGCCTTGCAAGTAAAACCCAAGTGTCAGAATGGCCAAAGGCTCTCCTGATCAGCTGGATCAAACCCTTCTCTAGATGATGGTGTGCCCTTGCTGGAAACTCAAGAACAGTATGATCCTGCTACTTCCTGAATCGCTATGTGGAAATATGATGAGTGTAGAATGGTGTGGAGGATTATTTCATCCCTGAGACCAAGCTGTGGAACAAGGTGAGTGGGTCTTTCACCACTGAGTTGCTCACAAGGGTTTGTATAGAAAAACCCCCAAACTGTATGCTCAAGAGCAATAACAAGCAATATACCAAATCCAAAATGACTAATGGGTGCGCCCCAGCCTTCTACTTATAGTTTTCCTTCTATTCTTCTGTTGAGTTAGATTAACTCCTAGGGTTAACTTCTATTCTTCCATTGAGTTATCATTTACTCCTTTTTACCTTTTTTCTCAAGTCAACTTAAGAATATAACCTTAGCTTAGTTGACCCTTCCCCTTAGTGTGAGACTATGGCCTAGTGGGGATGCCCAGGCCACTGAGTCTCCTCATCACCTCTTCATCAAGAGGTGGGGGACATTACATGATGAGTAATAAACATTCATATGCTTCCAACAACTATATGACCTATTTTTCATCCTATTTTCCTCTACACAATTTCGGGATCCATGACCACACCTTTGTGGCTTCAATCTTCAAATAACCATAACTCCTCAACCATGAGGAATTACATGATGTACCACATATCATTGAAAATGGAAAAATGATAACTATCCATCCATACATATACGATGTCCTTTTATCTTTCTTTTCATCTTCTTTTCATCCATACAATCGAGGGATTCATGCGATCTTCCACCGTAAAGGGACCAACTATAAAGTAACCACTTTGGAGTTCATCCATTTGGTACATTGCATCTATACATATGAGAACGTGATCATCAATGATGCAGCTATACTTTGACATAAATATATACACCAATGACAACTCATCACATCACAATGACATCAAATGTTGACATCAATGACTATATGTCGAACAATCTCCCCCCTTTTCATTGATGGAAACACACCAAATTCATACATAAAATCCCCCTATGATGATGACTCTCTCCTATGAAGTTACTCTACCCCTTTGACATCAATAGGAAAGGGTTTCTCCAGCTATGATCAACCTATGTCTGTCTTCATGTTGCTAACCAATATGCTGAGCCTCAGGTAAGTCCCCCTGCAATCACGCTCTTCTTGTACTGGATGAATAATGCTGTCAATTTTCTCTCTCTTCCTTTGAATACTCTCCCCCTGTCAATTTTCTCTCTCTACCTTTGAATATTCTGCCCCTTTGTTTCTAAGGGGTATCTCTTCTTGACGGGTTCTCTCCCCATGTCATCTCTACAATATTCCATGTAAATCACTGTATACAACATATTGTTTCCATTGCAGATACCGCTCCTCTAATGGAACACTGCACAAATGATCCTTGAGCCTATCCATTGCTTCTCATCGATCTCTGACCAGATGTATCCATCTCTATCCATGATTCTTATCTACTGTACAATGCTCTAAATTCATCTGAGATACTTTATACTCTGCTTTCTACATGACGAAAACTCTTTGTGCAACAATTAACTCCACTCATGTTCACATATTCAATCTTTTCTATCCACATCTGGGAGTGTCATGGTCTCTCGACCTTTGTTCTATGATCTTCTATTCTTGAAACTTCATCTTTCTTCCATGTTTAATTTACTCTTCTTTCCTTATTGTATGAATCATTTCTCATTGACTGTCTCCTTGAGTTCCAAAATTCCTGGGCTTTGTGGCCAAATCCACCACAACTGTAGCATCTCATAGTGTGACAATGTGAAACAATATGTCCAACAAGATTTAATTTCCAACATCTTACATTGTTGTTGAATATACCAACATATTTTATTCCATGATGCCTACAATACAAGGCTCTATGACCATATTCATTACAAGAAAAACAATGACCATTAAAAACACTTCAATACCTTCCTCTTTGACTCATCCTTGAAGGTGTCTCTCTTCTAAACTTTTTTTGAGGTGTGGGAGTAGCTTCTTGATGTCTTCCTTGATCTAATCTTTTGAAGATTGTAGTGTTGCTTTCACTCTTTGAACATGACGGACTTGCATCATACCTTCTTTCACCCTTTACAAATGAAGGATCTGCATCAAGCTTCATAGGAGTACCAACTTCTTCCTTGTTGTATCCAATACCAGATTTATCATTTTGTGATCTTTGAATATCCAATATCTCATCCAATATTGTAGAGTTGTTCATAAACTTGACATGGGTGTTTGACTTATCAACTTTCTTTCTAAGATCCACAACTTCTGCTTCCAGCTTATGACATGACTCTTCCCTTTCATTCAAATTGTTCTTCACTACCTCCTCTCTTCTTTTGGCTTCTTCAAGTTGGGTATTCATATTGACATTGCTTTCTCTTATTTCTTCTAGATCTGTTAGGCTTCTACTAAGCTCATCATCTTCCTTCTTCTTTTATTTTGCTTGACTGATTTCATTCTTCAATCTCTCGATCTCTTCTTCCTTTTCTTCTAACTGAATATCTTTCTCAAATATGACCTTTTCATTGACTTTGAGCATTTCCTTTAGTTCCAAGATATGCTTTTTATTCTTTTGAAGAAATTCTTTAGTGTACTCATGAAGATAACTATAGTCTGAATAACTATGGTCATAGTGGCAATGAAAAAAAACCCAATCAGCTTTCTTTTAAATTTTTGACAACTCTTCTTCTACTTCTTCCATGGGATAAATGCTAACAAAAATTTCTTCTATTGTATCTGAATCTTCTTCTTTACTTGCAGGGGAACATTCAACATCAACATTATTGTAGTTGGAAGATTGTGGAGAGTCTTTACCTTCATTTATGGCCTAGTATTCCTTCTCATCCTTGATAGGAATGCCTTCTTTGTCTTGTCTTTTGATTTGATACACCTTCTCTAACTTCATCCATAAGTCCTTGGAGGATGTGCATAGTCCCATGCTTGCTTTGATAGTATCTGATAGTCCATTGAAATGAATCTTCAATGCCACTTCATGTTTCTTCCTTACTCTTCTTTGGGTTGTAAACTTGGATATATTCTTTGTTGAGTGAAATTTGTGTCATATAAATTCTCAACGATTTAATATCAACCAGGGATGCTCGTAAGCTTGTGATGATGCCAGCAAAATATATGCAGGAGTAGGCATCTAACTCT
>JZKD02S0333854.1:80609-101580 GCA_000966675.3 Picea glauca
CCAAATCACTGTGTTGGAACATGATTTCAATGTCTCATTACTAGTTACTCCCAACAAGACAACTAATCTATTTTCAGAGCTCACCTTTGATGGTGAAGGGAACACATCTGCAGTAGACCATATTTCTGATTTTTTTTATAAGTTCTTAAAGAATAAGATCATTGATCTGAATCTCATATGTATATTGTTCACTCTCACCTTCCAAGGTCGGGTTAAATATTGGTTCGAATCTTTTTCGGCTAATTCGATTCATTCTTTGTTTGAGTTTGTAATTGAGTTTTTATCATATTTTAACAATTATGATTATGATGAATTAAGTGAAGAATTAAGTTGGTTAAGGAAAGAAAATGATGAAACATTCAATGATTTTTCAATTAGGTTCATACATGTTTGTACTAGATTCCGTTTGAAAGAAATGTCTCTTATTAATGAATGGTTTCAATATCTCGTTTCTATCTTAGAAAAGAAAGATCAATTAATTGTTAACCAATTTGAGTTGAGCACTAATACTCAATGTAAAGATGGTTTAAAAGTTCATGATGATCTTGAAGTGATTAAAGAATCACATGTTTTTCAACTTCTTTCATTTCGGCAGATCGAGAGCAACATGACATTTTACAAGATACAATTATGGCTTCTGATATTTCTTTGGAAACAATGTCTTTTTCTATTGAGGAAGGAACATTGAATTCAAAAGGAGACCGTAGTTTAACTCTCCAAGATATTAAATTTGTTTTTGAAGTAAAAGAGATGGAATGTGAATTTGGTAATCCTGTTTTCAGTAAAACTTCCTCGAGCACTCATGTGAACAGGTTCAAGATCAATTAGTGGGACATGACAACATTGGTCAAACTAGTAATGAATCATCTAGTTCTGGTAATTTTCTCTCACATTCACCCTTTTATGATGAACCAAATTGTCTCTTAGAAACCGTCTCGTACTCTTTAAAAGAGAATACAATAGAGGTTGATCATTTTATACAAGGAGAGGGAACAAAAACACAATTCGAAACACATATTCTGATCATCTTAAGAGATACATTTCATCTCCTCAACTCTTCTACACATTATTCCTTGTACCTTGATATTTTTTATCATCATGTTATGCAATCGTGTGTTCAAGATCACTTTGGCATGAATTATGCACTATATAACCAGGTACAAATTAATGGAGATTACCGAATAGAAGATAAAGAGGGAAATAATTCTTCCCATGAACATATTAATTTTTATTCTCATCAATTATCTGTGGGTAAATCAAGAAATGATTTGAAAGAGTCTCAAATTTCAGCTTCCATTGACTCATCTCAATTTTTGTTTAAAGAAGGATATAAATTTTTCCATGATCAATTATTTGAGGTTGAAAAGTATAATCAGCCAAATACTATTACCAATAATGGTTATTCAAAACCATTGATTATTCCATTCAGTTCACCTCAAATAGTTAATCTTGAATTATTCGAGCTCAATGGAAAGTTTCAAGAGAATGAGACACTTATTTTCTGATCGAAAATCATGATAAGTTCTCGCAATCTTGATCCGACTTTTTCACAAGATTCTTTCCATGATAATCTAATACTTTATTCTTATCAAGAATATTTGTCGTATGTGAATTCTTTCGAACAATACCATGTTAGTAATTGCATGTATTATGATAGGATTGCAGATTAGTTGGAGTATTCATATCTCAAAAAATTTCCAGGGAATGGTAAGATTATCTTCACCTTATTTGGAGATCAAGGAAGTAACTTTGACACACTCATTTTATACCCTTCATATGGAGAAAATATGGAATGAAAGGAAAATTTTCGAGAGGATGGGGCACTTCAGTATAGGTCGATGGTTATGTCAGGTCTCCATAACTCTCAAAATCTTCACAATCTCATTTTTTCATGTTTTCATGACCCATATAATGAAAAAATTAGAAAATGGATGGAGGATTCATACATAAATAATGTTCAAGGGAATGGTAAGGTCATGCCTTCTTTTTTTTTAAATGATGATGATAAAGGTAAGTATAATGTAGTTTTGTCATATTTCGATATACTACCATTCTTGTTACTAATATTTGATTTTGTTTTCATTGCAGGATTGAAGCTACTTCGATGGCTACATTGGAAGAATGACTTCACTTAGTATTTTGATTTGTTTAGTAGTTAGAGTAGGTTTAGGAGTAGGTTTCCTTTAGTTTTCTTTCTAAATGTTTCTTTTTGTAATAATGCAGTTATGAACACAAGTGTGTACACCAAGATAACCATAATATGAATGTTGTTGGGGAAGTCCACTTTAATCTTTTTCTCTTTTCTTTTTCATTGAATATTTCTTTTCAAAAATGCATTATCATAATGGGAGTTTTAAAATGGAAAGTAAAGAGATAAGTAAATTTGAACTATCAATTCACCCGACTTCAACCCTGACCCAAGCTACCACGAGTAGGACTTCACTCATCTTAATAAGGATTTTTCTATTTATTTTAGTCTCTTTTATTTTTAATAATAATGCTTGGTCAAAGTAACATCTTATGCATCACTATCTTAAGAAAAGAACTTGCTCGCACATAAGATTTTATATGATTTAGTTATTCCTTTAATTTAGAGTGGGATGATAATAGATCCCAAAACTCGAGTTTATCTTTAGCCAAAATTGTTTCTGAAAGCGTGATTTTTCTATTTCGATTTTTTTTTTTTTTTTATATATATACTTCTGATTTTGAATCCGATTAATAAATTTGATTCGGTTTGTTGTGTGTGTGTGTGTGTGTGTGTGTGTTTTCTTTCCTTGATTGAACTTTCTTCTTGTCTCTCTTTTTGAATAAATATATTTCTGATCAAAGAGTGATTGTCGAAGGAAGCATTCATTTCAAGACTTGTGTTTTCGAAAGAAATTTGAAATAGTTCAAACAATTTATGATGTTAAGGTTCAGCTCAGGTAATTGATTTGTAAGTCAGTTGAGTACTATGAAATCTTAAACGGTCTTTGTCAGAGTATTACTCTTGAAATGTGTCGAGATATTTGGGAATTACGATTATACTTAGAATTTTTACACCATCCCTAATCTTAAAAGATCACTTTTCAGTGCTTCCCTATTCTCTAGATGATTTCTTAATCGAAATCTAAAATCTTTAAACCATGATAAAACTTCTAGTTTTGAAAGAAAAAAAATGATCAATTGTTTACCTGTATTGCAATTAACCTCCAGTAACACCCCAATCTCTTTGTTATCAATAATATATAATTCTATTATTATTTAAAAGTGGCATAAGAGGGTTGGAAGCACTTAAGTGTGTGAAGTGTGTGTAAACCCATTGGGGTACTGAACAGGCTCGCTGGTAGCGGATAAATGCACACATGATACCAAGACAACTTCGTCATTGTACTGAATAGGCCTGCTGGCAATGAAGCAATGTCGGTTCGAGAGGTAGAAGGTATACACTTTTAAATTAAATTTTATGGAAGTATACATCACATGGATACAACTATTGGATGGGATTAAAGCATTTGAGTGGGTTAAATGGCATCCTTGTTGAGGCTATGGATGCCTACTAGAAGTAGTGGATATGTCAATGGTATTGAATTCCTTTTATAAACATCCTGACTCTTTGATTAAAACACAACTTCATGTTATAATCCTCTGTAAAAAACATTATTTTATTTTTTTCATATTTTTCTATAAATCTAAGCTAGTCTTAATATTATGTAGTAGTAAAGTGGATTGTTTTCAAAGAAGCTTAAAAGTATATCCAAGTCTTATTATTCTTACCTACGATGAAATTTTAATAGGTCAGAGACAACTTCTTCTCCCAGTAAGTCTCCATTTGTTGGGCCCCAACAACCCCCTTCTTTTTTTTTAATCAAAATCTAGGGTCCCTCGAAATTTTACTTGGATTCTTCATTTGTTTCCCTTTGAATTGATTGGATTGGTATTGATTTTATTTGTTTCGAGGTTGGTTTGAGTTTATATTATTTTCTTTTGTTTGGTTTGAATTTCATGAAATTTACATGTCATTTCGTTTTACTTTCTACAGAGTTTTGATGATGGACGAGCTTTATAATTTGGGAGTTTTTATTACGACACATCTTTTCTATGACATTTGTTCACATTTGAACAAATTTGAATGAGAGAGAGACGAACATAGAAATCTTGTTAGACGTTTCCTTCCACAAATGAAGGGATGAGACATTCCAGGTTAAATGGACATGACCATTTAAGGGAGAGCATGCCTATATAACCAAGAGAACACCCATTTGGAAAAGAAACAAGTGAAAGTTGGTAAGAAAGTTCAGATTCGATTAAGTCACCTTGAGTAGGGCACGTTGGCTAGTTCAAGAAGCAAGACAATCTGAGGTAAAGATAATTTCGGCTAAGGCAAGAGGCAAGCCATAAAAGAAGAGAAGTTTGAGTCATGCAAACGGTGAAGGGGAGCTGGGAGAAAAAATGAAGGTGGTAAGGAAGGGTGCCCAAGGCTGAGACAAAGTTCATGTTTTTGGTAAACAGAACCGAGCCCCATCTTGTGTACACTTTTTTCATTGTGAAAGCGTTTGGCTTGGCATGCCCTATTGTTTTGTTCATTGCAAAGTTTATGGCTGTTAGTCTAGTTTGGTTGCCCACATTAGATTTCAGTTGTACTATATTTGAATGTTTTCTTTTACTGTCACATGAGATAAGTATGTAAGAAACACACATAACATAACATAACGAAGATAAGATGTAGGAGTATTTGGAATCAAGTAAGTTATTTGGGTTTAACCGATAAACGAATGATTGTGGTGTCGCATGCTGACTCAGAGCGTCGGGCGATTCCACTGCCCAATTGCAGAAATGCCAAGCCCTTGACATATGGTATCAGGTTCGATTTGTTCAAAGTTGGAGATAGATTGGTGAAACTCTTCACCACTGCCACTTTTGTGACAGATGGTATCAGAGTTGATTTGCTAGAGAGTTGGTAGAGAAGACTTGGGGGGGAGTTTGAAGAACTTTTGGAAAGGTTGTAATAACCATGAATGTTCTCAAAAGTGAATATATGGTTGAATCACATGCAAACAACAGTGACACCAGAAGAGATCCAAAGACACCGAAGGTGAGAGACCAACTCTCAACCTTAGAAAAATGATGGATTAGTTGAAAGATGTGATGTGTACGCATGGTGAGAAGGTTGAAAGGAATGAAGTAAGGCTTGGTGATCTCATGGCTAGGTTTAACAAAATTATTAAGGAGTGTTAGGAAACAACATACTTGTTCACCAACACTCATGAAGATACTTGTGATAGGCTTAAGGAAGAATAAGAAACCATAGATTTGCTTCAAGCAAAATTGAAAGACTAGGAAGAAACTGTCACATTGCTTAAAAGAGTTGAAGTGAGTGGGCCAAGCTCATATGTTGTGTAGATGCGAATTAAGATGTAGGAACCAGAGAAATATGATAGAACTCAAAACACAAAGATGCTAGAAAATTTCTATTGGGACATGGATCAGTACTTGAAATAGATGAATGGAAGTCCAGGAAGGCCAAGAGAAATTTTGATGTGATGTACTTAACAAGGACTGCAAAAATTTGGTTTGGAAATTGAGTTGAGGACTTGGCAGCCAAAATAATCATCCAAAAGATAGAAAATTGGACAGAGATGAAAGCATCCTTGGAAGCATAGTTTGGTCTGAGGAACCAAGCTTGGGTCGCTAGGAACCAGTTGTTGGCTCTTCGACATTCTGAAAAGAATCAAACTTACATCAAGGAGTTCACAAGTCTTATGTTAGATATCAAAGAGATTTTGGACAAATACATGTGTTTCCACTTTATGAATGGTTTGCATAATTGGGCACAAACTGAGTTGTGACGTCAAAACTTGCAGACCCTTTCATAAATGATCTCAGCGGAAGACAAGTTAATGGAATTTAAGGGTGATGCCAAGATAGATCCAAGTAACGATAAAGGATAGCATGAGAAGAAGCAAGGAAATAAGATGAAGGATAAGGAGAAGACAAAGTCATCCAACAGTAACAAATATGGTTCGAAGAAAAGAAAAACACAGAAGGAAAATAATCCAGTTTCTTGTTGGATATGCATGAAAGAACATTATGCCAAGAATTTTCCACTGAGTCAACAAAAGGTGAATTCCTTGGAGTAGGCAGATAACCCATCTGTAAGTGTGTGACAGGTTTTGGTCTTTGTTATGAGAGAACAATCGATAGTCACTCAAGACCAAGACACAACAAAACTTAGCTGTATTTAGGAAAAGATCAACGTGAATATGAATTTGCATATGGTGGAAAACAATGTGACACATAAGTTCATGGGGGGTGATGTTGTGCAAAAACATGGATTTCATTATGGGCATGCACAAACTTCCTTCAAGGTAACCAACTCAAGAGAATAAGATATTGGAGTAACAACGAAAGATTTCACTATGAAACTTGGAGATTGGGTTGGAAGGACGAGTTTCATTGTTGTTCCACTAGATAATTATGAAGCTATTTTGGGACACGATTTCTTGTGGATAGAGAAGGAAGTTCCCATTCCGCACGCTAACTGTTTGGCTATCATGTCAGGATAGGTTCCATGTCTAGTGCCTATGATAAGGGAAAGTAAAGGAATGAAGATGTTTTCCTTGAGGTTGGTGGACATCCAACAACCTTGCTCAGACACCAACAAACGAATCAAAAACATGGTTGAAACATAGTACTGAGATGCAAAATCATAATTGGAAGAATTACAGTGGTGAGTTGAAAATATAGAGGAAATCTTGGGAAACATCACCCAAGGTATGGAAAAGTTCACATACTTTTACGAAGTGAGTATTTCAAGGTGGGAGGCAGAATAAATGAAGAATACCTAACAAAAGGAAAGGGACATGAAGAAATTTTTGACACAAGTGTGCAAGGAGAAGGAATGATAACCTTATTACAAGTGTGCCAAGAAGAAAGTTGAATTGAACACAAAAACACTTGGAGATAGTAATTGGAAAGCGAGGGATGAATCGATTCCAATCTCCCAAAATTGATGTATCTGATGAAGAAGTATGGTGAAGTGTCAAAGTTCAATGAGGATGGAAGTGGTAGCTCAGTTGGTTTCCCCCTTCCAGCCCCAAACTAGTATGAGGTCATGTTGGCTTGTTGTCATAGAGAAAAAAATGATCCAACTACTTGTTGTTACAGGAAGGACAACGAAGAATACTAAATAGTATCTATGAAACAACAAAAAATTGTTGCAAAGAGTTGTCATGATGGACATGAAGTTAACTTGAAGGATGCAAGATTCAAACAGTTGTGAAGAGAAATGGTTGATTTTTATGTTTGGGGTGATTTCTTGTGGACTTAGTGCAATGATCGGATTAGATAACTGATTATCTAAGGCATGAGGGGATCCAACACACACCAGCAGAAGAAGTAGTCAAAGTAACAATGCGTCAGGGCGACATGAGGTCGATTCAAGGAAGAAAGACAAGTGTCATTGGTGATCGAAATAGGGTGAGCATGTTGAGATTGTCGAGGAAGGAAAACACTTTGAGTGGGGTAATATGTAACACCTCAAGAGTGGACCTAATCTTGCGTTCTCTTTCCACACGACGAGACAGATGAGCTAGGCGAGATAGAGGGTGCTTGGTTACTTTATAGATGAAGTGGGAGTCTTTGGGTGCGCTACCATGAAAAATATGACTTAGCCCTGCCATGAATTGTGAATAAAGTTAAGTTTGAAGACTTAATCAATGACGAGGCCAAGTGGGCACCCTTGGTTTACCTAGACGCCCTCACTGAAGAAATAAGTTTGGACGAGCGGACATGAAAGTTGTGAAAGCGTCCAACTGACTAGACTTGCGAAATGAAGCGTTGCATAACTTGGATGCCTTGGGTGCATAAAGGGGAGCCAACCAAATGAACATTGGAAATGATCCTAGCCTTGGGCACATGCCAAGGTAAGTTTCCCAACAACTAGACAAGTTGTAGACGCCAAGCGAAGAGATAGGTCGGTCATGTGCAACGCGCTTGACTTGGGTTCCCAAGTAAGAAACATGATGAGTCAGTCATCCATGGGTAGAGAACGATGAAAGGACCTGTGCCTATGAAGAATATGATCTTAGGAAAATATGTGCAAAAGAATCAATGTGTGAAACATGTGGCGGGTGCCCACCAAAGGGGGCGCATGCCTAGTTTAAATGTTGGCTTCCAAAAATGAAGGGATGTGATGCTCTAGGTTAAACGGGCTCTCTTATTGAAGAGAGATTGTGTGTATATAATGAAGAGAGTGCCCATTTGGAAAAGTAACAAGTGAAAGTTGGCAAGAAAGTTCAGATTCGATTAAGTCACCTTGAGCAAGGCATGTTGGCTAGTTCAAGTGGCAATACAATTTGAGGTAAAGATAATTTCGACTAAGGAAAGAGGCAAGTTGATCTAAGGCTACGACCGATTCATGCAAAGGGAGAATTCATGGAAGCAGGAAAGTATTAACCTTGTGAAGGGTCAAAGTGATCTAGGAGTAGAACTATAGGTGGAAAGGAAGGGTGAGCAAGGCTAAGACAAAGTTCATGTTTTTGGTAAACATAGTGGAAGCTCATCTTGTGTAGAATTTCTGCATTGTGCAAGCCTTTGGCTTGGAATGATGATCTAGGTGGATATTGGTGGCCACCCACCTATTCCAACTAGCTACTCTTAACAGTTTTTAATTTAACACATTCTTTTGTACTTCTTTGTAATTGTGGTTTCTATACTTCCGATGTTGTTGGAATCCCTACACATATTCTAGGTGGATACTAGTGGCCTACCACTTAATCCAACTAGATTATTTTATATGTTTTCATTTCATCACATATTGTACTTCCAGGGCCATTTTGGTGCCCTAAACAATGTTTTTTTGGCTCACGAAAGTCAAACTGTAGACAGAGTTAGATTTTGGCAGCGTAATTTGTATTTCTCAAAAATACCTTTCCAATGGGCTATCACATGCCTAAAATAGAGGTCATATGCAAACGTTACTACCCTGGGAAGTTGAGGTGCCAACTTACCCATAGGGGCCCACATAAATTTTGGTGTTTCGTCTCCCAGGGTTAAGTTTTTGGATGTCTGGGGTTTTGGCATTCATGAGTAATGTTAAAAGGCCTTTGGATTCTCATTGCAATCATTATTATTAGATGATTGAGCGTAGAAGCTACATCTCTTGTCATAGATAGCTACCACCATTCAATCAAGTGTTTCAGTTCTGCAGTTTTACAGTTTCAACCTATGTCATTTATTCAATAGAAGATATGTTTCACTGGACATCGATGTTATTCTTCATATCTCTGTGTTTATTTTATTCATTCTATTAATCAGTTTGGTATGCTCCTAAATCTAGATCAATGATATCAGAGCGATATGTTCTTCATTTATTTTCATTCATGCATGTCCCAGAGAATATTTGGGTACAAGAAGTTGGAACTTGAACCAATCGAGCCATTGCAAGATCGATCACACCGAGCTCAAAAACAACCTATGGGAGACGAAAATAAATATGATGGAGTGGGAGATCCTTTTAAAATTTTGCTTAAGGAAGCCCCATATGACAAAGGAACAAAATCATGGACAACTTTTCTCAAATCCTTCAGTGGTTTCCCACAGGATAAGCATCTTCATCAAGAATCCATGCGATCCCTTTCAAGGTACATGCAAATTTTTATATTCCATTATTTGAAGGACTGATAAATGAAGATGTTGTGGATAAATGGTTGAATATTCTTGGATATTATTTTTTGGTTCACAATTTTTTCAATAGGGAAAATATTACTTTTACACAACTCAAGGCTATTCACCATATTAAGGAATGGTGGGACACTTACTCTAAAAAAAGGGCCATAGATGAATCTTCAATATTTGTGGTTTCCCCTACATGGAATTCCTTCTGGGATGCCATTAAAGAACAATACTACCCTGTTGGAAGCTACAGGGACTAGTACACCAGATGGACCACCCTGCGTCAAGAAAGGGACTAGACAATACCATATTTCACCAATATTTTCCATACCCTGTGCACCAAATTGGGTATCAAAGACTCTGAGAGGCATAGATACATTCAAACATAAATGAAGTTTCTAGACATCGCCTGATTAGGAATGACTTATAAATATGTTGTCAATATCGAGCATAAATTTAAGCATAAGAGGTAAGAGTTTGGATCTGCAAACTCCTCATAGCCAAAGTAGGGAAAATGCGGCCCTAACCCACATAGAAAGGGATAGAGAAAAGATAGCCACTCTCAAGACAACTAGTCCAAGCCGTAACACAAGAAGTGAAATGAGAAGATGAAGAAGGACATGGGGAAATGGCATGAATACCATAAAATCCCTTTGCACAACACTAAGGAATGTCTCTCCAAGTAGTCACTCATGGCCAAGATGAAGGCTTTTGAGTCAGAGGTTGATTATAACTCTAAATCAAATCCAGAAGGAGAGAAGCAGATTATCGATTTTGAACCCAGTGCCACTGTCTCTACCACCATAGTGCAGCTAAGTGAATCCGAAGAACTAGAGGAAGAGGAGCGCCTCTTTCATTAAAAAATGTGTGTAAAGGGGGCTCTACTTAATTTCATTGTTGATAGCAGCAGTCAAAATAACCTTATCTCAAAAAAGGTCATCAAGAGGTTGGAATTGTCGATGACACCACACCCACAACCCTACGCCATAGATTTTCTTCTCCAAGGAAGAGATCTTTGTGTTAGCCAACATTGTCGTTTTCCCTACAACATCAATCCTTTCAAAGATGAGATATCATGTGATATTTCTCCCCTTGAAGTTTGTGATGTTCTTTTAGGACAACCATATTTGTGGAAGCATCATGTTGTGCATGAATCTAGTCCTCACAGTGTTATTATTGCTTTGGGTAGACAATTGTACAGGATACTAGAGGTACCGCCTCATACCATTATTTCTTTAATCTCTGATAAGCAATGAAGTAAGGTCATTTCACAGACCAGGAAGTTTGTCTTCTTTGTCATCCATTCTCATAGTAAGAAGAAGGTCATCGCCACATCTGTGGCCTCTACACAGAGCCTCTCTTTGCAACATAGGAAAGTGGACGCGATCGTGGAATAGTACAAAGACATCTTCTCCTCACTCATCGGGGTACCGATGCACTGCCAAGTCAAGCATCAAATTGATCTAACCCCTGGTGCACCTCTACCTAATGGAATATTCTATCATTGCTCGTTGATGGAAAATGACGAAATCAAGCATTAGATCCAAGAGCTTATTAAGAAAGGTAACATCAGATATAGCTCCTCCCCTTGTGGAAGCTCAATTGTATTGTTGCAGAAGAAGGACATGACCTAGTGACTCTGCATTGATTACAGAGCATTAAACAAAGTCATAGTTAGGAACTGATAACCAATTCCCAGGATTGATGACCTTCTCGACCAACTCAAGGGGGGAAAGTTCTTCTGCAAGATTGACCTAAAATATGGCTACCACCAGGTTCCCATTGAACCAACTGATGTATGGAAGACAACATTCAAATCTAAAGAAGGTCTGTTGGAATGGTTGGTCATTCCCTTGGCTTAAAAGATGCACCCACTTTCATGAGGTTGATGGATGATGTATTGAGACCCTTCACCAACTCTTTTGTGGTGGTATATTTGGATGACATCCTCATCTTCAAAAAAACCTTAGAGGAGCACATGCATCATATTCAACAGGTTTTGATCAACTTAGAAAAATGTTCCTTTGGCATGAACAAGGTCCAATACCTGGGATACATTGTTGATGAGCATGGGGTACATGTTTATCACTCTAAGATCCAAGTCATTTGTGACTAGCCAGCCCCAACCACACTAACTGAGCTTTGAAGCTTCTTGGGACTAGAAAACTTCTACCAACGGTTCATGTTCCAATTCTCCCATATTACATGGGCCCTCAACCACGTGACCAAGGGTAGTGGCAGGGAAAATTTTGTGTGGGGGAAGGAAGAACAATGAGCATTTGATGATTTGAAGCATCGCTTGTGCTCAACTCCAATACTCTCCTTGATCGATATCCAACAACCATTCGATATTGAGACTAATGGATCTGAATATGTTTTAGGCGTAGTTCTCACTCAACATGGTCATTCAATGGAGTACCATAGTGAGACAATTTCAGATACTGTCTGGAAACACCCCACCTATGATAAGGAAATGTATTCCATTGTACAATCCTGCCATCAATGGAAACATTACATTATGGAAAAGGAGACAATCACCCTATTATCGCGCAATTTGTATTTAAAGGTCATAGGCTATAGGATAGAGGACAAACTGGCATAACAGGGACCTTCCCCACCCAATGTCACCTCAATGGGGAATTCCTTTTTGTTTAGGGAGGTTAGCCCAGGGGAGATGTCCCCGGTAACCTTGGGTTTGAAGAGGCAATGGATACAATGTCAAGCATTAAGATTTCTCTCCTCGCAGGTTACCACCAGTATCAGATAGCCCGGCTAATCAGCCAATAAAAGAAGTGAAGTCCCTGTTGAAAATACCTGCCTGTAACAATATAATAACAACACAATATGTATATTTGCAAGATATAACTCAAAGGGTTAGTACTTCTTAACTATCTGATTATATTTAATAAGCAATGTAATAGATAAGATGAAGTCAACGTTCTGCCAAATAGCCTATGAAAGATCATCAAGTCATCAATATCTACCAAAATGACCAAGCCTATAGTATATCCAATCAACAACTTGTTCAGCAAATGCTTGACATCATCATTTAATTTCTTATTTATTAGTCAAAAGGTTGTTGCGTCAAGTATGACGTCAGACCATACTTTTTTGTCCTGATGATGGATCCTGCTATGGATCCGAAACATCGACGACAGGATGTCATCAACACTGTGGATTTTCCGACTATTTCTGAACTTAATTCTCACCACAGAAATTTAAATGAATAGGTTAGCAGTGTTAGGGTTAGTTAGTGTTTTAAAAAATTAAAGTTTAAAAGATGATTTTGCACACTTCAAGCTCAACGTTGGATAAAATACCAGTGCCTTAGCGTAAATGGAGTCAAAGTAAGGGCCAAAAGTCTCGGGAGGTTTCAAACTTAGAGACTGGAAGGTAGGGTTCTAAGGTGCTGCAATGGCAGGGCCCTAGAATCAAAACCCTAGGGGAAGGAGGCTCACTCCGGTATTGCTTAAGCAAGGCCTCGTGCTCCTTCCTCCTTCTCTATATACACTTGGAAAAATGGCTATCTTCAAAGTATAAATTTAAGGGAGAAGGTGTTGCAAAAGAAAGGCCTTCAAACCCTAGAAGGTGAAACCCTAGGTGTAGTGCAACTAGGCCTAGGACGTCTCTTCTTTTCAACCTATAACTTCAAAAAAAATAGCTCAGAAAAAAGAATGAAAAGTGTAGCAACGGCTAGGCTATATCTTCTTCTTTCAATGACTGAAAACTATTTCTCAACATGGGTACATATAGAAATGATCTACTTGTGTGCTTTCTACCTAGGGTTTTGAGATTCAACAATATAATAACAAAATGTAAGAAATTAAGCCTACAACCATTCACTCAAGAAGTTTTGCATGAAAAATTCGCTTACATATCATGAAGAAAGCATAATCAAACCCTAGTTGTAAACCTTCCATGAGAGAAAAGCCATAAATGCCAAGAGAAATCCTCCTCCAAGAGTAGCGCCTCACTTGAAACACCAAAATTACCCAAACTAGGGCGCAAGTTTTGAGATCTCACAAGAGAGTGAGTTGTGTTATGTTCAAATGAGGGAAAAACATCCTCAATATATATCAATCCATGACCTTTAATTTACAAAATAGGTCATTAAAACAAATGACAAGGATGACTACAAAATTTACACTGTTTTTACATTAAATGCTAGATAAATGACATAAAATGAGAAAAAGATGGGACGTCAAGCCCTTCTGAGGGAGACGTTGGCCCTTTTTGGGCATATCCAGCATCCAGAAATCAGACGTTAGCCCTTTTAGGGCTCCTCCAAGCTACCACACATGCTAGTAACCTCATTACACTACCACACACTCAAGATAATGTCCATCTCTTCTAGGTGACGTCATGTCCATCAAGAGGAAAACGTTACATTTGAAGTGGGTGATCCCCCATAGGTCGGGCTCATCCAAAGCATCGGGTGGAACATCCTTCTTTTCTCCATGTGAAAAGGCTCATCATAATGTTGTCCTATCTCTTCCATCCCAACAACCATATTATGGGATCTTCATCCCCATGGAGGTCTGAGCTAATCATCTCCCCATGTGTACCGGTCCACTAGCACCTGTCCGTCGGGGATGGTCCTGCACATCAAAAACTTCGCCCTCCATGGGATCATCATTCCTTGGGATCATAGAAATGTCAATCATTATCATCATTAAATTTATCAAATACATTCATAAAACCCCTAGCATATCCTCTAATAGCTCAAAGATATTACACTGATCTACTATACAAAGTTGAAGAAAGAGACAGAATAACCTATTAGGTCAGCATCCACAAGAAGAGGAAAGTTTCCAAAGGATATCATTCAAGCCATGTAACATGAGATGGTATGGTTTAAGGATGTCTAGACACAGTGAAGACCAGGGGTAGGTATTATCCGTGGCTGCCTTTGTAGGAGGCGAGTTGTACTTGTCCTAGATGCAGTTCTTTCCAAGCCCTTTTATTGCCTTTATTATTTTTTTATTCATTACCTTTTTCTTTGTTTTTTTCTTCAAGATCTGACCATAGGACACTGCCTTGGCGTGGTGACCAGAGCTGACAGTGTTACCCACTAGTATTTTCGTAGAAATGATAAGGATGGCTTGTGATGAGACCCCCTTTCCCTTGGCCATGCAACCAAGGGTCATTGCCCTGGCGTGGTGACCAGATAATGGCAATGTCATAGTGCTAGATACCTATGAACATAATGGGCTGGCTCGTGATGTGACCTCCCATCCTCTTGGTTAGGCCTTGTTTTATTATTTTTCTTTGGGTCCCCTTTGTTTCTTATCGAGAGACCTTTTATTGCCTTCTCGGGGATCCCTGGGCGAGGCATCTCTAGGTTTTATTTCCTATGGATTTTATGTTTTACCAACTTCTTTTACCCCCTAGGCCTTTAGCCCCTTCTTCCCACAGGACAAAGTGTAACCCCTCAAATAGGTCATCCTAATGCCCGGACTAGGGGAATGGGATGGATGTATAGGAGATAAGATGTAAAATGATAGTATGGTGGTTAACCAAAACCTATGGATACAAGCTTGCTAGGGCACCCCGTTAATCCCCCCGATAATGGTCAAGTGGGTTAGTGTAAGATCCAAGCAGTTGTCATAAATGTAAGGAACCTGACGCAAATATCTGAAAGTTATAACAATAAAAAATGACACATACCATGATGCCTGGACCAATTACCTCATGGAGCAAGAGTCTTCTTTGATGCAAGTCCAAGATGATGGTGATGGATGTTGCTACTGCTAACAGGACAAATATGGAAAATAAAAAGAAGGATGGGCCCTCCAGGGCCATGCTCAAGTCAATCCTTCTCTCAGTAATCCATGTCTAGGACTTATGGGCCTCGAGACATGATCTCCTAGTTATCCCTAGAAAACGGGGATAACATTTGGCTCCAACTCGGGGACATGTGCTTACCATGGAGCACATGAGAACCTCATCATCTCTGGCTTAAACCTGCAGACCTGCTCACACTTGAAAATATACATCAGCAACAAAGGTGGGGTGGTATTGCCACCCCACAAAATATAACATGTATACATATGAAATAAAAAAATCAAAATGCATATGAGGAAACAAACATGAAATGTAGATGGTATAATACACGGAAAATGCCTATACTTACTATAGAGTTAGGTTACCCCACCCTGGTGGGGTTTGAGGAGGTGCCCGCTGACGGGCACTGTGCATCTTCTTCCCTCCAGTGTAGATAGGTAATAGGAGTCATTAACTGACTTGCTTCCGACCTTAAAAGGGCCAAGCCAAAAATGATTGTTTTCTTTGAAATTAGTAGGCTTCCCTTTATTGCCATCCCACATCCAGACCATGTCTCCCTCCTTGTACTCTCTGACTCTGAAATTAGTTGTTCCTTGAATAATCCTAGAGTATTGTATAGAGGGAGGTGGGTGGGACTCTTCTATAAAGATTTCTTTCTGTGAAGGATGGATTCGTACATCATCTTCCACCTTCTTTAGTATTTTCACAGTCTCTGATTCCTGAGCTTTGAGCTCGTCAATGAGTTTTTGGTATTCTTCTTTTGTGGGCCATTCAATCTGATTCGAATTTTCCTCTTTTGCAAAAGGCATATCTTCTGGAGAACATTTATGAGGAGTCGGCCCGGTTTTGTCACGTGCTTTGTCATCTTTGATGGAATCACTGGACTCTTGCTCATAAGTTGTAGTTACAGGTACATTCTAGATATGACCAATAGTTCCATATTTCAATTGCCCGTCTGATCCTTGGAAAAAGTTGTCAAATCGCTCTTTGATAGATGGTACCTTGATGACTTCTCTCAAAGGGATGGTTACAAGCATCTTGGATAATTCCCCTTCAAGGTCAAAATTCAGATTAACCCTTTCAGTATTGGATGTTTTAGGAAAGATTACATCCACAGGTAGGTTTTTTGTTTGGTTAGTGGAAGGTTGGTCCAACTTCTTTCTTCTATACACCTAGAAATCTAGTTTCTTTAGCTTCTCTTTTGATTCCTGGTATAGTCTGTTTATTACTGCCATCCTGGCTGACCTGGCTGCTTCTTTGATGGCCTCTTGATTCTCTTCAACGGTGATATTTATTTGAGGTCCTTCTATGAAGTAGTCTATATTGTTTACATGTTGATGTCCACCACTACTGCAAGTACATTCATGTTCCCAATGTGATTCACTACATTGAAAACACCAAGGGTTTTCATCCACAATAATGGCGCTTGGAACTTTCATGTCTTTGAAAACATCTTTATTCCACTCAACGAAATTACTTTTTCTCTGTATTGGATAGCCATCTTCGTCTGAATCTTCTGAGCTATCAGAGGCATCATCAGGATAATCACCCCAATCTGTGTCTTCTCCTGTCAAGGGAAAAGTGGGACAATCTTGAAACAAGTATGGATCCATTGAAAAGGGTGTTTGTTCATCCTTCTCAGAATGACCAGTAAGTAATAGTGTGGGAATCCCCTCAAAAGGAAATCGRTCATTTGAGTCCTGCTTTTTTAGAAAAGAAATTTCTAACATTTCACGAATCCTTTTAACCCTTTGCGGGATACAAGACATACTAATGCTTGGATCAGTTTCTTCAGACTTATCGGCTTCACTCATATCTTTATCTTCCAACATCGGTGTGTCCAAGACAAACAAGGCATATTCAAAGTTATGTTTTTTGTGAGTGGCCATGCCCAAATCCTCAGATGGCTTATGTTGTATCGAGGCATTCAGAACATTATTTGTATTTGAGAAAGATGTGTTCCATTTCCTTTTGGGAGGCATGAGTCCTACTTCAATAATTTCTAAGGACTTAGGCTCAGCTTCAGGGACATCCTCGTTACTAGATTCATTGGGGTCATTATTGTGCGAGAGATTGATGTAGTCTTCGAACTCAAGGTTCTGCTCAATCTAGCAAGCAAAGATTCGTGCTTCTTCTAGAGTCGAGGGTGACTGGTCTTTGAGAGTAAAATACAAAACTCCTTCCAACGAGTTCAAGTAGTGTTGGAGGAAAACTTCTTCTGAGAAACTAGGCTTGATCTTCTTGAGTAAGAGGTTGAACCTATCATTGAAATCCCTAATTCCCTCGCTAGAGGCTTTGCAAATATTAGTGTATTGAGAGTAAAGGGAATCCATGCTTTCCTTTTCACACCAATATTTCTGGAAGGCTTGTTCAATATATTCAGGGGTTTTAATGCTTCCTTTCGGGAATTTGTTAATCCATCTTCTGGCACTTCCGATGAGTGAGCTCACAAAGAACCTTAAAAATACATCGGGGTGTTCTTGTCCGGATTGGTGAAACTCAAACGCATCACAAAAGTCGGTCCAATGAGAGTTTCCATAGGATCCATCTTCCCCTGAGAACTTAGGTATCTAGGAATCGACCTTCTTAGGTAGATCATGTAACCCCCCTTGGGTGTTAGGTAAGCTTAAAGGGCCAAAGAGTTCTTTATGAGACCATTTGGGAGAACTTACAGGGGTGACAGGATTTGTGGAGGTCATAGTAGTAGATGAAGGTATATATTGATGTCCACTACGAGTTGTCATTATCTATTTGTGGAGTCACCAGATGATTTTCTTGAAATCATAAAAGGGAAAACACCCTAGTGGAGTCACCAGGAAATCTTGTAAAATAAGGCTCTGAGGCAAGGCTTACCGAAAAGGTTTTTCGTCTGAGGATAATTGACTCAATGTTCCCCGACAACGGCGCCAAAATGTTATCGCGCAGTTTGTGTTTAAAGGTCACATGCTATAGGATAGAAGGCAAATTGGTGTAACAATGACCTTCCCCACCCAATGTCACCTCGATGGGGAATTACTTTCTGTTTAGGGAGGTTAGCCCAGGGGAGACATCCCCGGTAACCTGGGGTTTGAAGAGGCAATGGATACAAGGTCAAGTATTAAGATTTCCCTCCTCAGAGGTTACCACCAGTATCAGATAGCCCGGCTAATCAGCCAATAAAGAAGTGAAGTCCTTGTTGAAAATACCTGCCTGGAACAAGATAATAACAACACAATATGTATATTTGCAAGCTATAACTCAAAGGGTTAGTACTTCTTAACTATATGATTTTACTTAATAAGAAATGTAATAGATAAGATGAACTCAACGTTCTGCCAAATAGCCTATGAAAGATCACCAATTCATCAATATCTACCAAAATGACCAAGCCTATAATATATCCAATCAACAACTTGTTTAGTAAATGCTTGAAATCATCATTTAATTGCTTATTTATTATTCAAAAGGTTTCTACGTCAAGTATGACATAAGCCTAGGTTAGCAACATTAGGGTTAGTTAGGGTTTCGAAAAATTAAAGTTTAAAAGATGATTTTTCACACTACAAGCTCAATGTTGGAGAAATTACCAGTGCCTTAGGGTAAATGGAGTCAAAGAAAGGGCCAAAATCTAGGGAGGTTTCAAACTTAGAGACTAGAAGGTAGGGTTCCAAGGTGTTGCAATGGCAGGGCCCTAGAATCAAAACCCTAGGGGAAGGAGGCTCACTCCAGTGTTGCTTAAGCAAGGCCTCGTGCTCCTTCCTCCTTCTCTAAATACACTTGGAAAAACGGCTAGCTTCAAAGTATAAATTTAAGGGAGAAGGTGTTGCAAAAGAAAGGCCTTCAAACCCTAGAAGGTGAAACCCTAGGTGTATTGCAACTAGGCCTAAGACGTCTCCTCTTTTCAACCTATAACTTCAAAAAACCTAGCTCAGAAAAAAGAATGAAAAGTGTAGCAACGACTAGGCTATATCTTCTTCTTTCAATGGATGAAAACTATTTCTCAACATGGGGACATATAGAAATGACCTACTTGTGTGCTTGCTACCTAGGGCTTTGAGATTTAGCAATATAATAGCAAAATGTAAGAAATTAAGCCTACAACCATTCACTCGAGAAGTTTTGCATGAGAAGTTCACTTACATATCATGAAGAAAGCATAATCAAACCCTAGTTGTAAACCTTCCATGAGAGAAAAGCCATAAATGCCAAGAGAAATCCTCCTCCAAGAGTAACACCTCATTTAAAACACCAAAATTACCCAAACTAGGGCGCAAGTTTTGAGATCTCACAAGAGAGTGAGTTGTGTTATGTTCAAATGAGGGAAAAACATCCTCAATATATATCAATCCATGACCTTTAATTTACAAAATAGGTCATTAAAATAGCCGACAAGGATGACTACAAAATTTACATTGTTTTTACATTAACTGCTAGATAAATGACATAAAATGAGAAAAAGGTGTGACGTCAAGCCCTTCTGACGGAGACGTTGGCCCTTTTTGGGCATATCCAACATCCAGAAGTCAGACGTTATCCCTTTTAGGGCTCCTCCAAGCTTCTACACGTGATAGTAACCTCATCACACTGCCACACGCTCAAGATCATCCAAGAGGAAAACGTTCCATCTGAAGTGGGTGATCCCCCCTAGGTCGGTCTCAGCCAAAGCGTCCTGGGTGGAACGTCCTTATTTTATCCATGTGCAAAGGCTCATCATAGCATTGTCTTGTCTCTACCATCCCAACAACCATATGATGGGCTCTTTAGCCCCATGGAGATCCGAGCTAATCATCTCCCCATGTGTACTGGTATACTAGTACCTGTTTGTCGAGGATGGTCCTGCACATCAAAAACTTCGTCCTCCATGGGCTCATCAGTCCTCAGGATCATAGCAATGTCAATCATATTTCATCATTAAATTTATCAAATACATGCATAAAACCCGTAGCATATCCTCTAATAGCTCAAAGATATTACACTGATCTACTATACAAAGTTGAAGAAAGAGACAAAATAACCTATTGGGCCAACATCCACAAGAAGAGGAAAGTTTCCAAAGGATATCATTCAAGCCATGTAACATGAGATGGTATGGTTTAAGGATGTCCATACATAGTGAATACCAGGGGTAGGTATTATTCATGGGTGCCTTTGTAGGAGGCGATTTGTACCTGTCCTGGATGCAGTTCTTTCCAAGCCCTTTTATTTCCTTTATTCTTTCTTTATTCATTACCTTTTTCTTTCTTTTTTGCTTCAAGATCTGACCAGAGGACACTGCCTTAGCATGGTGACCAGAGCTGATAGTGTTACCCACTAGTATTTTCGTAGAAATGATAAGGTTGGCTCGTGATGAAACCCCCTTTCCCTTGGCCATGCAACTAAGGGTCAGTTCCCTGGCGTTGTGACCAGATAAGGGCAACGTCATACTGCTAGATACCGATGAACATAATGGGTCGACTCGTGATGAGGCCTCCCATCCTCTTGGTTAGGCCTTGTTTTATTATTTTTATTTGGGTCCCCTTTGTTTCTTATCGAGAGGCCTTTTATTGCCTTC
>JZKD02S0333854.1:108754-121357 GCA_000966675.3 Picea glauca
GATGGCCATCCTCATAGCCTGCAAGAATAACATCAGAATGAAAGATACTTCCAAGCTCTTCTTCGAACGAGTGTGGGTCCATTTTGGGATAACACAGACCATCATCTCCAACTGGCATAACAAGTTCCTCAACACATTTTCGTCAAGTCTCTGGTCACTATTTGAAACCAAACTCACTAGATCCACTGCTTTCCGCCTCCAAATAAATGACTAAACATAGGTCGTCAATCGGATGATTTTTCCCATCTCGTGCATGTACAACTATAATCATCCCTGTACATCGGATGACAGTCTCCCCTGTGTTCAACATAGTTACAATAGGGCTCTCCATAGCTCCACCGGCCATAGCCCATTTCAGGTGGGAATGGAATTACAAACCTTGGGTCCCATTGATGTTGCACTACCTCTTGCAACCACATAGACATACTCTTCCCATGTTCAGTATGAGAGTGAAAAAGAAACCAGATTCATTGAGCAGATTCAACACATCCACCAACATCTCTAGGAGATTTTGCAGAAAGACAATGCTAAGTACAAGCACCACCATGATAAACACAGATTACCGGACCAATTTCAGGTTGGAGACAAGGTCTGGCTACATTTGTAGAAGGAGCATCTTACAGGGCCCCATCAGAAGGTCTCACCACTTTGCTATGGGACTTACACCATCACTAAGGCTATGGATATCAATGTTTTTGAGCTCAACACTCCTCCCTTCCTTGGCTTGCACCCAATGTTCAATGTGGACCTTCTTCGACCATATTTTCCACCATTATTGGACACCTCAAAGATTTCAAAACATTTGAAATTAGCAGAGATCAACCCTGAATGCATGGAACATGCATCCAATGATCAGATAATGGACACACAAGTCAAGGGAACTCACCAACATAGGATCCAACTTTATCGGGTTGTCAAGGCAAGGCAACTCCTCCACCAAGGAAAGTGGGTCACTAAGGGCCAAATTCAACAAGGGTTTCCTCACCTTATGGGGGGACTCAACGCAATGGATACCATTTATTCCCAACTGGGAGGGACTGATCTAGGTGGATATTGGTGGCCACCCAACTATTCCAACTGGCTCCTCTTGACAATTTTTAGTTCAACACGTTCTTCTGTACTTCTTTGTAATTGTGGATTCTACACTTCCAAGGTTATTTGAAGCCTTACACATCTTCCAGGTGGATACTGCTGGTCTCCAACCTAATCCAAATGGCATATTTTGTATTTTTTCATGTCATCACATCTTGTTGTACTTCCAGGTCCATTTTGGGGCCCTAAATGATGTTTTTTTTTGGCTCGCCATAGTCAAACTGTAAACAGAGTTTGATTTTCATGGTGTAATGTGTAGTTCTTGAAAATACATTTCCAATAGGCTATCATGCACATAAAAAAAAGTTCATATAATTTTTTTTTGACCCCGATAAGTTGAGGTACCAACTTTCCCATAGGGGCCCACATAACTTTTGGTGATTCATCTCCTAGGGTTAAATTTTTGGATATATAGGTTTTTGGCATTCATGAGTAATGTTAAAAAGGCATATGGAGTCTCATTGCAATCATTCTTCTTAGATGGATGTGCATAGAAGCCACATCTATTCTAAGAGATCGCTACATTCGAGCAAGTGTTTCAGTTCTGCAGTTTTATAGTTTCAACCTATTTCATTTATTCAATAGAAGATATTGTTCACTGGATATATGTGTTGTTCTTCATATCTTTGTTCTTAGTATTCAGATTGTTAATCAATTCATTCTGATCCTAAATATGGATCACATGCCCTGTTCTTTTGTTCATTACAAAGTTTATGTGTGTTAGGCGGTTTTGGTCGTCCACATCAGATTTCAGTTGTATTGTGTATAGATGTTTTAGTTTACTGTCACATGAGCTAAGTATGTAAGAAACAAACATAAAATAAAATAACGAAGATAAGGCATAGGCATATTCTGAATCAAGTAATTTATTGTGGTTTAACCAATAAATGAATGATTGTGGTGTCACATGGTTGATTCCACCGCAACACACATAATTCTCTTCTTAGATATCTATATCTCTAAAGTGTTTCTATGGAGCCGTTAGAGTGTGAAAATGATTAATGTTGGTATGTGAGCCTCTTTATTGCTTCACAGCATTGACCTTGATAATAGCATACCACCTAATATATATTTTAAACGGATGCTCTCGATCCTGTTAAAGGAAAAATAAAGAAGGGTATTTGTACTAAGATTTATATAGGTTATCTTTAGTCCACATGGTTTGAACCTAGAGAACCACTTTCTTCCAAAATTCAACATTGTTCAGAGTTGTATACCAGCATATGGATGGGATCATCCAACTCATAAGGGATGAAAAAATCTAATTACTTTGTAGCATGAGGATCCCTCTCATCCAACTCAAAGTTTTCTACCACCATTTTTGCATTGAGATAAATCACCATATTCCTTAGGAACACGACATTTGTAAAATTTACTCAGAGCCTAAGACCGATGACTAATTTGTATTCAAATGCTCTCACTACTGCAAGATTGGAATACGGTTCTTTTGTCACTATAAAGATTCACTTGTTTCTCTCTAGAGACTCACGAGTTATGAGGATCAGAGGTGCTTAACCCTCTTTCCCAAGGTATATTTGATCTTCATCGATTACTTACAAGAGGCCAATGCCCCAAATCGACATTCAATGAGTCAATTAGGTCTTAATTTCAACACTCTAACACTAGTAGGAAGAGGCCCCATAACCAACTTCCAAGACCACATGGTAGACCTGCAAGACATCATAGAACCGATGACTCGCATAACCTCACATCCAACACATTTTTATTTATGGTCTTGAATGTGAAAAATGCTTCGCATAACAACAAATTTTTCACAAGAAACCACCTTCCATTTGAGATTCTTCATTCTTCCCATCGCATTGCAGTGGTACTTCCGAGTGACTTTCTCTTTTCTCTTCTTTTAGGTTGTTTTTATTTTTTCTAGGTATTCATTGCGATAGGTTTTAAACTTCATGTTGTTGTTTTTACATATTATATTCTTTGTAATGTTTTGAGTCGATTTTTATTTTTAGTGGATGATAATATCTAACTTAAATTAAATTAAAAGAGAAATAAATTATTTAATAGATAAAACCCACTTATTTTAGTATAAAATGCTAGACTCAAATTTAATAAAACTTTATATTAAAACTCCATATCTATATTTATATCTGAAAATTATATAAAAATATATATTAATGAATTTTAATCTACTTTATAAAAATTTAAAAGTTAAAAGTAAACAAAATATAATTATCAAAATGTATTAAGAATAAATAAATTAATCCACTTACTAATTCACATTGTGAACCTAATGATTAAGAACATATGTTTCTTCAGAAGAAATCACAAATTCATTAATTAATTTACAATGTGAACCTAATTATTAGGAACATGGGTTTCTTGTTTATTAATTCACACTACTCAGATATTCGATTTTCTTATTTATTAATTGACAATAATAAAATATTCAATTTCTTGTTTATGAGAGTCGAAACACTTTATCCGAAGAGAAAATAGTTTAATTCATTAAGAGAAAAAAAAAATGGTGGCGAAATAAAAACCTCAGCAAGCATTCCACATGGCAACGAGAATTCCACGCAAGCATGAGATATTGCTGAAGAACATACGTCAACGAACATTATGAGTGATCTTATAGAATATAAAAAATATAGTGTGACGTATCACATTATCCAATTTTTACACGAAATAGCATAGATTATACAATTATTTTTATTTTTTTTAACATTGAGAGTTTCCGAAGAATAATTTTAAAATGGGTTGTTTAACTATTTTATGTTTTGGTTTTTATGTGAGAATTTTGGTATTTAAATTTACACGAAATTAAAATTTTCACAGTTTAAATTGTATTTTTGAATGTATAAAACCATTAGACATGGTATTAACTATACAAAAATAACCACTCAAATTTCTAACAAATATCACCTCAAAATATTCCAAAAAAAAAAAAAAAATAGAACGTTTAGCATATGGCTATGTAGAAAAATATTGATTGCCACAATATACCACTAGTGTTAAAAGACCTACAGTTTTCGCCCTACTACAAATGGTGCGTTATGATAAGCTTTAGCACACCAACCATTTGACCGTACATGTATTTGAGGAAAAGTAGAAAAAAGGAGTCCAACAACCGTGTTCTGATCAAGCTTTAGCAGACCAGCCATTTGACAGTAAATGTATTTGACAAATGGTAGAAAAATGGATTCCAACAACCATTTTATCTTGTACTTATTTTTTTCTAAAGGAAAAAAAATAACTTTCGTTAAAATAAATAAAATTATATTATAACGCAGAGGAAGAAAGATGTAGTGAAAGATACTCGAGTGAAGCTGGCCTCATTACACTCTTTAAACTACAAGAAAAGGAATAGCTACAAAACTCAGGGAAGAATACATAGCAAAGGAAAACAAGATGAAAAATTGGACGAAAAAGGCCAAAGAAACAAATAAAACCTCCCAAGAAATAGTAGCGGACTCACAATGGAACTAGAAGTCCTGCAACCACCGAAGAGAAAGCCAAAAACTGCACACCTAGAAAGAGAGGACCTCAAAGCTCTGACCTAAACACCAAAAAATAAGCAGCAAACCCAACGTCCACTCAACAAAAACCAGAACCCAAGAGAAGCGCAAATCCCCCTAGTCACCAAAATCCTACGTGGAAACCCCAACATTTGCATTAATTAATATACAAACAGGTTGGGATGGATCAGCTATATCCACCCAAAATACATCTGAAAAACCTCTGCGTGCACCCAAAGACTGCATCAAAAAAAGATCGACAACTCACAATCTACAAATCTAACATAAAAAATCCTCGCAAGGCAACAAAATGTGGACAAAGCATCTTCAACCAAATCAACAGACCAAGAAAAGAACATGATAGACCAGATCCACTCTGGGGAGTGCGCGATCGCCAAGCAAAAAACCCGAAAAAGGAAAAAGAAGAACTGATCCGCACAGGGATCACAACCAACTCCAAAGAAAAAAAAACCCACTAACTAGCGCGCCCTGGAAGGAAAAGGAAAAAGGGAATCATGTCCATCAGAAATACATCTCAACTAATCCAATCAACATATGCGGAAGGTACGGGGGTGATGTAACACCTCAGGAGTGGACACGAATGTGTGCACTCTTTACATGCGATGAGATAGATGAGTCGGGCGAGCTGAGGGCGTTGAATTACTTTATAGATGAAGTGGGAGACTTTGGGTGTCTTTTCGTGCTAAAGGGGACTTCTCCATGCCATGGCTTGTGAAGAAAGTTAAGTGAGAAGACTTAACCGACGACGTGGGCAAGTGGGCGCCCTTTGTGGACATGGGTTCCCTCAGCTAAGACAAAATTTTGGACGAGCGCACGTGACGGTTTTGAAAGCACCCAACTGAGCACATTTGTGAAATGAAGGGTTGCGTAATTTGGACACCTTAGGTGCACCAAGGGGAGTCGATCAAATGAATATTGGAATTGCTCGTAGCCTTGGGTGCATGCTAAGGGAAGTTTCCCAACAACTGAACAAGTTATGGACGGCAAGCCAAGAGATGTGTTGATGATTTGGAACGGGCTTGAATTGGCCCCCCAAGTAAGAAACACGACGAGTTGGCCAACCATGGGTAGATCGCGACGAAAGGATGCATGCCTATGAAGAAGACGACCTTAGGTAAATACATGCGAAAGCAACAATGTACGAAACATGTGATGGGTGTCCACCAAAGGGGGCACATTCCTAGTTTAGACATTGGCTTCCACTAATGAAGGGATGTGATGCTCCAGGTTAAACAAACATGCTCATTGAAGGGAGAGCGTGCCTATATAACCAAGAGAGCGCCCATTTAGAGAAGTAACAAGTGAAAGTTGGAAAGAAAGTTTAGATTCGATTAAGTCACCTTGAGCAAGGCACGTTGGCTAGTTCAAGTGGCAAGACAATTTGAAGTAAAGATAATTTCCTCTAGGGAAAGAGGTAAGTCGAGCTCAGGCTGTGACCGATCTCTATGAAGGGAGAAGTCCTGGAAGAAGGCAAGCCTGAGCCGTGCGAAGGGTGAAGGCGAGCTGGGAGAAAAACTGTACGTGGCAAGGAAGGGTACGCAAGGCTAAGACAAAGTTAATGTTTATGGTAAACAAAGAGGAAGCTCATCTTGTATAGACTTTCTACATTTCACAAGCGACTGGCTTGGCACACCCTATTGTTTGTTCATTGCAAAGTTTATGGGTCTTAAGCTGGTTTGGAACCCAACATTAGATTTCAATTGTATTGTGTATGGATATTTTATTTTACTATCGCATGAGTTAAGTATGTAAGAAACACACATAACACAACATGATGAAGATAAGACATAGGTGTATTCCAAATCAAGTAAGTTATTGTGGTTTAACCGATAAACGAATGATTGTGGGGTCACATAGTGACTCGGAGAGTCGCGTGATTCCGTTTCTCTACCGCAGACATGCGAAGCCCGTGATAGATGGTATCAGAGTTGATTTGTTTAGAGTTGGAGATAAATTGATGAATCTCTTTACCACTAACACTTTCGTGATAGATGGTATCAAAGACGATTTGATTCAGAGTTGGTGACAGAGACTTGGGGGGAAGTTTGAAGTAGTTTGGGAAAGGTCATAACAACTGTGAAGGTTTTCAAAAGTGAATATATGCACAGATCACATGAAAACGACAGTGACAACGAAAGAGAGACAAAGACGCCAAAGGTGAGGGACCAACTCTAAAACTTAGAAAAAACAATGGATCATGTGACAGATGCAATGTGTACACATGGTGATAAGTTTGAAAGGCATGAGGCAAGGTTGGGTGATCTCATGGTCAAGTTTAATGAAAATATCAAGGAGTTTCAAGAAACAACATACTTGTTCACCAACACTCACGAAGATACTCATGATAGGCTTAAGGGAACATAAGACATCATATATTTTCTTCAAGTGAAATTGAAAGACCAATAAGAAACTATCGCATTTCTTAAACGAGCTATAGTCGGAGGGAAAATCTCATCTATTGTGCAGATGCAAATTAAGATGAAGGAACCAGAGCCATATGACAGAACTCCAAACACAAATATGCTAGGAAAGTTTTATTGGGACATGGATCAATACTTGGAAAAGATGACAAAAATCGAGAAGAGGCCAAGGTACATGTTGTTGCGATGTAGTTAACAAGGACTATGAAAATTTGGTGGAGAAATCGAGTTGAGGACTTGGTATCTAGAAGAATCATAGAAAATATAGAAAATTGGACAGACATAAAAGCAACCTTGAAACCACAGTTTGCTTTGGGGAACCAAGCTTGGCTCACTAGAAAATAGTTGTTGGCTCTTTGGCATTCTGGCAAGTTCCAAATGTACATCAAGGAGTTCACAGGTCTAATGTTAGAGATCAAAGAGATGTCATAAGAAGACATGATTTTCCACTTCATGAATGGTTTATAGAATTGGGCACAGAGTGAGTTGCGACGTCAAAACGTGCAGACCCTTGCAGCAATGATCTCAACAAAAGACAAGTTAATGGAATTTAAGGGTGATGCTAAGATAGGTCCAAGTAAAAATGAAGGCCAACGTGAGAAGCAAAAAGGAAATAAGAATAAGAATAAGGAGAAGACGAAGGCATCCGAGAGTAACGAGGATGGTTCGAAGAAACCAGAAACACATAAGAAAAAGAATCCAGTTTCTTGTTGGATATGCGTGAAAGAGCATTATGTCAAGAATTGTCTGTTGAGGAAACGAAAGATGAATGCCTTAGAGCAGGAAGAGAACCCATATATAAGTGTGTTGCAGGTTTTGGGTGCTATTATAGGAGCACAACCGACAGTCACTCAAGACCACGATGGGATTAAAATTAGCTATGTTTAGGAAGAGATCAATGCGAAGATGACTTTGCATATGGTGGACAACAATGCATCACATAACTTCATGAGGGATGACATTGTGCAAAACATTGGATTTCATTATGAGCAAGCACAAAATTCCTTCAAGGCAGTCAACTCAGGAGAACAAGAGATTTGAGGCAAAGCGAAAGATGTCTCTCTAAAACTTGGAGATTGGGTTGGAAGGACAAGTTTCGTTGGTGTTCCACTACATGATTATGAAGTGATTTTGGGACATGAGTTCTTGTGGACAGAGAAGGAAGTTCCCTTTTTTCATGATGAATGTTCAACTATCTTGTCTGGTACCTATGATAAGGGAAGTAAAGAAATGAATATGTCTTGCTTGCGATTGGTGGAAAACCAACAGCCTTGTGCATACACCAATGAGCGAAGCAAAGACAAGTTTGAAACAAAGGACTGAGATGCATAATCAGAATGTGAAGAATTATAGTGGCGAGTTGACAAGATAGAGGAAATATTAGGAAACATCACCCAAGGTATGGAAAAGTTCCCAGAATTTTATGAAGAGAGTATGTCAATGTGGGAGGCAGAAGAAACAAAGAAGCCTGAACATAAGGAATGGGACATGAAGATAGTTGCAACATAGGTGTGTGAAGAGGAGGAATGATAGCCTTGGTACAAGCGTGCCAAGAAGAAAGTTGAAATGAACACAAAATCACTTGGAGAAAGAAATTGGATTTATGATCCAAAACTTAAGCGTCTTGTGGAGGAGAGTGAGAGTTGAATCAGTTCCAATCTCCCACTATTGATGAAGAAGTAAGACGAAGTGTCGCGGGTAAATGAGGATGGAAGTGGTAGCTTGGTTGGCTTCCCTCTTCCAACCCCAAACTAGTGCGAGGTCCTGTTAGCTCATTGTCATGGAGACAACAACTAGACAACTACCTACTATTGTAGGAAGGAAAATGAAGAAGACTAAATAATGTCTCTGAAACAAAAACAAATTGTTGCGAAGAGGTGTCGCAATGGACATGAAGCTAACTTGAAGGATGCGAGATTTGACTAGTTGTGAAGAGAAATGGGTGATTTTGATGTTTGAGATGATTTCTTTTCAACTTAGCACAATGGTCGGATTAGCTACCTGATTGGATAAGGAACGAGGGGATCCAACACACACCAACACCAAAATCATTGAGAGTAACGTCGCAGTAGGGAAACATGAGTGAGATTCAAGGAAGAAAGACAAGAGTCATTAGTGGTCGTAACAGGTTGAGCATGTTGATATTGTCGAGGATGGAAAACATGTTGAGTGGGGGAGCATGTGACGCCTCAAGAGTGGACTTGAGCATGAGTTCTCTTTCCACACAATGAGAAAGATGAGCCAAGCAAACCAGAGGGCGCTCAGTTACTTTATAAACAAATTCAGAGTCTTTGTATGCGCTACCATGCCAAATATGACTTCCCCATGCCATGACTTGTGAAGAAACTTAAGTGCTAATACTTAATCAACGACGCAGGCAAATGGGCGCCCTCACCGAAGGCAGAAGTTTGGACAAGCGCACGTGACAGTTGTGAAAGCGTCTAACTAACCAAACTTGCGAAATAAAGGGTTGCATAAAATGGACACCTTTGGTGCACCAAGGGGAGTCGACCAACCAAACATTATAAATGCTCCTAGCCTTGGGCATGCACCAAGGGAAGTTTCCCAATAGCCGGACAAGTCATGGACGCCACGCCAGGAGACAGGGCGGTGATGCAGAACGTGCTTGACTTGGGCACCCAAGTAAGAAACCTAACGAGTTGGCCATCCATGGGTAGATCATAATGAAATGACATGTGCCTATGAATAAGACGAGCTCGAGAAAATACATGCAAAAGAAGCTATGTGTGAAACATGCAACAGGTGCCCACCGAAGGGGGTGCACAACTAGTTTAGACATTGTCTTCCACAAATGAAGAGATGTGATGCTCCAGGTTAAATGAGCACATCTATTGAAGGGAGAGATTCCCTATATAACCAAGAGAGCGCCCATTTGGAAAAGTAACAAGGCAAAGTTGGCAAGAAAGTCCATATTCGGTTAAGTCATCTTGAGCAAGGTGCGTTGGCTAGTTTAAGTGGAAAGAAAATATGAGGTAAAGATAATTTCGGCTAAGTAAAGAGGCAAGTAGAGTTGAGGCTATGTCCAATCCATGTGAAGGGAGAAGTCGTGGAAGAAGGAAATTCTGACCCGTGCGAATGGTGAAGGTGAGATGGGACCAAAATCGTAAGTGACAAGAAAGGGCGCGCAAGGTTGAGGCAAAGTTCATGTTTTTGGTAAACAGAGTGGATGCTCATCTTGTGTATAATTTATGCATTGCACAAGAGTTTGTCTTGACATGCCCTGTTGTTTTGTTCATTGCAAATTTTACGTGCGTTAGGTTGTTTTGTCTGCCCACATCATATTTTGATTGTATTGTGTCTAGATGTTTTCTTTTATTGTCACATTAGCTAAGTATGTAAGAAACACACATAACATAACATAACGAAGATAATACATAGGCGTATTCCAAATCAAGTAAGTTATTGTGGTTTAACGGAAAAATGAACGATTGTGGTGTCACACGGTGATTGGGAGTGTCGGGTGATTCCGTCACCCGACCACAGACTCGCCAGACCCATGATAGACGATCTGGAGGGAGATGTGAACATGAGAGAAAAAAATCTGGTGTGGTCTGTGTCTAAGGTAAATCCTAGCCGTAGCATTACACCACTTCGCGGAGAATTATCTTACATGCATTAATTAGCAAATGGAGTAATTTAATGAGTGTAGAAACTTAATTTGTTAAGAAGTAGATTTTTTTTAAGAAATTAATATGGAATGAATTTTGAGGTGGACAAATTTGATTGTTTTAAGGGAGTTTATATTTTTTTTAAATAAAATTTTATTTTCATTTTTTTAATTTTAGAAAATTTTAAAATGGGATAATTCTTTTATAAAGTTTCATGTTTAGAATTCTCATTAATCAAATAAATTATGTCTTTTTATAAATTTATGGTCAAATTTATAAATTTATGGTCAAATTCTTGTGTATGGGTATGAGGTTTAGGGACCATATCTTCGTGGAGTAACCTAAATAGGTTAGAGAGAGTGATCATCACAATGTGATCCAAAAGTCTTCATGCTAATAGATAAGTCCTTCATGTTATCGACCTTGCAAAATTTATAGAGCCCCACACATTGCCTTAGTGATATTTCATGTGGTGATGATGATACACATAGTTAAACAAATGGACAACTCACATAATGCTCTTCTTAGATATCTATATCTATGAAGTGTTTCTATGGAGCCGGTAGAATGTAAAAACAATTAATGTTGGTAAGTGAGCCTCTTTATTACTTAACCTCATTGACCTTGATAGTAGCGTACCACCTAACATAGTTTTTAAGTGGATACTCTCGGTCCTATTAAAGGAAAAATAAACAAGGGTATTTGTACTATATTTATATAGGTTATCTTTAGTCCACATGGCTTGAACCTATATAACCACTTTCTTCCAAACTTCAACACCATTCAGAGTTGTATACCAGCGTATGGATGGGATCATCTAACTCCCAAGGGACAAAAAAATCCAATTACTTTGTAGAATGAGGGTCCCTCTCACCCAACTCAAAGTTTTCTACCACCATTGTTGCATTGAGACAAATCACCATATTCCTTAGGAACACGACATTTGTAAAATTTACTCCTTAGAGCCTAATATCGGTGATTATTTTGTATTCAAATGCTCTCCCTACTACAAGATTTGAATACGGTTCTTTTGTCACTTTGTAGATTCACTTGGTTCTCTCTAGAGATTCGTGATTTATGGGGATCAGAAGTGCTTAACCCTCTTTCCCAAGGTATGTTTGATCTTCATCGATGACTTACCAGAGGCCAATGCCCCAAATCGAAATTCAATGAGTCGATTAGGTCTTACTTCCAACACTCTAACACTAGTAGGAAGAGGCCCTATAGCCAACTTCCAAGATCACATGGTAGACCTACAAGAAATCATAGACCTAATGACTCACATAACCTTGCATCCATCACATATTTCTTTATGGTCTTGAATGTAAAAAGTGCTTCTCATAACAACAAATTTTGCACAAGAAACTGCCTTCCTTTTGAAATTATGCATTCTTCACATCTCATTGCACTGGTACTTTCCAATGACGTTCTATTTTCCCTTCTTTTAGGTTATTTTTCTTTCTATTAAGTATTCATTGAGATAGGTTTTAAAATTACTCTTGTTGTTTTTACATATTATATTCTTTTTGAACAAATTTTGATTTTTAGTGAATGATAATATTTAACTTAAATTAAATTTAAAAAGAAATAAATTAATTAATAAATAAAACCCACTTCTTTTACTATAAAATATTAGACTCAAATTTAATAAAACTTAATATCAAATCTCCATATTTATATGTATATCTGAAAATTATATAAAAATATATATTAATGATTTTTAATCTATTTATAATAATTTAAAATCCATATTTATATTTATATCTGAAAATTATATAAAATTATATATTAATGAATTTTAATATATTTTATAATAATTTAAAATTTTAAAATTTAAAGTAAAATTATAACTAACAAAATGTATTAAAAATAAATAAATAAATCCATTTATTAATTCACACTACTAAGTTATTCAATTTCTTGTTTATTAATTCACATGATTATTGAGTTTCTTATTTATTA
>JZKD02S0333854.1:147893-163572 GCA_000966675.3 Picea glauca
CTTTAGTTCAAGTTCATGAGCTTAATAAGAAGATAACAGTTCTTAGAAGCTGAGCTAAACTGAAATAAAGTACAGAATGATGAAAATATGAGAAAATCTGTCATTGAAAACAAAACAGGACTGTGATTCTATTATCAATAAAGAGTCTAGTACAATAGCCAAAAAATGTCTCCTAGATTGCACCCATAGTGCTCCAAATGTCTTTGGATTTATAGCTTTACAAGATGAAATCTAGATACTTGAAAGATGGATCAGATTTACGAAAAATAGTCAAATCAAAATAGATACAACAAGTGTAGGATGAGATCCTATAAAAATGGATCTAGAATACTAAAAATGGAAAATCAAAACAAAATAGGAAGAGGTCCTATCTAATGATCTTTAAGAGTAGTAAATTGTTGATGAAGTGTAGTTTTAGCCTCCCAAGGTTGTTTGATTTGGTCTGCCAAAGATAAAATTCGAATTGGATGATGTATCTTCAAACCCCTGATACTCTGCCTTTGAAAAAGATGCCAAATGTAGTTGAAGAACCTCTTTTTGACCTTATCCCTCAAAACTAGGCTTTGAATCAGACTTGATAATTCAACAAATGTCCATTTGAAGTGGTTTCAAACCATTCAAACTCAAAAAATCCCGATCTGGGAAAAAATTCGGTTATTTTGGCCGTGACAGGCTTTCACTAGCTAATTTACCCAAAAATCCGCTCATTAGTTGGTGAAAAGCAGAGCTTTCACCAGCTAACTAGCAAAATTCAAGACAAGTTAGCTGGTGAAAGCGCAGACTTTTTTAAAATCAAATTTCTCAGTCATGGAGAGTCTATTTTACATGCTTGAATAGTCGATCGACATCCAGAAATCCTAAGCTTTCCAATGGTGCTTTCAAATATGCATTTGGAGCTTGGGAAGGTAATCAAAAGTTCCCTGCAAGATTAT
Source organism: Picea glauca (assembly GCA_000966675.3). Classification (NCBI taxonomy): domain Eukaryota; kingdom Viridiplantae; phylum Streptophyta; class Pinopsida; order Pinales; family Pinaceae; genus Picea; species Picea glauca. The sequence goes on from JZKD02S0333854.1 coordinate 148,826, forward strand.
GCATCATTCTTCAAAAAATTGCCAATGCATTTTTTATCGCTAACAATTAGCTCCAACTGGGATGGAGACCTCCCTGCAAGGTCTCCAAGAACCTGGTAGACCCTGTGCCTTTAGTATTGGGCATGGAGTCATTCATCGTTTACAATTTATCATCTGGTTTTGAAAATTCCATGTTGACTATTATAGAAATAGTACACTCATCAGGTGGATGACAAAGTACTCTAAAAGCTTACAATAGCTTTACATTGTTTCTGAGATTTATCTTTTCAATTAGCTCCAGTAGATTGTTTGTGCCCTGTAGCTATAGCTATGATTGCTTCATCAACAATAAACTCTAAAGTTCCAACCTTTGTGTTTTTACCATCATAAACTTGGCAAAGACTTTTGCAATTTCACTCCTAGAAGCTACAACCCTTAGCCCCTCTTATGTCTTGATATTTATAGCTCTATAATACAGTTTTCAGATCCTAAAAGAATGGATCAGATATGTTAAAGATAGAAAGTCAAAACCGATTTACAAAAGATAAGGAATGATCCTCAAAATGAGTTCAATTCCACATTTCATGGTCTTCAGATGATGTAGAATCCCTGTGCAGTGCAAATAATCCTTCCAAGACTATTTGATGACTCTTGAGAAAGATGAAATTCAAATTTGCTAAGTTTAGAAAAAACCTTGATTTATTGCCCCCCAAAAAAGGTGTCAAATCAACTTAAAATCCTCCTCTAACTCTTTTGCATCAAAACTGGATCTTAGATTTGACACTATAATTCAATATGTATCTTTGGAAAGCATTTTCAAGAGATTTGGTTGAGAAAAACTTCGATCTGGGCAAAAATACACCTTCGCTGGCTAGTCTCAAGTTTCACTAGCTATTTCGCCTTAAGATTTGCTAGTTAGCTGGTGAAAGCTTTGCCTTTCATCAACTAACTGGTTATAATTTTTCCTTCTGCGCTGGTGAAAGTTTTGTTTTGAAAATGATCTTCAAAATCACAAAATGCATTTTTGTCTCAGTTTTCTGATCTTTAAGGATGATCCTTTGGGGCCTCTGAAAACGATGGGAACAAAAATTTGACCATGGGGGAAATGCTAGTAGAGAGGCCATCCTCATTTTGTTTTGAATCATCAATGATATTTCCATGTTTGAGAACAACTACCATGCCATCATCCTCTATTTGTTGTGACTGTACTGATGGTAGATTGTATCATTATAAGTTAATGGACTACATTGTTAAACACAGATGGTGCCATTCCGGTATATGGATTTTTCCATTCCTGAAATTGTATGAGTGGAGGAATTGTAATGCAAATCCTCAGGAAGAACATCGTAACATTGTGTCAAGCAATTATCATACCTAGGGATTCTGCAATTCCTTTGTGCTATTATTTCAAACAAACTCCTGTTAAAAGTCACCCACTTTGAGAAAGGTTGCTAATTATATGGGTTGTTCCACAAATAAGTTCTTAAAGTTCTCAACGCTAGCTTCAACTCTTGTTGTAAAACATACATGAATCCAGAAACAAATACCAGAATGCAATACTGCCCCATATGCATAGATGTTGTATCCATGTGAAATAACCGATGGCCAGTGCTACTACATTTATCTCAGGTGTATCCTTGTGATCAGTATTTGCTTCATCCCTTGTCTCAGCAAACTACATGCAAATCCAATATTGATGGAAATTTCCAATTTATCTCCTGTCAAAACCCAAATCTTAATACTAGCCTGTTCTAGCTTGTCAATGCGCTGAGGAACCCCCTTCTATAGTTAATGAAAGCACACTTTCACCCTCCAAATCTCGCATACGAACAATACAATCCATACTTCCTGATACCAATACTTGTCTACTCTGTGCTCCTTTGCTGTAACCACCATATTATGTGCTGCCAGACAGAGTATAGGACCTGTGTGGCCTATAAAAGACTGTAAAGCCACATTTACACCAATTTTCTATTGTAATCCACCTTCTTTAACATAAGGATTTGGACCATTCCATCTTTTAAAGTTTTATCTTACCACTACAAAGCCATATACTAAAGAAAATGATATACTGGAATTCTCTGAAAATATCATGGAAGATGTAACGATCTTGCTTCTTTCAACAAATAATGCATTGTTTCCTTTCAAATGATCAATAGAAGATGTCTGCCTCTGTAAACAACTTAAGTACTCAATGTTATCAGCCTCTAGTTTTCTGCTCCCTGGCTTCTCTTCTAGAGCATCCATTTCTCCTTGGTAATTATACCTGGTACTAATGTTAGCATGAGACAAATGGGAAGTTTTCAACCATTCACTCCAAAACCCACCTTTCCCAAGCAAGACTGCTACTTGATGCTTATCTGAAATGGTTTTCATGATTCCTATTTTTTATTGTGCATCTAGATGAACCAAATCTCAAAACCTTCTATTCTTTGTGACTGCTCTCCAATGTTCTCTGCATCTTTAGAAACCAAACTCGAAAGAATTGGTTGAGAAAAAGTCAAATCTTTGCAAAAATACAACCTTGCTTCCATGTAACAGATTTCACCAACTAATTTTCCCCGAATCTGCCCCTTTAGCTGGTGAAAAGGAAAGCTGTCAATAGCTAACTAGCGGGTTTCAAAACCAATAAGCTGGTGAAAACCCAGAAAAAATGCCCTCGGAAAAAATCAAATTTCTCTGAATCTGCAATAAACACCTGAGAGATTGATGGATGACTCGAGGCTGACTGAGTAGCCGCAGCATGGAGGGATGATCCAGATCAAGACATTAAGCGTGAAAAGGGAGTCTCTTTGCCTAATTAAGAAAACTGAAAGTAATCTACTTTCTCAAAGAAAGATCTTATTCTTCTATCAATCCCTACGCTAACCAGTAGAGGCAGATTGATCAAGTAAAACTAAATTTCCAAAGCAGCCAAGAAAGTAATTGACTTGCTAATATCATGTTTAAAGTTTTCAAAGGGAACAATTCGATCTGCATAACAATCTAAGATAGTGAATGCATTTGGTATACTGTTTAAAGAAAATATACTATGGCCGTCATCCTGAAAACCACCCATCTTTTGATCATGGTGAGAGATATCTTCTACTGCAGCAAAATCTTCATGAGTATTTGGATCTTTATTCAATAAATAAAACTCATGACAACATAGATGATAGAGAAGGTCATCTGGAAAATGTTCTTTACAAAACACATGGAAGGCAGCATGAAAATCATCCAAAGAGTTGACACTTACACTTGGAAGAGATCGACACCAATCAAGAGCAATCCCTTCTAATGAAAAATTGAAAAGTTTAATTTGAACATCCTCATGTACAATTTCAAGCCGGTCAATAAAGTCATGGAAATCCAACAAATGTTTAGCCGACACTTCCCACTTCTCTACACAAAATCTGGGAATACTACGTTCCCATTCATCTCTAGTAGGTACTAGATGAGGGTAACTAGAAACACTTGAAAAATCACAGAACGGATACCTCCTGGCTAAGATCTTGTTCATGTCATACCAGTGGAGTCACCAACAGATTTATGAACAATGGAGTCGCCACTGAATTCATCCTTCATGGAGTTGCCAGATAGATGATTACAACCGAATGATGTCCATGCTTTGTCTATCATCAAAGCTGGATCTATGTCGTCTCCCAAAGAAGCTAAGCTTCAATCTTCTATCCCCGGCAATGGTGCCAATTTATTATCACTCCAAGAAACTCCTTAGGGTTGTAGGCTAAGAATGCTTGGTAACTTAAGAATATGGTAGATTTTGTATGCTTGGAACAATAGGATAACTCAATCGCTAATGAAAAGGACCACTTCATACATTCGAATAAGACAATGGTTTTATAACTCATTGATCAGACAACAAAGTTTGAATAGGAGATGAAGAATACTAGTCTAGATAACCAAATACAACAATGTGCAGGGTCATACAAGATAGCAAGAAAACCTTTAGTTCAAGTTCATGAGCTTAATAAGAAGATAATAGTTCTTAGAAGCTGAGCTAAACTGAAATAAAGTACAGAATGATGAAAATATGAGAAAATTTGTCATTGAAAACAAAAGAGGGTTGTGATTCTATTATCAATAAAGAGTCTAGTACAATAGCCAAAAAATGTCTCCTAGATTGCACCCATAGTGCTCCAAATGTCTTTGGATTTATAGCCTTACAAGATGAAATCTAGATCCTTGAAAGATGGATCAGATTTACGAAAAATAATCAAATCAAAATAGATACAACAAGTGTAGGATGAGATCCTATAAAAATGGATCTAGAATACTAAAAATGGAAAATCAAAACAAAATAGGAAAAGGTCCTATCTAATGATCTCTATGAGTAGTAAATTGTTGATGAAGTGTAGTTTTAGCCCCCCAAGGCTATTTGATTTGGTCCTCCAAAGATAAAATTCGAATTGGATGAGGTGTCTTCAAACCCTTGATACTCTGCCTTTGAAAAAGATGCCAAATGTAGTTGAAGAACCTCTTTTTGACCTTATCCTTCAAAACTAGCCTTTGAATCAGACTTGATAATTCAACAATTGTCCATTTGAAGTGGTTTCAAAACATTCAATCTCAAAAAATCCCGATCTGGGCAAAAATTCGGTTATTCTGGCCGTCACAGGCATTCACCAGCTAATTTACCCAAAAATCTACTCCTTAGTTGGTGAAAAGTAGATCTTTCACCAGCTAACTAGCAAAATTCAAGACGAGTTAGCTCGTGAAAGCATAGATTTTTTTAAAATCAAATTTCTCAGTCATGGAGAGTTCGTTTTACATGCTTGAATAGTTGATCGACATCTAGAAATCCTAAGATTTCCAATGGTTCTTTCAAATCTGCATTTGGAGCTCAGGAAGGTAATCAAAATTTCCCTGCAAGATTAAGCATCATTCCTCAAAAAATTGCCAGTGAGTTTTTTATCGCTAACATGGAGGAACACTTCCTAGAATTAAGTGAATATCATGAACAAGATCTTGAGTAGGTGGAAGACCTTTTGGAATATATTCAAATACCTTGGAATTATTATCAATGACCCTTTGGAGATTTGGGGCAATAGGAGGCTTAGATGTTTGAACCTCTAGTGAGCATAATTGTGCAATTACACCATGATGTCCCTTTTTAAACAATTTTTTCATTACATTAGATCTTATCACCTTGCTTGGTTTCCCTGTGATACCCCTTAACTCAAATGTTTTTCCTTCCCATGGTTTTAAAATTCTCTACCATAAGGGTTTTTAATGGTTTTAACGCTCATCCGATAGAGGAGGATGAGGCAGAGTAAAATTGAATGAGAAGTTCTTTAAAATGAACAACGACTGTTCCTAATGATTGTAACCATTGGACCCCTAAGACAAAATTAGCACCACCCATTAGGATAGAAATCATTGGACTATTCAATACATATTCCCACATAGTAAGAGTGATCATAAGGCATTTCCCTGAGTAATTGATATTTCCTCTATCTGCAATCATTACTTAAAACTATGGTGCTTTATATATAAAGCAATTGAGAACTTTGGCTAATTTACAATGAATTAAATTATGAGTACTACCAGAATCAATCAACACTGCTACCTTTGTCTTTTTGATATATCCTTCTATATTGAGAGTTTGAGGAATGCTAATTCCATCCAATGCATGACAAGATATGGTGGGAGTAATCTCGTTGGGAGTAATCTCTTATATTTCTTAAGCTTGAGATGGTTCATGTTCTTTTTCTTATTCTTCTTCACCATCTATGTAGAATAATTTATTCTCATCACGTTTATGTCCTTTACTCTACTTGCTATCACAATTAATGCATAGACCCTTTTCTCTTCTTTCATCCATTTTTTGAGGTGTCAACCTTGTAAGTTGAGGTGGGTTAGAATAAGAAACATTAATATCTTTATAGGTGTTAGTGGTGGTCCTTCTAGTATCCATTGCTATATTTTGACTTTCAACCTTCCTTTCCACCATGAAAGCCTTATCTAAGGTTGTTGGTTTGAAGAGACACACCTCATGTTGAATGTTATACTTCAAGGTTCCAATAAATATATCCAACAATTTATCCTCTGGTATGTCATTCACTCTGAGACTCAACTTTTGAAATTTCATTGAAAGTGCTTGATCATTGGACCCTTTTGCCTTAGATTTACCAATTGGATAAAGAAGGAATTTCTTTTAACATCATCATGATATGATATCAATTATTCTGTAAATATGTACCAATAGATAATGGAGTGATTCTTTCATTAACAAATCCATTGGTACCACACAAACTATTTAGGATCTAAATATAAAGATGCAATAGTTATCTTTTGTAGATTTGGCACCTAGTGTATTTCAATGAATCGCTCCATCTGGAATATCCATGTTATGGGGTCTTGGCAATCAAAATTCCTCATGTTGATCTTGGGGAGTTGGATTCCCTTTGGACACCATCCGTGATAAATTACATTATTAGAATCAAATCCTCTTGGATTATTCTTATTAAGGGATGGTTTCTCAACATGGACATTATCTTTATCTTCTTGAGTACCCTGGGCCACATCTTCACCTTTAGGAAGCTTTCCCTTTGGATTTCGTATGAGATTAGCAATCCTTTCCATATTTTCCTCCATATTATTCTCCATCTGTCCCATCATATGTCCCATCATTTCCTCCATATTATTATTCATATTAACTAACTAAATCAAACGTTCTCATAGACCCTTTAATCAAGTCTTCCAACTTGGACACCCGAAAAGATAGGTCTTCACTTTCATCATAGGTCAGGGGTCACTCCTATGTTGGTTTGAGTGGAGTAGTGTGCCTTTTCTACCACATTTTGGGTCCATGTGAAACAATAAAATAAATATATATGATCTTTATCACACCTAAATAGATCCTTCTGTGGGAAGTTATTCAAATTTGAAAGGTTGTACCCTTTTAAAACCCTGATTTGGAGATTGTTTTGTTGGCCGACCTTCCATTTGATGGAACCTTGAAATTTAAGCCCTTCCAAGTTTGAAATTTTGGTATGTGGTAGCTTGATATTTCCTCTTTCCAATGCCATAGGTTTTGTTGAATTCTGATGTGCCAAGAGGAAAGGGATGCAACTTTCCCACAATGTGCTTACTTTTGGACTTTTCCAAAGAGCGAACGTGTACTATGTGCCATGTGTCACTGTTTTCTCCTCGGATCCTAAAAATTGTAATAGATACACTAAATCCCATATTCTATCCAATCGAATAGGTGGCACCCAATTTGGATCTCTCTAGCTTCAGACATAGTCGTTTTACCCAGAACACTTGTTTGAGATTGACTTTTTGGACTAGTAAAAACCCTTAACTTCCGTAGGGTATATCTAAAAATGTATAGCGAACCCAGAGCTAAATGTTTTACCAAAAGTACCTCTTATCGGTGAAATTTTTGGTGAAGATATTTGCAATCTTCTCTAAAGAAGGACAAAACTGCATATTAGTGACTCCATCGTGAACCTGTCCCTTGATAAAATTCATGTGAACCCCATTGTGTTTGGTATGTTTTCTGTAAACTAGATCTCTACAAAATTTGAGTTTACTCTAATTATAACACCATATGATTGTTAGTCTATGAAACTGAATCCCCAACTTTGTAATAAAATGTTGCAACCAAATATCTTGAGTAGCTATATTCACTGCACCCTTGTACTCTACCTCTGTTGTTGATAAGGAAATGGAATACTTTTTACTTTACCAGCATATAGGTCCTAATCCAAGGTAGAGGACATATCCTAAAGTGGACTTGAGAATCTATTCTATCACCAGCCCAATATGTGTCTACGTATCCAACATGATCTAAGGAAGATCCTACTGCATATTTTATACCAACACTAGTAGTTCCCTTGACATATCTCGGAATCCTCTTTGCTACTTTCCAATGTAGATCATGAGGCTCATTCGTATACCTAGAAACTACTCCCATTATGCATAAGAGAAGTCTATCCTAGAATGTGTAAGGTAGAGAAGACTCCCAAACAACTTTTGATACTTGGTAGAATCCACCAAGGGTGAATCACCAAAATCTGTTAAGTGAATCACCAAAAGGTGTTGGGACTGCCTTATTGTTAGAATATAATGGATGTGCTTGTTTTACCATTGACAATATCACTATTGTCACCAAACCATAGGACAAATCCACCCTCCAAGGACCTTAACCTTGACATAGAATCACTCCAGAAGAAAACCCTAGGCTAGATAGCCAAACAAAGGGTAGTGCACTTTTCTCCAAGGATAGTACATCAAGAAGAGATGATCAGATAGTCCAAACCCTAACCAAGAGATAGTCCAAGATAAACGTGATCTGCTAACTGTAGCATCTGCAATGGAATCTCTCCTCAAACCTATGCACAAAATTGGGCATTGTAGTGCGCACAAGTGCTTCTCTGCAATTCTAAGACTATCTGCCAAAATGAAGACTGGCCTCCTGTATTTATAGTAAATCTGGCTAACTTCCTGGGTCGACTTCTCATTCTGGGTATCTTTCTATTCAATATATATTATTTGTTCTGGCCGACTTCTTCTATTGGAGGCTAATAACCTAATATAAATTATCTTCTTGAGCTGACAAGTCTTCTAGGGTTATTAGCCAACTCATTAGGGTTTCTTCTTGCTTCTCAGAGTATTCCATCCTCATCAGGTTTACACGTGGAGGTAAATACCTCCTTCAACTACAATAATATCAACACTCCCCCCTAGCTAGGGAGGCATTATAGGTAATGGTCTTCAGAACAAAAACATACCATTCATCCGGTAGCATCAACATAGTTGTATAGACTAGATCATGAATAGATCATGAGCACCATCATTATCATCAGTGTCATCAACTACATCATCTCTCGAAATCATACTCTATTTGAGTAATCAGACATTATGCTCACTCCATATAGTTATACAAGAGCCATTCTTCTAATCTAGAAGAGTAAATGTTCTGAACCATTTTCCATCTGGGCAATCTCTATCCTTTGATCATCCATCTAGCTGATAATCATTTCCAAAACTGTTGATAGTCTTCAAGGAAATCAAAACAAAATGGAACACAATTGTGTCTATCCATAGTAGTACATAACTACAATATAGAGGTACACTACCACACCAAGTAGCACACAAGTACTTGATTAGTAATGTATAGTCACAAACAGTGGAACACATCCACCACAGTAGTATACATCTATTGTCATACAGTCTTCATAACAATCATTTTACATCAACCTACACAGAAACAATGTTATGATATAAACTGAATCATATGGGCCATTCTTCCACTCACATCTGTGAGCTAGAAGAGCATCTGCCCTCCAAATGTAAGACATCAATGAAGATATTTCTAGAATATTTTTCTCAAGCAAGGAAGAATAACTGTCTTGATTTTTTATCCTGGACCATTCCCCACCCTGGGCCATTCCTCTAACAGTAAACAAAGGGTAACTTGGAGAGAATGAATCTTCCCTAAGGAATGCCTATCCTTGATTGTTGATCCCGGACCATTCCCCACCCCAGTCCATTCCTCTAGCACTAAACAAATTTCAACCTGGAGAGAATGAATACACCCTAAGGAATGACTATCTGGACCATTTCCTCTATTAACCACAAGAGGAAAATATTATCCTGTACCAACCTCCAAAATGGATCATTCCTCATGTTAACCACAATGAGAAATCATTGTCCGGTGAGGTGGGATAATCTTCTTGAGTAACCCTCAAGAAGAGAGACTTCCCTAGATCACTCTCCATGTTAACCACAATGGGAATTCGCTGTCTATAGTACATAAGCAATCTGGACCATTTTCTGAATTGGAAAATGTCTATCCCTTAAAAAATTCAATCCACTTTCCAAACTGGAAAGAATCTGCTCATCCTAGACCATTTTTTGAAATGAAAAATGAATGTCCATCAATCAATAGTACATCAGTGTTTCCTCCCAAACTAGGAGTCATCTCTTCCTTTTTCAATAAGGAATTTGTCTCCACGAGCTCCATCTTAAGTATGAAAACTCTTTCATCTTGGATAGAAGCTTTACCACAATGTCTTCTTATTTTCTCAGCTGTGGAGAGAGCCGTTTTTTAAACTTCATCATGGATAATGTAATGCTTGATTTCAAAAGTACTTTGGTCTAGAACTCTATTTTCTTTGAAGGCTTCATGTAGATATTGATCAACAAAGTATATCATTGTTGGATTCCTCTTTCTAGCTCACAACATTGTGGAAAGAGTCAAACTGGAACATATCCATGTGGAACTTCTTCTGTCATCATTTTTTCATGGATTGGCAATCCATCATCTTAATCTTCTGAGTAAGCATTCTGATACAATATCTCTTTTATAGAAAATCTTCACCACGCTTCTGTTGTGCACTTGGAGGCTCTCCACCAAGTTATCTTCTTCTATCTACATACAAGGGTCTCTTTTTGGTATACCTCGAAGCCTTTAGGTTTCTCCTCATATGATCTTCATTCAATTTATTTGGAGAACAGTCTTTGCATACATCTGATGTAAAACTCCAACCCATGGATATTGTGAATGATATAAAGACTCATGTAGAGGTATGTCTAGTTTATTGGAACGAGTAATCATCATAGTCTTCTCCCTTCATTTGGGAGAACCTCTAGTTCTGGATCTTGCAATGCTTGCATATATCACAACTTTTAGTTCCTCTACTTGATTGGTTTTATTGATTTCATATCAGGTTGATAATCTTGTGATTCTTAATACAATGACTGGTTGTTCAAGATTATCTTTCTTTCTTGGAATCTTCATGTTCTTCCTGATGTTTTTATTTAGATCTTGGTTCCATGGAGTTTCTTATAGATTCCATGCCCTAAAGATTCCACTTCTTCGTTTCATTATAGAATCATGGATGTGAATGGATAACCAAGGATACTTTAAGGCTTCTCTTCGAAAAAGACTTCTTTTGAGGTTGAACTGAACATGTACTATCTTTTATGGTTGCTACCATGGATATATACTTCATCATCTTCAATGGATCATAGGATTAGCTCCCTCCTAATCCTTTCTTCATGTAAGAGTGTTATTAATTGGCTCCCTCTATCTAATAGAGCCCACTCTTCCGTATGCATTCTTATTGTCTTCTGCAATATATAATCGGATCCCTTCGTCTAACAGATTCAATGCTTCTATTTTATTGTCTTCTGAAAAACGTCATAAGTCTTTCTCCAATTTTCTCTTGATTGTTGACTTCTTTCTGTCTTTGCTTCTTTTAAGTCTCTTCAGGATTGATTCTAATTTCAGCGTATCTTTCATTAGCTTCCACATGATTTGTTTGATGTATTTCATCCTTTCATGTGTATTATCTAACTTGTATAGTGATAGCAATCCTTATCTTGTTGTTCTTCCATAGGTTTAGTTCTCCTTGGAGCACATTATCTTTCTAAGAGATAGATATACAAGATATGTACAGAGACGATGCAAACAAGATATGTACAAGAACTAAGAAGAGTATTGTTACCTTTAGAAGAAGAAGTATCTTTTGTCATGCTTAGTATTCTTTGTAGGTTCCTTTTCTTCGACAACTGATGCTTTGTGTTTCTCATTCCTTTTCTTTATCTCGGGACAATGATTCTTGTAGTGACCATATTTTCAACAGTTGAAGCATTGTATTTCTGAAATATCTATCTCTTGATTTGTCTTCCTCTTTGAACTAAACTTCCTTTTGTTCTTGAAATTCTTGGATCTTGCTATGAAGGCTTGATCATCGTACTTATTTTGGCATTTCTCTTTTGTACTTATCCTTGATTCTTCTTGAGCACAACAATTCCAAAGTTCTTCAAATGTCGGATACTCCTTCATTGTGTTTATGCTTGCAGAAAATGCATCCCATGTCTTAGGAAGACCATTGAGTACTATGTTTACCAATTCCTTCTCTAAAATGATTTCTTCAATAGCTTGTAGTTGATCTATTAACTAAGATATTCTCAAAAAGTATGATTCTATGTTGTCCTCATCATTCATCTTCATGTCACATAGCTCATTCTTCAGACTCATAACTTGTCCAATGTTTCTGACCAAGAAGAGATTTGTTAGGGCATTGTATGTCTTCTTAGATGAGTCAAGATGGGAGATGTAGGGTATCAATTTGTCTTTTATATATTCCACTACGATACTCATAGCATTGATATCACTGTCTTTGAACTTCTCCATAACTACAATGTTCTAGGGTTCCTTCTCTTTTCCTTCTTCAAACATTATTTCAATGATCTTTCCTTTCACGATATTCAACACTTTATTCTTGCCAAGGATGAAGTCAATCCTTGTCTTCCACGCTCTGAATTTAGAAGCTCCATCTAACTTGTTCTCTGACTTCATAGAGTAATTCATGGCTTCTTTGACTTGGTCAAGCCTATATTTGACCAGAAATTCAAACTTGATGTCTTGTCTTGATGAGAGTATCAGGAGATGCACTAGGCTAGGGCGCACTAATCTATCTGAAAATTAGGTCAATCCCTTCACTTAAGGTGCCTCAATGAGAGGATTAGGGTTTTTGTAACCACACCTGCTAGTAACCCTAGTGACAATGCTTTGGTGACTGCTTCTGCTAGAAACCCTAGTGGAAGTTCTTCAACAAGCTTAATATCTTTCTAGCTATGCTTCCTTCCAGCAGTTAGACTGAATGAAGGAGGTGTGGGCCCATAAACCGTTAGAATATAATGGATTTGCGCATTTTACCATTGACAATATCATTATTGTCACCCAAGCATAGGCCGAAGCCACCCTTCAAGCACCTTAACCTTAACATAGAATCACTCTGAAAGAAAACCCTAGGATAGATAGCCAAACAAAGGGTATTGCACCTTTCCCCAAGGATAGTGCACCGACAAGAGTTGATCAGATAGTCCAAACCCTAACCAAGAGATAGTCCAAGACAAACATGAATTGCTAACTACAACAGCTGCAATGGCATCTCTCCTCAAACCTACGCACAAAATTGGGCATTGCAGTTCGCACAAGTGTTTCTCTACAATTCTAAGACTGCCTGCCAAAATGAAGATTGACCTCCTGTATTTATAGTAAATCTAGCTAACTGCCTCGGTCGACTTCTCATTCTGGGTATCTGTCTGTTCAGTATATATTATTTCTTTTGGCCGACTTCTTTTATTGGAGGCTAATAACCTAATATAAATTATCTTCTTGAGCTAACAAGTCTTATAGGGTTATTAGCCAACTCATTAGGGCTTCTTGTTTCTTCCCGAAGTATTATATCCTCGTCAGGTTTACACGTGGAGGTAAATACCTCCCATAACTACCATAATATAAACACTTACAATCTATCATCTGAAACATGTCAAGAAGATATTTGGCATACTTGGACTGAGACATACTAATCCCTTATTTAGATTGGATAATTTCTAGACAAAGGAAATAATGTAGCAATCCCATATCTATCATAGAAAACCTGTCGTGCAAAGCAGACTTCATTGTTGCAATAGAATAAACTGAACTCCCTATAATAAGTAAATCATATACATATAATACTATCAGAAATAGAGTATCAATATGCCTCAACATGTACACATTAGGATCTAATTTACACCTATGAAAACCTTGGGATATAAGGTAGGAGTCCATCTTTGCATACCATGCCCGAGGTGCCTGCTTAAGCCCATACAAGGACTTCTTCGATATGAAAACCAATGATGAATATTATACATACCATTCTAGATGTTCCATATAGATCTATTAATCAATATCACCATGTAAAAATACATTCTTTACATCCATGTGGTGTACTTTCTATTTTCTAGCTGTTGCAATGGCTAGAGCTAACTGAATAGAATCCATCTTGGCCATCGGTGAAAAAGTCTCCTCATAATCAATGCCATGTACCTGTGAGAAACCTTTGGCTACTAATATATTCTTATACTTCGTAATGAATCCATATTCTTCCCTCTTTGTCTTGTAAATCCACTTACATCTAACAAGTTTCCTATTGGGAGGAAGAGAAACTAGCTCCCATGTGTTTTTCTAAATGAGGGAATTGTACTCCTCATTCATTGTTGCCTCTTAATGAGGGTTTCCTCATTCATTGTTTCCTCTTAATGAGGGTTTCTTTCTATTTCTACATAAGTATGAGGATATTATCCAAGAACCATGTAACAATGAATAGGTAATAAAGTCTCTGAACAAGTAAGTACCTATGAAGGGCCCATAAACTGAGATCGGGTTCTCCGTGCATCAACAAGATTACCCGCCAAATCACTCATTTTCTGAAGAGTTTGTTGTACCCATCATGGTCTAATCTCTGGATAAGAAATATCATTCTATTGGTATGATATATAAGACATATTATATTATAAAATTGGATCTGAAGAAGTCTCATAATTCTCTGTTACAAGTGGCTATGGAGTAGTGGAAGAAGGAGGCTCTAGAAGTACCTGTATGCAGTCTTCTTAAAACTTAACACTTCTATGAATGAATATAGTATCTGAAGAAGAATCTAATAAACTGTATCACTTTAATCCATCTGGATATCCAACAAATATACACTCCCTAAATTGAGGTTCCATAGACTTCCTTCTCTTAGAAGGAATCCTATCCCAGGCATGGGAACCGAAAATTATAAAGTGAGTAACATCTAGTTTCTTCCCGCTCCAAGATTGATAAGGTGTGACATCCTTAAATTATTTATGAGGAATTCTATTTTGAATATAGGTTTCACAGTTGATAGCTTTCATGCATAGGTTAGGAGGTAGGGATTTAGACGACATCATACAATTTTCCATCTCTTTTCATGTTCTGTTTTTCCTCTTCCTTTGGTCGAGCA
>JZKD02S0333854.1:163641-176967 GCA_000966675.3 Picea glauca
AACATGGAATACTTCATGTCAAGTAATAAGGAAAGCATAATTACGTATTTAAGAAGGTTTATTTTGGTAACTAGAGATTAGAAAGAAAAGGTCAAATTACATATTATATGAGATTATGGTACGATCGATGATTCGAGTGGAGATAACATACGATGCTAAAGCGTAATTACATATATAATAACAGCATTGTCGAAGATTGACCTTAACAACTTGTATCAGAATAGTGTCAGGGATATCGTAGTGCATAATTACATATATAATATCATGTAATGAAATTCATTCATGAATGCGTAATTACATATACATTCTATCCATTGTCAAAGGATTAATCTCCCTCTCCTTCCCACTCTAAGTTAACTTGTATCGGAAAAAGAAGTCAATTTAATGTCAATTCAATATGAAATTATTCTCAAAATAGGAATCATTCAAAATAAAATTCGTGGATGCATAATTACATATATAATTAAATACCGAAAGAACTACATTCATAAGGGCATTTGTGTTAGAATATAGAAGATGGTGTGCTCGTTTTACCATTGATGATACCCTCGTCACTCAACCATAGGCCAAAGCCACCCTCCGAGCACCTTAACCTTTACTGAGAATTTCTCCAAAATAAAACCCTAGGCTAGATATCCGAACAACGGGTAGCACACCTTTCCCCTAGGATAGTGCATCACAAAAAGCTGATCAGATAGTCCAAACCCTAGCTAAGATATAGTCCAATCCAACAATGAAACTGCTAGCTGCAGCAACTACACCTGCAACTCTCCTCCACATGTGCGCACCAAACTGGGAAATGTAATGTGCACCAATTGTTGTCTGCAATTCTGAGATGTGTCAAATGAGAACTGTTGCCCTGTATTTATATTAGTTTTTCCAGATTTGCTGGGCCCGACTTCTCCTTCTGGATATGTTTTTGTTCAATATATTATTATTATTTCTGGCTGACTTCTTCTCTTGGAGGCTAATAATCTAATATAAATTATCTTCTTGAGCCGACAAACTTCTAGGGTTATTAGCCAACTCATTAGGGTTTATCTTGCTTCCTGGAGTCTTCTATTCTTGTCAAGTTCACATGTGGAGGAAAATACATCCTGTAGCTACCTTAATATCAATAATCCCTCCTAGCTACGGAGGTATTACAGGTAATGGTCTTGAGCACAAAAACATACAATTTACCTGGTAGCATCAATATAGTCATCTAGACTATCTCATGACTAGATCATGAGCATCACCATTAGCATCAGCTACATCATCTCTCGAAACCATACTTCATCTGAGTAATTAGACATGATGTTGGATAAGTCACTCTCACCATAGAGTGATGCAAGAAGAGTAAATGCTCTGCACTATTTTCTGTTTGGAAAATCTTTGTTCATCATGTGTCTGGATGATGATTGTCGCCAGTAAACTGTTGATAGTCTTCAAGGAAATTAGAACAAGGATAGAACACAACTATGTCTATTCATAGTAGTACATAACTACAATTCAGTGGTACACTACCACACCAAGTAACACACAATTACTTGATCAACAACGTATGGTTGTGAATATTGGAACATATCCACCACATTAGTCCTCATCTACTGTCATACAGTCTTCATAACAAACATATGATAACAACCTACATCAAAACAATGTTATGATATAAACTGATTTATTTGGGCCAATCTTTCACTCACATCTGTGAGCTCTGAAAGAACATCTGCCTCAAAATAGATGAACCTATCCACCACAGTAGTCTTCATTTACTGTCATATGATCTTCATAACAAATATCTAATAGAAATATGCATAGAAACAATGTTATGATATAAACTAAATTATTTGGGCCAATATTTCACTCACATCTGTGAGCTCTGAAAGAATATCTGCCTCACGAACAATTGAACATATCCACCACAGTAGTATATCTCTACTGTCTGGAGACAAGTAGTCTCCATAACAATCATCTGATGCCATCCTGCATAGAAAATATTGTTAAAAATAAACTAAATCATCTGGGCCAATCTTTCACTCACATTTGTGAGATTTGAAATAATATCCGCCCTCATCAACAATGGGCTATCTTCCCTATTCTTCTCAAACAAGGAAGAAGGATTTTTTCTAATTTCTGATCATGGACCATTCCTCACCCTGGGCCATTCTTCCTACACTAATCAAAGTTCACCCTGGACAGAATGTATAAACCCTAAGGAATGTCTGAGTCTGGACCATTCCTCACCCTAGTCCATTCCTCCTACACTAATCACAGTGTGCCCTGGAGATAATGTATAAACCCTAAGGAATGTCTATCTTGGACCATTCCCCACCCTGGGCCATTCCCTCTACACTAATCAAAGTGTGCCCTGGAGAGAATGTATAACCCTAAGGAATGTTTGTCCCTGATTGCTGATCCTGGACCATTCCCCACCCTGGGACATTCCTCCTACACTAATCAAAGTGCACCCTAGAGAGAATGTATAAACCCTAAGGAATGACTGTCTGGACCATTTCCTCCATTAACCACAAGAGGAAAATACTGTCTTGCATCAACCTCCAAAACATACCATTCCTTATGTTAACCACAATGAGAAATCGTTGTCCGATGAGGTGGGCATGTCTTCTTGAGTAACCCTCAAGAAGAGAGACTACCCTAGACCAGTCCCCATGTTAACCACAATGGGAAGTCATTGTCTATGATACATCAACAATCAGACTACCTCCCATGTTAACCACAATGGGAAGTCACTGTCCGTTAGAAATCTCAATCCACTTTCCGAACAGGAAAACATCTATCCAATATGGACTACTTTTCAATTTTAAAGATGAATGTCTTCAATAATGTTTTTCAGTTCTCCCTCCTAACTTGGAGAGTCATTTCTTCCTTTTCTAGTAAGAAGGAAGCTGTTTCTAGTTTGACTACGCAAACTCTTTCATCTTGGATAGAATCTTTACCAAAATGTCTTCTTTTCTGCTCATTTGTGGGGATATGTATTGGAAATCATTTTGTCCTTTCTGTTACTTCATCATGGATAATGTAATGCTTGATTTCAAATGTACTTTAGTCTAGAACACTGTGAAGGCTTCAGGTAGATATGAACAATAGAGTAGATCAAAGTTGGAAAGCTGGAACATATCCATGTGGCACTTCTTCTATCATCATGAGATCTGATTTATTGAATAGTCATCTTGATGTTTATAGGAAATATTCACCATGCTTCTGCTGTGCACTGGAGATTTTCCACCAAGTTATCTTCTTCTATCTGCATACAAGAGTCTCTTTCTGGTATGCCTCAAAGTCTTGAGATTACTCTTCATATTCTCTTTATTCAAATTCTCTAGAGAACATTCTTTGCATTCATCTGATGTAGAATTTTGACTCATGAATTTCGAGGATGATATAATGACTTATGTAGAGATAGGTCTAGTTTACTGGATCATGTAATCATCATAGACGTCTCAGTCCATCTAGGAGAACCTCTGGTTCTATATCTAGCAATGCTTTCATTCATAAGTATTCCATACATCGTTCTTCATCACGACTTTCATTTCTTCTGCTTGATTGTTGTTAGTGAGTTCATATCAGGTTGGTAATCTTGTGATTCTTGATACAATGACTGGTTGTTCTGGTTCCTTGTTCTTTCTTGAATTCCTTATGTTCTTCTTCATGTTTTTCTTTAGCTCTTGGGTCCATGGAGTTTCTTATAGATTCCATGCCCTAGAGATTCCACTTCTTCTTTTTATCATAGGATCACAGATCTGAATGGACAACCATAAATACTTTAAGGATTCTCTTCGAATAAGTCTTCTTTTGTAGTTGAACTGAACACGTACTGTCTTTTGTGACTGGTACCATGGATATATATACTTCATCATATTCAATGGGTCATAGGATTAGTTCCCTCCTAATCCTTGCTTCATGTAAGAGTGCATATGATCGGCTCCCTCCATCTAACGGAGTCCATGCTTCCATCTGCATCCTTATTTTCTTCTGCAATATATAATTGTCTCTCTGGTATAACAGAGTCCATGATTTCATCTTGTTGTCTTTTATAAAACATCATAAGTATTTTTCCAATTTCCTCTCGATCACTGACTTCTTTCTGTCTTTGCTTCTACTGAGTCTCTTCATGATTGACTCGGCTTAATGGCTTCCACATGATTTGTATCTCATCTTTTCATGTGTATTATCTAATGATATTTATTTCTATATTGTTTGTTCTTCCATAGGTATAGTTCTTCTTCGAACACATTATCTTCCAAGAGATAGATATACAATATATGTACAGAGACGATGCAAACAAGATATGTACAAGAAATAAGAGGAGTGTTGTTACCTTTTAGAAGAAGAAGTCTCTTCCATCCTCCTTAGTCTTCTTTGTAGGTTCCTTTTCTTCAACAATTGATGCTTCATGTTTCTCCTTCCTTTTCTTTAGCTCGGGACACTCATTCTTGTAGTGACTGTACTTTTGACAGTTGAAGCATTGTACTTTTGATATGTCTTTCTCTTTATTTGGCTTCCTCTTTGAACCAAAATTATTTTTGCTCCTAAAGTTCTTGAATATTGTTGTGAAGGCTTGATCATCATACACAACAAGTCCCAAGTTCTTCACATGTCGGGTACTCCTTCCTTGTGTGCATGCTTGCGGAAAATGCATCCCATGTCTTGGGAAGACCATTGAGTACTATGTTCACCAATTCCTTCTCTGAAATGATCTCTTCAATAGCTTGTAGTTGATCTCTTAACTGGGGTATCCTTACAAAGTATGATGATATGTTGTTGTCATCATTCATCTTCATGTCACGGAGCTCATTCTCTAGACTCATAACTTGTCCAATGTTTTTGACTGAGAAGAGATTTGTTAGGGCATTTTACATCTTCTTTGATGAGTCAATATGGGAGATGTAGGGTATCAAGTGATCTTTTATGGAATCCACTATGATACTCATGGCATTGATGTCAACATCTTTGAACTTCTCCATAGCTGCAACGTTCTACGGTTCCTTCTCTTCTCCTTCTTCAAACTCTAGCTTCACAAACTTTCCTTTCACGATATGTAGTACTTTATTCTTGGAAAGGATGAGGTCAATCCTTGTCTTCGATGCTCTGAAGTTAGAGGCTCAATCTAACCTTTTCTCAGACTTCATAGTGTTAGTCATGGCTGCTTGACTTGGTGAAACCCAAAATTTGACTAGAAATTCAAACTTCACGTCTTGGCTTGTTGAGAGTATCAAGAGATGTGTTAGGCTAGGGTGCAATGATCTATCTAGAGATTAGGTCAATCTCTTCACTTAAGGTGCTTCAACAAGAAGTTTAGGTTTTCTGCAACTGCTCCTGCTAGTAACCCTAGCGACAATGTCTTGGGAGTTTCTTCTACTAGTAACCCTAGAGACAGTTCCTCAACAAGCTCAATATCCTAGCGGCTATGTTCCCTTCCAGTGTTTATACTGAATGTGGGAGGCATGGGCTCATAACCTGTTAGAATATATAATATGGTGTGCTCGTTTTACCATTAACGATACCCTTGTCACCCAACCATAGTCGAAGCCACCCTCTGAGCACCTTAACCTTTACTGAGAATTTATCTGGAAGCAAACCCTAGGCTAGATACCTAAACAAAGGGTAGCACACCTTTCCCCAAGGATAGTGCATCACAAAAAGATGATCAGATGGTCCAAACCCTAGCCAAGAGATAGTCGAAGCCAACACTGAAACTACTAGCTACAACAGTTGCACCTGCAGCTCTCGTCCACACGTGTGCGCCAAAATGGGAACTATAGTGTGCACTAGTTGTTGTCTGCAATTCTGAGATGTGTCAAATGAGAATTGGTGCCTTGTATTTATACTGGTTCTGCCAGATTTGCTAGGGCCGACTTCTCCTTTTGGATATGTGTCTGTTCAGTATATTATTATTATTTATGGCTGAATTCTTCTCTTAGAGGCTAATAACCTAATATAAATTATATTCTTGAGCTGAAAAGACTTCTAGGGTTATTAGCCAACTCATTATGGTTTCTCTTGCTTCCCGGAGTCTTCTATTCTCATCAGGTTCACATGTGGAGGTAAATACCTCCTGCAGCTACCATAATATCAACAATTTGTTGACCCATTCATGCCACGTGGAGCATAAGGGAAATATGAATGGCCCCTTCAAAAGTGGTAGTTATAGAGCGGAAGGAACTGAAATAGTTAATCTCTTACTTTTCGGGTGGGGTATTAATTCGGCTCACTCGGCCAGACCACTGGGTATACTCTAGGACGGGGGACCATCAGAGAAATCGGTTTGTTGGGGGACCCAAACAGTCAGAGATTTTACTCGTCCTGAGACAAAAGGAAAAAAAAAAAGATCTGATCTGACATCATCCCCTACATATCTTGCGAATGAGGTCGATCTCATTGGTAGCCACATCATATCTCCCAACAACCACCATACACCACCACCTCACCCCAAAATCTTCAATCCAATTAATAAAAGTTGGACCCAAATAGCTTTCATCATGGGTTGTGCTTTTGGACTATATCTATTTATGGTATGTTTCTACTGATCGTTCTAGAGCCGATGCCCCCTTCCCCTCCCCTCCC
The DNA here is from genome assembly GCA_000966675.3 of Picea glauca. NCBI lineage: Eukaryota > Viridiplantae > Streptophyta > Pinopsida > Pinales > Pinaceae > Picea > Picea glauca. The sequence continues at coordinate 170,209 of JZKD02S0333854.1, forward strand.
CTCTCATACATGTTCCCAACCCCCTTTTTTCACTGAATCCGTCCCTTGGATCTTGTATTGTGTTATTTCCTCTAAGTGTGGCTTTGCATTCCTAAGTATTAGTGGGCACTAGTTTTGGATGTGGATCGAACAATATATCAATAAATTGTTTTAGCAGGAGCTTCTTTTGGTATGGGAAGCACTTTTCTTTACGTTTTTGGAATAACCCAATGGACCTTTGCATCTCTTGCATCTCTGACCACTCTTTATGAAATGGAACCTATTCTATTAGTTTCCCGCATGATGGGGAAGGGACATTTGTGGCGAAGACGGGTAGTGTACGTTCTTCCTAGATTCTCTTACTAATTAATTTATTCACTTCATTATTTTTCTCTTATACTTATATAAGTAATAACGTTTTCCCAATATTGTTCTTGCCCAAGTCTTATTGGTATTTTTAAAATCTTGTCCTATTGTTTTAGGAATTCTCTTAACTTTCCTGTCTCCTCTAAGATGGGTTACCTAGTAAATTATACTTTGAAGAAAGTAAGTGGATTCAAGTAGATTCAAATTGAGAGAGTTCAGTGGATCTGATCTTTGAAAGGCACTTTCCTTCGGTAGCTCTGATCACGTTATATTGGAAAACCCTATTGTAATATTTTTACGGGTTCAATGTATCATATCTATAGAAATAAAAATTCTTCGTATTTGTTTCATGTGGGGAGGTCGTTGGCTTTCTTTTCATAAACGAGAAGATGAGGGGAGCTTGGTAATGGTGGAGGGTCTGAGGTTGGGAAAGAAGGTTTTGAAACCAAAGGATAGGTGCTTGGGATGAGTTTTCAAGGTCAGATAGATCAAAAGGATAATATGGAGCAGAGGTCTGTTTAGGGTGAAGATCGTCCCCCTGACAAGATTAATAGTGCTTCTACCACTAAGGATTCCTCCAGCAAGTGTTTTCAAATTCCTGCCCGTGTAATGAATTCTCTAAGCTAAGAAGGTAATTGAGTCAGTATAGAAAGAGTGGTTAATATGCTCGCTAGGTTGTTGGTCTAGGTCCAAACAGAAAGAAAGGGTTTCCCATAGGCAAAGGTAAATAGGAAAGTTCTAAGTCCCTACCCCCAATCTCTAAATTATGGCAGTAGTTAATAAAGAGGGCAGTGAATGTTATATTCGTAAATGTGGAAATACAAATATCATATAAGACAATCAATAAATACATAGATAATAAACACAGAGATTTCACGTGGTACACCCAAATGTTGGGCTACGTCCACCAAGAAAAGGTATCGGTTGTCTTATTATTCAGATTATGGAGATTACAATAGCTCACTCACACTCCTTTTGCCTCTACAGGATTACATGAATTTATATTCATTTACACAAGAAAACTTATTATTAAATGCAATCTCATCCATATTCTAACTTGGTCATATTGGTTACAACCAATGCTGGATTATAGGATCTAAAATCCTAATCCTGGAGGAATTCGTTGTCACCAATTTCCAACAATATCCACCTTGACAACAATTAACCTGATACCTTGTTCCTTATTTATTCATCACCTTTTTTGCAAGCCAAGAGAATCCAAGCACCATCGTAGCTTCTCTAATAGTACTGGTTTTGTGAACATGTCTACGCGGTTCTCTTTTGTATGCACTTTCTCAAGAGAGACTCCACGTTCATCGATGACATGTCTTACAAAATGGTGCTTGATATGTATATGTTTTGTTTTACTATGGTAGGATGGATTCTTATGCAATTGAGTAGCACTTGACTATCACAAAGTAACTTTACTTTGTCCTATATCCTTCCAAGATCACCAAACAAACCTTTCAACCAAACTGCCTCTTTGCAAGCATGTAAAGCAGCTAAATATTCTTCTTTTGTAGTGGATAAAGAAACAATGTTCTGTAGATTTGACATCCAAGTAATAGATCCACCTGTAACAGTAAAAACATGCCTTGAAGTCTACCTTATCTTGTCCAAATCACCTGCAAAATTAGAATCAACATATCCACAGACTAACTCACGACCATTGGTATAGGTGATACGATAATCACTTGTGCCCCTCAAAGATCAAAGCACCCATTTCATTGTTTCCTAATTCTCTTTACCTATATTTTCCATATACCTGCTGACAACCCCAACTGCATGTGAAATGTCTGGCCTTGTACTAACCATCGCATAGATTAGACTTCCTACTGCATTAGCATATGGTATTCAAGAGATATATTCCTTTTCTTCTTTTGTACTAGGACATAAACTTGAAGAAATATTAAAATGGGAAGCCAAAGGGACTGAAACTGGTTTCACATTGTTCATTCCAAACCTCAAAAGTATCTTCTCAACATACTTCTATTGTGACAACCAAATCTTACCATTCCTCCTGTCTCTGAATATATCCATGCCTAAAATCTACCTTGCTACTCCTAGATATTTCATATCAAACGTCCTAGCCATCTGATCCTTTAACCTGTTGATCTCAGTTATGATTTTTCTAGCTAAAAGCATATCGTCAACATACAATACTAAGATAATGAATATGCCATTATTCAATTTCTTAAACTAGACACAATGATCATACTAACTCCTTGTATAATTTTGTCTCACCATGAAAGAGTCAAATTTCTTGTACAATTGCCTAGGCAACTGCTGTTGGAAATATTGTCATTGATGGCAAAAAAGGAAGAAGAGTTTTCATATAAGAAAATCAGTGTATGGTGGTTGTGTATGGTTGAGTTTTGGATGAGTGCATATGATTGTTGCAGAGCATCGCCAACAACTGTCAGATCTGCAGAAGCTGCGAGGAAGATAAGCCATCGGGAATCGGAGTTTCACGAGTCCCATGAACAATTACAACAGAAACCTCGAAATCGCGATGAAAGAAATCCCGAATGAACCTGAACCGTCAGATCAACATGTGATCTAGACCATCGATCCAATTCACAATAACATACCATGTCAGCTAGGGACATGTGGCACAACCAGGGAATGACAGGTGTTAGGAAGATTCAACACTTCAGACACATGTAAGTCACAAATCAAAGTGACACGTGGCAGAATTTAACATGTGTCAAACCACGTGAGATGTCAGCAGAGTATCAGGGTTCGGGACTTTGAAATGTCCAATTCACTCGACAACGAAAACCCCGAAATTGTGAAACGTGATATTACGATTCAATCACAACTGTTAATTCAAGATCGCACCAGGATCATTGATCACAGCTCTATACGGAATTTTTGGGATCAGGTTTTGGTATTGACAAAAACATTGAACATCAAACTTCGCAAAATTGCGATACGCGATTTCCCGATAAGGCACATAGCTTGTGGGCCACCCAGGAGTTAGTAGAGGACAGGTGGAAGGAGTACGGAGGAATAGGGACTGTCCATCTGCAAGGACAGGTGGCAAAGGATCGGGTGTCGTTGGAGTTTTTGTTCATCGGAGAATCGGGGATCCCGGTGACAAGTGATTTATGCATTGTGAAATCGCGATCAGTGAAACCCCGATGAGTGGGGGCCAGCTGTCAACACAACAGAGTAGAAGGACAGAAGCATAGTGTAGGCCAGCTGTCAGCGTGTGTAGAGACACATCGGGGATCGGAGGATCAAGAATTCCAGAGGCATGTGCATGGTGACATCGAAAACGTCGAAACCCCGATGAGAGGTTTGACCAAGGTCATGTGTAGATGGTCATGTAGGCCAAGGATTATAGCCAGCAGGGCTAGCGCGTGGAAAGGGGCGCATTGGCATCGGGGATCAAGACTTTGAAATGACAAAGTCACTTGACATCAAAAAACCCTGAGTTCGTGAAACACGAAATCGCGAGTGAATCTGGATCGTCAAATACAGAATTGATTAGAACCATTGATTTAAAAAGGGGCGTGCATAGATTTAATTTAAATTTTAAAAAGGGGCTCAATTTCCCCTGAGAAATAAATATGAGACCCGATGAGCATTGAACGGGTCCTGGACCCATGGGCTTAAGAAGGGATCGATTCTCTTCCTACAGGGGATTCGATAGAGGCAAAGGAGGACAATGATAGGTCACAGAGGTCCTTTTGGAGGACGTGACGACCATTTTCTGACAGTAGGGACATCTACTAGTGGGTGAGGTCATTTGTGCAGGCCGCATGGAAGGTTTGAGGAAAGAGGAGCCTCCTTGTGGAAGTCGGGCGGTAGATCTACATTGAACACTGAGTTCTTGGCTGTGGGTTCAGCAACCACGAGAGCAGAGGCATCATCTCCAGGTTTATTGACTTGTTTAATGTGTGTCTTTTGTAACTGCCTGGCAGTCTGTAGATCTGTGTTTACTCTTGATATAATTTCAGTTGTTGTCATAACCACTAGATGAAACTGCCTGATCCAGTGTGAAAATTAATGAAACATGGTCAGCAGTGAGTATGAGGGTTAAACCCTTTAGTAGTAGCAACCTACCAGTAGAAACTGGTGCTATCTTTAGGGGGTTGAAGCTCCCTTCCAGGAAAGGCTGGTAAACGAGAGAAGGTTGTAGCCTTCTGCAAGTAGAAGCCTGCATACTAGTATGAGTCTGCACTAGTACACCGTTGTAGAATGTCTTCTTAATAATAATCATTGAGGACAGAGACAACGACAGCGGTGGTTTTCTCCCTATTTGGGTTTCCACCTTAAATCTCGGTGTTCATGTGTTTTACTCATGTGCATTGGATTATATTTTTTCTTGCACTGTATTAATGCTTAATAGACATCTGATGAATAATGAAATATCTCTGGATGCACTCTTGCTTTCTAGAGACTATACAAGAACTGGTTTCTACAAAGTAGCCTAAAGTTTCTAGTGAAAGAAAAGGAGAAAATTCATTATTGCTCAAATATTGATTCACCCCCCCCTCTCAGTGTTTCTCAACAATTGGTATCAGATCCTGGTCCTTCTGAAAAGGCTTAGCTTCTAGAAGGAAGATCAATCAAAATGAGCAATCAAGATGGAATGGCATCTATCAGGCCTCCACTCTTCAATGGAAACAATTTAATCTTCTAGAAAACAAGGATGAGATCTGATCTTCAGTCTTTGGGAGCAGATGCATGGGCTATTGTTGAAGGAGGATATCAATATCCATCTGCAGTACCAACAGATCCAATAGAAAGAAAAACCTACGAAACAAATGAAAAAGAAGTCAATGCTCTGTTAGGAAGTCTAACCAAATCAGAATTTGTCAAAGTCATGCAGCTGAACACAGTAAAGGACATATGGGACAAAATCATTCTGAGTTATGAAGGTGATGCAAAGGTAAAAAGTGCTAAACTGCAAACCCTCAGAATTCAATATGAGAATCTTAAAATGAATAATGAGGAAAGCATTGCAAATTTCTTTTTATATCTTGATGATATTGTAAATCGCATGAGAAATCTGGGAGAAACAATGACCGAATCTACTTTGGTTGAAATTTTTTTAAGATCTTTAACTACAAAATTTGAGTCAAAAGTATCAGCTCTTGAAGAAAAGCAGGATCTTCAAAATCTTATTGTGGTACAACTACATGGCATACTAATTTCTTATGAAATGAGAAGAGGAGGACCATCTGAAGTCAAAGAAGTAGTCTTTAGAACTTCTACAAAAGGAATGGAAGCACAAATAACAGAAGGATCAGGGTATATCTCAGAGGAAGATGAGATAAACTTCATAAGGAAACTTCAAACTAGGACGGGACGGTTCAGAGGTAAGCTTCCCTTCAAATGTTTTGATTGTGGAAGAGTTGGTCATTATTCTGCTAAGTGTCCTTATAAAGAAACACATAAAAAGGGGAAGGAAACAACAATAAGGAATAAGAATCATTTTAGGTCTAAACAGAGTTTCTATACTAATGAAGATAGTGATGGGTTATCTGATAGTGAGGAAGAATGTGAACAAGACCTTAGACTTCTCATAGCATTTGAAAAAGGATCTAGAGAAGAAAAGGATACTTTTGAGGATGCTTTAGAAGACAGTGACTTTCTTGATGAAAACAATAAGCTCAAAATCTGTTTAGAAGAGAGTAAAATCACTATATAAACTCTAAAAAATCAGATTGAGGAAAAGAGAAACATAATGAGAAATTAGAGTGTGAAGTAGTAAGTCTAAGAAAAGAACTTGAGAAAGTAAAAACTCTGAATCTTAGATTTGCTAAAGCATATGAAACCTTAGATGAAATTATCAAGGTACAACGTTCTCCTCTCATAAAGACAGGCCTTGGATACATTGGAGAATCTTCTAAGTCCTCGTCACCAAATTATCTAAAGGTGTTTACAGCTAGTTTACAAGATGTTGCTACTCAGCAAGGGAATAAAGAATCTTCACAGGTAAGGCATGATCATCTCAATTCAAAAACCACAAACAAGAATGCCTTTCAAGGAAACTCCAATCAACAAGTAAATTCATACAGAAGATTCTATGATTGCAAAAATTTCTTCTTCAAAGGACAATGCTTCTCATGTCACAATTTTGGTCATAAAGTTGCTCAATGTGTTGCATATAAAACTATCATGACAAGAGAATCAAGAAAGAAAAGGATTGAGTTGGAAACAAAGAAGAATACTTATAACAACTTTTCTCCTCTTCAAAATGAAGTTGAATGTTCTTATTGCAATAACTTTGGCCATGAAGAATCTGAATGCAGGAGCAAAATTCAGCTGAAAAGACATGTTCCTTTAAGCTCCAAAGTATGGAAAAAGAAAGAACTACAGGTTGAAAATTGTGGTATAGCTTTATTTGCAGAAGATGAAGAAAACCAATGGTACATTGACAGTGGATGCTCAAGACACATG
>JZKD02S0333854.1:241814-265327 GCA_000966675.3 Picea glauca
GGAAAACAAGTGCTGATCATTGTCATGAGAGCTATGAAAATGACTTCTGAATAGGAGCTTAGCATCTCTTTCACCTTCAGCCTTAGAATCAGTCTTTGGGTTATCTCCATAAAAAGATAAAACTATCTCTAAAATCCATATACTTTGGACATGCCTCTAAGTCTTACAAACACCGGATTGATAATAAATGCACCCTGATTTACTTAGGTAAATCTTGAGCTCAACAGGGGGTTGCATGGTTTCTTGATGAAGATGTGTCTCAAGTGGGAAGTCATTGAAGGATCTGTGCAAAGTTGTCCAAAATTTCATTCCTTTGTCCTAAAAAGGCTTCCTTAAGAAACATTTTAAAAGGATCTCCTACTCCATCATATTTCTTCTTGTCCCCTAGGGGTTTTTGTTAGGCTCAACATGACCGATCTTCCAAAGGCTCAACTGGTTCAAGTCCCAACTTCTTATACCCAGATCTTGTCGGGGACATGCACAAAGAAAAATAAATGAAGAGAAGACTTCTCTGATACCACCGATATGGATTTATGAGCGAACCGAAAAGAACAACAGACTGAATAGAATAACACATAGTTATGGAGAACAACAATAGGTATCCAATGAACAATAAATTCTATTGAATAAATAAAATAGGCTGAAACTGTAAAACTGCAGAACTGGAAGCAACTTGCTCGAATGGTGGTATCTATCTATGAGAAGAGATGTAGCTTGCTACGCACATATGTCTGAGCATAATGATTATAATGAGGTTCCAAAGGCCTTTTTAGCATTACTCATGAATTCCAAAACCCTAGACATCCAAAAACCTAAGCCTGGGATATGAAATGCCAAAATTTATGTGGGCCACGATGGGTAAGTTGGTACCTCAAATTCCCGAGGTCACAACTTTTGCATACAACCTCCATTTTAGGCGCATGATAGCTTGTTGGAAAGGTATTTTTGATAACTAGACATTATCCCATAAAACTCTAAATCAGTCTATTGTTTAACTGTGTCACACCAAAAAAACATTGTTTAGGGCCCCAAACGACCCTAGAAGTACAGAAAGATGTGTTGATATGAAAAATTAAAAAATAATCCAGTTGGATTAGGTGGACGTCCACCAATATCCACCTAGAAACTATGTAGGGCTTTAGACAACCCCAGAAGTGTAGAACCCACAACTACAAAGGATTACAAAAGAATGTGATGAACTAAAAACGGTCAAGAGGAGCTAGTTAGAATAAGTGGGTGGCTACCAATATCCACATGGATCAAGACCCACTTTGTTCCGATCACATTCTTGTTCCTAGGCCTTAGAACCAGTTATGTAGTGTCATTCTTCTCTATATGATCTAATTCTTCATCCATGACTTTGATCCATAATTCATCCCTGCTGGCTTCTTCAAAGTTGCTTGGCTCAACTGTAGATAGTAGTGTTAGGTGTTCTATTTCTCGTGATTGGAATCTTCTTTTGGTTTCCACTCCTTGATCTTTATTCCCGATGAACTGATATGAAGGATGATTCTTCTGCACTCATTTTCTAGGTGTATTTTGAGGTTCCTAAATATCTTATTGTTCATGCTCTGCTTTTGGTTTCTCTTCTTCATCTTTTTCTTCTAATTCTTATTCCTTTACTTCTTCTTTGTGAAACTATTCAACTAGATTTTTTCTCTCTTCTTTTATTTTCATCCATGTGTCTCATCAATTGTTACATTGATTCTTTCCACTATCTGGTGAAGTCTTATATTGAATAATTTGTATGCTTTCCTTTTGCTTGAGTACCCAACCAATATGCATTTGTCCACTCGAGAATCAAAATTTCCCATTTTCCCATCTTCTCTCTTGATTTGGCATTTACTTCCAAAGACTCTAAACTTTTCCAAACGACAATACCTTAAATTATTGCAAAAAGCATGTGAATTTTTAAGGATTCGTTGCACCTCCCAATGCACCTTCCCTACAATGTGCTCCAAAGGGTCACCACTCCTCTCAATACAGCCAGGCTGCGACATTCTTCAATGGGTCGTCGCCCCTCTCGATGCAGCCAGGGTGTGATGCTCTCAAGAATTTTTCAGAGAGGAAAGTTGGGCCTATAGGACGTTGCACCTTCCAAGAGGAGGCCCCTGTGATGATGTAGAAATCGATGCACCTTACATGGGTTTCACTCCTACGACTCCTCCAATAATTTGTTTCCTTCAATAGCCTCTCCTCCAACCCACTTTGATACCACTTGTTATATTTGTAAATGCAGAAACACAAATATCATATTAGACAATCAATAAATACACAGATAATAAACACAAAGATTTCACGTGGTTGACCCAAATGTTGGGCTACGTCCACCAAGCAAATGTATCGGTTGTCTTATTATTCAAATTATGGATATTACAACAGCTCACTCACACTCCTTCTGCGTCTACGAGCTTACATGAATTTATATTAATTTACACATGAAAACTGATTATTAAATGCAATCTCATCCATATTCTAACTTGGTCTTATTAGTTACAACCAATGCTGGAATATAGGATCTGAAATCCTAATCCTGGAGGAATTCGTTGTCACCAGTTTCAAATAGTGAAAATGATCCACCAATCCAAGATTGTTGGTTGTTGTTGCAAATAAAGGTAATTCAAGTAGGCAGAAGGTTGATAGCATGGTACCCACCAAGTAAGATTATTTCAAACAGGTTTTTGGAACTCGTATCATATTAGGTTAAAAAGAGAGTTTCCAGTGGGATAAAATGTAAATGAAAGAGGTTTCTTGCATCCCTGCTAAGCACCATCTCTCTCTAACTGACCCGTTTACTTTCTTTTCATTGATTTGGTACCTCTAAATTCTAGATTCAAATAGGCCAGCTACCTCTCCTCTCTCTCATTGGTTGAACCTGATGGCTAGGCGAAAGAAACCAAAGTTGGGTGAACCCGTGATGCTACAACTCGTGGTGGCTAGATGTGAGACTTGACGGAGCTAATTAAATTGACGTTGGTTGATGAAATTGTGGTGGCTAGATGTTAGGCTTGAAAGAACTAACATGAGGCTAGTCAAACCCATGTGGCTAGAACGTGTGTTGAGAACCTATGGATAGACCCACCAGTTACGATAGAATGTGACGATAGGCAGACGACATGACCCGATGTTGCTTTGCTCGACAAGAACACTGATGATGTTGCTTTGCTCAACTAAACTGATCTAATACCTTCTGACCCGCCTTCATTGACCGGAGACTTGATCTTCATCGATCTAATTGAGACCTCAATTGATGCCACCCAAATGGATCTCTCTTACCTAGATCTATCTACCTGACATATTCAATCTTGCTACCATAGAACTTTCGCACCTACATAGGTCCAACTGAACACAGGACGCTTATGTAATGTTATATGTACCCTAGTCAGGTGAGCGAGGTGGAAGAATGATTGATTGATTGATTGGAAGTTGAATCTTGGCATATAAATCCTTTCAACCGTCCTTGGTTTGCTGGACTAAGGAGACAATCAATGGGTTGTTGCTTCCTTGTGGCTAATGGACTATCTAGAGCTCAAGAGTTCGATAATCACTAGCTCAATAATAGAATCATTGGAAATCTACGTGGCTAATGGACTAGAGACTCTATTAGAGTCTATCTTTGTTCAAGCCAGTCATACTCATTTTCAGCATAGACATACCTGTTAGATTGAGGATACTACTCATTCGTAGCCAGTTTGTAATGGATAAAATCTAAATGGATAGAATGGATAGAATCAATGGTTTGTGACCCATCTCAATGGTTAGAATGGATAGAGCAATTCATAAGCTCAATAATAGACATGTTTATGAAAAGGCCTATCTACAACTCAATAATGGAATAGAGTCATCAACCGACTGAACAGTTAGAATCATCGGTTTGATAAGATAATCATCGACAATTGATGCAAGGAAGGCATAGCCCTACATCCATTCTGATCTGACAATACCAGTGAGGGATAGGTGGATTGATTGAGAGGTCTATCTACTTTGCTAGGAGAGATCCCTGTAATGTGTCACCCACTAAAACTGTCAATCCATTACTGCAGAAGCCGCTAGTTAGAGCTATTGTCTCACTAGTTAGAGCTAAGTATAGATGGATTGATTGATTGGAAGGCGTAGTCGTAGATCCATTGAGTGGGTGAGAGATCCTTCCACCTACAACAGAGGAATTCTAGGTCTGCAAAACTTACTACAGTCCCTGACCCACCAAATAGGGAAGGTATAACCTTTCTATGTCTCTGATGTTCACTAGGGATCCCTCATCCTTTAGAAGATTTATCTTAGAAATCAAGGAGTAAATATAAGGGCGAACTTACCTGGCCTTTTGAAAGGAAAGGTCTATTGAGAGTTCTTGACTAGACTTGCTATAAAGAAGGCAAGGCATGCATTGGCTAAGTCTCTTGCTCACTGAAAGGAAGGTCCAAAATCAATTAGTAGTAATCTCTAACGTGAGGGTTAGTGATCTCTATAATCATCTCTATGGATAGATCCCCATCTAAATGGATAGAATAGTTCGTGACCTATCTCAATGGCTACCTCACCCCTTCTAACCATAGTGGAGTTATGTCTAGAATTTCCTTCGTCCTTGGGAAGAGTTCACTTTGAAATAATAGATTGATTGGAGGACGAATTCCACCAAAATTTTCCCCTAGGGGGATTGAGTCCCTTTCCCTTTCTAATGCCAACTTTAGCGAATACCCTTCTCTCGTAACACTTAGTTCATGCTCCCGTAACTTTGTTAAATCTCTATGGCTCATGTAATACAATGTTAATTCCCTAGAGCGGTGAATTCTATTAACAAAATGGACGAAAGAGGAACAAAGCCTCTTTCCAGCATTGGGAAAGGACCGAAGATGTATCGAATTACCTTCATTTGGTTAAAGTAGAATTTTTTAGCATGAAAATGGCTATTTGGTTCAATTTGTTGGGTTAACTCTGATATGTTTCCCCTAGCCTCCCGGTTGGAAAAACTGGTTATGTCTCTCCCTTGAGAAGAAAGTGGGTCAATATCGTAATCACATATATAAATATTGGCTCAATTTATTACTTATAAATATTAGCTCGGTATAACTTATAAACATTGGCTCAATGTATCACTTTTTTCAGGTCTATTCCCATACCTTCTCCAGACATACCTTTGATCGGGATGGCCCACTATAGGGTCTTCCCCAATTAGTAAGGTATTCTAGCCATCATACCAATACCCATTATTTACAGCTTAGGATAGCTAGGTTAGGAATATTATAAATAGTTAGGGATATGATCAATCTTGCGACTTTCTTTCCTAAATAGAAGGGAGGCATATAGGGATATATAGAGGGACAAAGGCCTTTTATCACCCACTAATGGTCCACTTCCCATCCCAGCCAAGTGAGCGAGCGTTACTTTCCTAGCAAAGCGTGTGGCTCTTTCCCCAACTTGTGGGATAACGTGAGCTAAAATACATTGGGTTTCCTTTCCTCCCCCTCCTAAGTTAGGGGAGCCATCTTTCCTATTTTGAGGTTTTGATTTCCGTTAATCGGGACTGCAACTTTCCACTTACCTTTCTTTTCCATTTTTTTAAAATCACTATCCATTTTCCTTTATTTTCCATGCCAACCAAGCGTGTGGCCGTGACTTTCCTAGCAAAGTTTGTGAATGACAAATAATGTCCCACTTTTCTAGTGCTCTTGTTTGGTCGCATATGTATGACCTACCCGCTCGCTTCATCTCTGGTAGGCAGAAGTAGATGGGCATAAGACTGGTAGACATGCATATTGTTGGGAATGACCTTCCCTCTCAATGACCATTACACTCTTTCATGCAAATATGTTGGAAGCAACCAAAACAAAGAGAGATTAGCCCATACAAATTATAATTAAATAGTTATCAAAAGTTCATTTTAACCCTATATTTATTAAACACCTAAAGATAAAAAGAAAGATGTAAGCTTCTCAAAATATTGTATTTTCTCACATATTCAACTTTTTGTAGATTTTTCACCCAATCCAATGAACATTATTAACAAATATATGGACATGATTATTAGCTATAATGCGATATCTCTAATGTTTGAGTAGTTGAGTATGAACTTAGTTTTCACACATCTACAAATGAAACAATCACCTAAGAACCCAATGATAAAAAAATCTTAAATTTGTCATATCATGTAGGCACCTCATTTCTTTAAAAAAAATTAAACTCACCACTATATAATATCACTACTATATGGTATGACTATTATACATATTGATATATAATATTAGTATTATAGTTTTTCAAAATGATCAGTGGTTTTTAAAGAGAAGATAAATCTAAAATAAGTTTATTTTACTTATATCCATTCATACATTTAAGTGAAAAATAACATTTGTCACCTTGTTAGTGTTATAATTGAATTTGTCCCAAAATTACATCAACATTCAACATATCAAAAATCATATTATAATAATTATATTAAGAAATTCTATGTAAACAAAAAAACATTTTCATTGAATTTTGAATTTAGATGAAGTCTAAACTTTCTTGACTATTGAAAATGTCACTAGTCCTTTAGAATTTACCAATGGTTGGAAGGACTTAGCTAACTATGAAGCATTCTTCCCTCTTTTCAGACAAAAAAAATATGAACTTGAATCTGCATCCTCAGAAAACTTGCCAAAAAATTAAATCAAAAGAGAAAATTGCTCCCAAATTAACCCACTCTATAACTGGAATGATATCATATTAATCTATTAACATAAACAGAACTTTCAACATACTACGAATCATTCACTAAAATCAATGTATCTCCAAATTATATTAAAATACAAACAATTCCAAATCACTGCAAGAAACATATTAAAAATCATTCACTAAAATCCGTGCATCTTCAAATTACACTGCAAGAAACAAACAGTTTCAAATAACTACACAAACAAACAGTTGGTGCTTTATCTAATCGTATTTAAATGTCCACGGTTGCGCCCGAAAAGCCTTCCCAACAACCAACGTTGACTTCAAACCACTCCCCCGCTGACCGGTTAAACAGATAAGTCACCATTTCCCCAAGCGACCTGCGCGCCGCTGTGGAACACTTAATGAAGCGAGCAGATTGCGCATTACTGAAAGCGTACAACTCCACAGCAGTTGTGCATTACTGAAAGCGTACAACTCCCGCCTCACACTTTTTCCATAGATCTCCCCTGAATCTCATATTTTCCCACCTTTTCCACGTCCCCGCACTCGGCTCGAAAACTTCTGCACTTCTGTCTCTGTCTCCGGTGAACACCATGAATTTACCTTTCATCAAAACATCGTGGCATCCCAGGCCGTGTGGTTGGATCATAGAAGGCATAATTTCCCAGGTGTCTTCCTCCACGTTATAAGCTTCTGCAGCCGCCAGAGGGTTGAGAGGCTCATCGACCCCGCCTACGACGTAGACAAGTCCGGTGGAAGAATCGACAGAGCAGGCAAACGAGCGTCGAGGTGTAGGCTTGTCAGCTCTGCGGCTCCATCTGGCAGACTCAAAGTCATAAATGTATACACTCTTTGTGATTCCGCCTAGGAGAACCAGCTTCCGGTTCACAGCAGCGCACTGAAACGATCCTCCTATTCCAGCAAAGTGGGGATCATCGATGGGAGGTAGCCTTTCCCAGGTGCCCTTCACAAGGTCATATACCCTTATTTCAAAGGAAAAACTACTATCCATAAAAACGAGTACTTATCGTGCATAGCAGCTGCTCGGTCGTCCCAGATATCTCTTTGTCCGCATAAAACTCAGGGTTGCTCACCATAGACTCCCAACTTCTAAGGGTTGCTCACCATAGACTCACCATAGGGTTGCTCACCATAGACTCCCACCTTTCAGATTATCGTGCGATTTGTAAGGCACTCTTAACAGGCACTGTCGAACGAGATCGTTCGGAAGAACCTCCATTAGACCTGATTGACTTTACTCAAAGCTGCAAACGTGAAAGTGAACCAAATATGAAAGCGGAGTTAAATATATAGTGGGGGCATCTTCCGGAGTAACCTAAATTTCAACCTGACGAAAAACAAAGTTATTAAATATTATTTATTCATAACGTGAATTAATAAGATTTAATTCACGTTATAAGTTTACCCTAAATGTGGAGAATAAATTTGACTCTATGTTTAAATTAACTTATTTAACTTTATTAAAAAGATTAAAGGGTGAAGAATTTATTTTTAGTATATTTTTTATTAATAATAATAATAATAAATTGTTTGCTAGTTAGTTTGTGACTTATTGGATTGGTGATTTACCGGCATTTAAATTGGTCAAAATTACCATGGTCAAAATCACTAGGAGAGCACACAGCCTGAGCCACACCAACTTTTAACATGACTCCTACATTTTGGGGACTTATTAAAAGTAATAATTAAATTGGATTAATAGGAGAAATAATTTTGATTAATAATTTTTTTTTTACTATTTTCTCTTAAATAAGATAATCCAAATTTCCAAAATTTTAAAAAATGGGTGGAAAAATGTGTGATATAATAAAAAATGATTGAGTTAATATGTGGATGTGTAATAAGATAAAAAAAGAAGTTAGTTAATAAGTGGACAAATTCAACTATTTTGGTGAATTCATTTTTTTCCAACATTTACTTTGATCTACTCAATCTAGATCGTCTTACAATGGGCCAAAACCCTTGAGAACAAAGTTCCATTAATAAAGTGGAATTATAACTTCTATCAAATCTCTTTTTCTATTGCCATGTTGATAATACATTAATTATTTTTTACAATTCTTTATTAGGTGGAAAGACCTACCATATTTTATATTACACAAAAAATATGATTAAAATATTTATACTCATTTGACATGTAGGCGATCCATTAGTTCAAAAAAAATTTAAGAAAAATTATTGTTATTATTATTATTATTAAACATGGAGTAGTGTTATCATAAATTATACATTTCTACTAAGGAGCTCAAGGAGAGGACCCAAGTAGTGAATGGCTAGACTTGTAAATGTTGTAAATATACTTTTATGGGTAGAAGCTATGTAAATATTAATGCTAGAATATAATTTATAATGGTTTCAAATAGATGTGGACAAGATGAGTGGGTCTATGATTCCAAAAATCGGATCTATAGGAAACTAATCTAGTCTAATGCCAAGTGGTAGCTTGAGATATCATCTATATTCCATCATATGCCTTAAATGAAGCCAACGAACTCCTTTGACTTATAAAGTTAATCATGGAATTCATGTAGATGGTTGGTGAGGAAGTCTACCTCAGGTAGTTATTTGACCATGGGTTGAACACAACCATCATGGGAGAAATGCAAGAATACTTCATTATCCTATCAAAGAAAAAGTTAGACATCCTACCCTCAACTCTCTTACTATCTATTCATTCTCAGTATTCATTCTCACCATTCTCACATTCAAGATTTCCAAGTCCCAACTTGCATTTTCCATCTATTGTTATAAACTAGAAATTTTAAGATGACCAAAAATCAATGTTGTGAAAGGGGAATTTGCAAACCTTGGAAAGAGCTATAGAGGCTATAGATGATTATAGAGGGTGGGAATGTTATGAAGCCTTCAACCGTATGTTATCGATGTGAATTGGTTGTTTGAGAGATAAGTTGTATTTTTTTTGTGTGTGTAAGTAAACATTAGTTTACCCTTTATAAACTAGAGTACATGAAGTCTACACAATCTTGGGTCGCCATAGTTGGAAACCAACAGAAGCCCAACAATGGGTCCAAAAAGAGACATATTATTCTTCTTAAGAAGGATATTGTTCTATATCTAAGCACTAATTTGAAATAAGAAATAATTAGACTTGAACTTAAAAAAAGAGAACAATAAAATCCTAAGGACTCAAAAATTGCAAAAAGACACCTAATAAATCCTACGCTACAAAACTGCTATGGAGGAACCTAGTCACGAAGGGGGATGCCCTCAGTCTCAACTAATTAGACTCGACAAACCAATTCCAAGAATTCATTAACATGCAATGAATTGTACATGTGAGACTCATTAGGGAGCAGAGGAGCATCCTCCCTCTGTGCCTCAGTCCTGCTCTAATTACTTACATCTTAATGGTGCATTGGAATTCATCGCTAAGAGCCATGGGTCCTACAAGAACACCCTCTTTCCCACACCCTCGACATTGCAAACATAGAGAAAAAATCCACACCAGGAGAGGATAGCATAGAGTTTGAGTCCAACCTTCTCCTTCAACTAGCAAGAATGGGTTGCCAAACCATCAACGATACATGAATATATCCACCACCCTTCCTAGTCATCCTATATAGCATGCTTGTCCATAAATGATAATAGGAGACCATAATGGAGGTAATGTGCTAGAAGTGACTGTGATTTACTTTCCTTGTACCATTGAGTCTTTCTCTATCCATCGTATCCTGATGTGAATTTAGATTTGGAGTAATGTGTTTGTATGTGTTTAAATGTGATGTCCCTTCCATTTCCTC
Organism: Picea glauca; assembly: GCA_000966675.3. Taxonomy (NCBI): domain Eukaryota; kingdom Viridiplantae; phylum Streptophyta; class Pinopsida; order Pinales; family Pinaceae; genus Picea; species Picea glauca. The sequence continues at coordinate 252,251 of JZKD02S0333854.1, forward strand.
ACAAGGATCCTTGAGAGAGAACTTGGAAGGGCATATGCTATCCACATGTTTGGTCATGAGCAAGTGGATATCACCCCATCCAAGGAGGATTCATCCTATGTTTCTAGGGATATAAATTCTCGAAAAAGGGGGTGCACTAGAGGGATTGATTAGAGCTACAATGCAAATCACCCACTTTTTGATCAATTCTGGCATTGACTAACTTGTTCGCTATATTATTGGCCTCCTTGCGAACATGAGGGAATAATGACCATACAAGGACATAACATATTCTTCAGAGATCCCAAGCTGCCTAGAAGCCTCTAGTTGGGAGAAATTTTGGCCAACTCTGAGCTATTTATGAGTTTATCTAGCATGCTTATTATTATTTAAGAGTCCACTTCCACAATTAGTTGATGAAAGCAAAGCTAGATAATTTCTTGTATTTTGCTAGTGAGAGCCCGTAATTCAACAACATTGTTGGAATCATGCCCAATATTTTCAGCTAGGATGTGATAGAAGCATCCCTGATTGTCAAGAAAGGAAACTCCAAAGCCTCTGGGGCTAGGATTACCCTTTGAAGCTCTGTTGAAATTTAATTTGATGAATCCAGAGGGAGGACGATGCCATTTGTTTGGGCTTCTTTGGACTAGAACACAAGGTTGAGGAAAATCGACAGATAGAGAAAGACATAGATCTCATTGGTTTAAGATGCCTTGTTCACTACCCTCACACTTCATTTCATCATTCGAACATTTATTTTTCCTCATAGTTTCCACAATGTTGTGATGAATTTTGGGCCAAATAGAAGTCCAAGGAGTTGAAAGTGAATGGAAGATTATTCTATTGTGCTCCTTCTAGATATTCCATAGAATGAAGCCTGGAAAGAAATGTCAGATTATATTGAAGATGACATTTTTTTAGGTTGAGAGATGCCAACTGGAGATTGTGTTGGGAATATTGTTTCTATGATGGTCCATTGTGCACATCACTTGAGCTTCATGATCCCATATATTCAAACTGAAATGGAATTGGTTCATCATGTGTTCCATGGTCTCCTTAGCTTGGATACATAATGGGCATATGGAAGGCCCTATGAATCCTCCTTTCTTGAGGTTTTCCCATGCTAGGATGCATTTGTGAGCCACTAAATAGAGGGAAGTACTTATTTTTTTCCATAAGTTGGTTATCCATATGTTTGTCCATATACTTTCCTTAGCCATTTGATGGAATTAGGCTGTGAGACCATATGATTCTTTAATGTTGAATATCCCTTTAGAAGAGTATTTTCCAGGTTATTTCCAAAAGGAATTCAACATATTGGACTCTTTATACCTAAATTAGGAGCATTGTAATCCTAGATGGGACATTAAGAAAAGAAGCATAAAATATTCCTTGTGTTGTGTTCAACAATGGTATATAGTGTGATGGTTATTTGATGACTAGTTCAGATGCCTGGTGATGGGGATTCAAGTCCTTAGCCATAGTTATGTATTTTTTCTTTTTATTTTGGCAGGTAAGTATTATTGTGGTTTGGAGAGTGATGAATCGTTATTGTTTCCTATTTTCAAGAAATAGTTGAGTTAGTCTCATATTCTCGTGACTAGTTGAGATCCTATCACCATCTCGATACATTGTTGTATTTTCATTGCTATTTCTTAGGATCTTGCCTCTTAGTTTGTCGAGGTAGTTTTTTTTTATGTAAAGCTATACAAGTTTTTGTTTGGCTTAATAAAATTCAATGAGATATTTTGTATTTTACATTGTGTTTTTAGAAATATTCTATGAGTGGGATTTCCCACATCATTTGTATTAGAGAAAGTTTTTTATCCATAAACATGGTTTTAGGTACATGCTCATTATTTATCTATTTTTTCTTCTCTAATCCAATTTGGGTTTGGAAATTGACTTCCTTTGTTTGTTGGTGATGATATTTGCCATATGAAGATGATCCAACACAATTTTCTTATGAGAGTAATGTTGACAAGAGATTTTTTGAATTGAAGATTTCTAGCTTTCATTTGGTTGACTTAGTGATAGAGTCTTCAATTATTTCCTAATTAAATTAGTGAGAAAATGAAGAGTTGTACATTCAATTATAAATTCAATGTTGTATATTACTTATGAACTATTATTCATCATATATTCAAGTGTAGTGTTGTAAATCCTAAGGGGTTGTAGTACTTCGAATGTCACAAGTTGAGATTTCAAGATACTTAATTAAGTCACCAAGTTATCCTACTTCTAAAATTGTAGGAAAATAAATATCATGGAAAATAAATATCATGTTTGCATGAAAAGAAAATCACACTTGCAAAAAATAAATCTCTCTTCTAGAAAGTAAATCACACTTCGAAAAAAGTAAATCACACTTGTGAAAAGTAAATCACACTTCACAGAAATTAAATCACACTCGCGGAAAGAAAATATTTCTAACATAAAGTAAGTCACACTTGTGTAAAGGAAATCACACTTGCAAAAAGTAAATCACATTGTCCTAAAGGAAATCATACTCGCGGAAAGTAAATTTATGCTAATATCTAATGGTGACTTGCTCAAGTAAAATGACGATCTTGACTTGTTATAACTATTGTGTGTTCATATGTTCAATGATGACTGAAAAATAAAGTATCAATACCAAATTGTTGAAAAATAAAACTATCGTAAATATGAAAGAAAGAAAAATAAAGTAAAACTAAAAGCTGAGTTGCAGCAACAAAGATGCAACGTGAAAGTTGCAACAACACGAGTTGCAACAATGTGAGTTGCAGCAGTGCCTACGATTACAAATTTACATAAATTGAATTGACACTGTTTTGAAGCTTATGGTTGTAGAACTCACAAAATGAAAAAAATAATTATTAATCACACCTAAATTGCAATTAATTGTCTTTAAAATCTACATAATTTAAATGAACATAAATGAAATGCTAGTCCTATTATTTAATATACAAGAAGTACCTGACTAAGCAGGGGGGCCTACCCCATTAGAAAAGGCACTGAGATACAAAATCCGAACCACTCGATCACTAACACATCAACACACGAACAAGAGAAGATTGAAAATTATATTTCATAAGTATGAAAGTTACAATAACAACCAGCTTCTATCGCCAGAGTAATTCTTCCTCCTAAGCTCAAGGGAGATGGCGTGTTTATATAGTACAAATGATGTCTAAAATAAAATAAAAAAGGGACAGATGGATAGCCATGATAATTAACTGTTCTCTGTTTACATTGATATTGCCAAATTTTAGTAAGGATCAGGCATGTGCTGAGTCAGATTAACTGAGCGATAGTTGGTAGGAAAATAAATTTCTCTTTCATTTGTCCACTTTCCTCCCAACACTTTCCTATGTGAGGAGTGTTCCCTAGCCATTGACTGTATTGTTGATCGTTGTGCTGGCAAACTTTGTACTCTGATTTGTAGGAATGACGTCGTACATGGAATTGTAGAAACAATGTCATTTGGAATTGCAACAGCAATGGCGTACTTGGAGTTGCAACAACAGAGAGTGCAATTAGATTTGAAATAGTTGTATTGTGCTTAAGTTTGTAGCAACAAAGAGGAATTGTGACCATTGTAAGGATTTTCACCTACTACAGGGAGTTGCAACCACTGTAAGGAAGCCACTGTAATTTCTCTTGTATAGAAATGTTAGTGCATGAATGTAACAAGTTCCTTACGAAATATGTAAGAATAACATAAAAATGGAATATGGGGAATGATTCATACCTGGATGAAAAGTGTGAGAAAACTAGATAAGGAAGGTGTCAAAAAGGAAATGATTAGTGGAAAATGGCAAGAAAAATATATTAGATAAGTGCTGAATGTATGCCAATTTAGGTACTTATCATCTCCCTTAGCCAAAAGAAATTTCATGTCCCTTTGCAACCAACAATTACTTAGGGTTAGAGAAATTAGGGTAACCATGGAGGTCATTAACACTACAATATACCTCTATTGTTTCCTCCTTATTTTCATTGATGTCATGTTTTTTTGTGACTCTATTTTCTGCTAATTCTTGCTCTATTTTGTCTGGGTCGCATCATCAATTAACATAAAGTCTATGGCGTGCAAATCTACTTCCCTTTTTTCTTTAATTTGAGATGTTTCTTGTAATCTAGTGAAGGGTTACCCTACAACAAGAGGACTTGCTGAAGGGTTACCTAATTTATCAGGTTCCCTTTGTTCATCACGCACATCCTTCAACATTTTAAAGTTAAGATGTAGCTTTCAGTTCTTCATTCTCAATTTTTTTATTTTTTTTTAACCAAAGATGCCTAAATAGGTAAGGAGTGTAGAATTCTTACCTAGGAGGTAGTAGTATGCTTCCTCTTAGGCTCAACAATCTCTATTTTTGGATCATGTTTTCCTAGCCCTTGTGCATCGGTAAAGTTGTCTCCAAAAGTTTTTCTTATTGGATCACCAAGATCCTCTTCTTTTAGTTCTTCTTTATCTGATTCTTGTGAGTTGGTAGGCCATTCCTGAAAAGTTTTTCTCACTGGTTCTTGTGGATTGGTAAGGACCCCTTGTTCTAATTCATATTTCTCTTCTAGATTGGTGCTTGTTTCCTCAAGAATGCTACTTGTTGGTTCTTGTGGGTCAATAAGATCCTCTGGTTCCTGTGGAGGATCCTATGGACTATTAGAGTGCTCTTGTTCCTCTGTATGTGTTTCCTGAGGCTTGGTTGACTATTGCTGAGGAGTGCTCTCTGTTGGTTTTTTTCTAGCAAGAACCTCAACATTGACAAAGGACCATTGATTATATAGTTGAAAAACACACTATACCTAATAGGCATTTCTATCTCTATACCCTATAAGATATAAACTTAGAAAAGTTCTTGCATGTGTAACCCACAAATTCAAAATCTAGTAAGCAAATTATGTAGAGGAACTCCAAGCACAAGCCTGGAGGTGTTGTGAAAGAAATGAAAGGTACATTGTGAATCTTCCTCTAGAGCAGTCCTTAATCTGCCCTTTACACTGAGCCATTACACTCTTTCATGCAAATCTATTGGAAGCAACAAAACAATGAGAGATTAGCCCATATAAATTACAATTAAATAATTATCAAAAGTTCATCTTAACCCTATATTTATTAAACACTTAGAAATAAAAATAAAAGTATAAGCTTCTCAAAATATTATATTTTCTCACACATTCAACCTTTTGTATTTTTCTCACCCAACCCAATGAACATTAATAACAAATATATAGACATGATTGTTAGCTACATTGTGAAATTTCTAATTTTTGAATAATTAAGCATGAACTCTAGTTTTCACACTTCTACCAATAAAACAATCACCTAAAAACCAATGATAAAATATCTCAAATTTTTATTATATCATGAAAGCACTCACTTCTTTAAAAAATAATTAAACTCATTACTATATAATATATATTATACACATTAATATATAACCAATGATAAAATATCTCAAATTTTTATTATATCATGAAAGCACTCACTTCTTTAAAAAATAATTAAACTCATTACTATATAATATATATTATACACATTAATATATAATATTAGTAATATAGTTTTTCAAAATGATAATTTGTTTTTAAAAAGAGAATAAATCTAAAATAAATTTATTCTATTCATATACAACATTTAAGTGAAAAATAACAATTTTTCACCTTGTTAATGTTATAATTGAATTTGTTGTCAAATTACATCAACCTTCAATATATCAATAATTATATTCGGAAATTCTATGTTAAAAAAAACATTTTCATTCTTAATAATTATATTAGGAAATTCTATGTAAAAAAAAACATGTTCATTGAATTTTGATTTTAGACGAAGTCTAAACGTTCATGAGCGTTGGAAATGTCACCGATATTTTAAATCCCCTATTTTTACTTTTGCGAACTATTCGTTGTTTGATTATTTTGGCAGTGAGGGCATCGTTTGGGGTATTTTACGAATATAGAATTACAGTGAGAGGATGTCTGAAGGGCAGCGGGAGCATTGTGGTGGTAAAAGAGTTAATATTTTGTTATTCAAAGATCAAATTTTTAACATTTTTGAACAATTAAAATTTGGAATATCAAAGAATGAAGTTTGAAAAATTAAAATTTGAGATTTTAAGGATAAAAAGATTTGAGATTTCAGAGATTGAATTTAAGTGAGAGAATAAACCAAGTCTATTATTATGTTTTAATAATGGAATTTATTGATATTATAATGTTTTAATAATAGAATTTATTGAATTTTAAAATAGTTTGAGTGAATTTAATGGTTAAGAATATGTGTTTCCTCATAAAAGATTATAGGTTCAAATCTAAAAAAGATAGAATACTTATACGTCTGTAAACTTTAGCAGTGGCTAAAAAAGTAAACTAACTAAAGAGAGATCTTCCTCTTTTCAAACAAAAAAAATAAACTAAATCAACATAAATTATTATTATTATTATTAATCTATAAACATAAACACAACATTTAACATATTAAAAATCACTCTTCAAATTACATTTAAAAAAACAAACAGTTCCAAATAACGACAAAAAACATATTAAGAATCATTAACTAAACTCCGTTCATCTCCAAATTACACTGCAAGAAACAAACAGTTGCTGCTTTATCTAATCGTATTTAAATCTCCACAGTTGCGGCTGCAATTACGAAACAGCCTTCCCAACAACCAACGTTAACTTCAAGCCACTCCCCGGTTGACGGGTTAAACAGATAAGTCACAATTTTCCAGATACCTCCGGTTACAAAGATCCAGTCGCCAAACTGTGCAACACAATGAACGAAGCGAGCAAAATGCGGAAGAAAAGCCACAGCAGTCCAAACATTTTTCTCACCATCATACTTCATTACCTGATGTTCTTCATCACTGAAAGCGTACAACTCCCCAGAAGAAGAAACCGCACACTTTTTCCATAGATCTCCCCTGAATCTCGTATTTTCCCACCTTTTCCACGTCCCCGCGCTCGGATCGAAAACTTCTGCACTTCTGTTTCCGTCTCGGGTGAACACCATGAATTTACCTTCCATGAAAACACCGTCGCATCTCAGGCCGTGTGGTTGGATCATAGGAGGCAGAATTTTCCACTTGTCTTCCTCCACGTTATAAGCTTCTGCAGCCGCCAGAGGGTTGCGACGCTCATCGACCCCGGCTGCGACGTAGACAAGTCCGGTGGAAGAATCGACAGAGCAAGCAAACGAGCGTCGAAATGTAGGCATGTCAGCTCCGCGTCTCCATCTGGCAGACTCAAAGTCATAAATGTATACACTCTTTGTGATTCCGCCTAGGAGAACCAGCTTCCGGTTCACAGCAGCGCACTGAAACCATCCTCTTAGTCCACCAAAGTGGGGATCATCGATGGGAGGTAGTCTTTCCCAGGTGCCCTTCACAGGGTGACATACCCTTATTTCAAAGACGTAACTAGGATCTTCTCGAATCAAGCATAGCAGCTGCTCGGTCGTCCCAGATATCTTTCTGTCCGCATAAAACCTAGGGTTGCTCACCATTGACTCCCAACTTCTGCACACAGCTTTCAGATTATCATGCCATTTGTAAGGCACTCTTAACAAGCACTGTCGAACGAGATCGTTCGAAAGAACCTCCATTAGACCTGATCGAGTTTACCCAAAGCTTTACACAGATCTTAAAGCTGCAAACGTGAAAGTGAACCAAATATGAAAGAGGCTTTACACAGATATTAGAGCTGCAAACGTGAAAATGAACCGAATATGAAAACGGAGTTAAATATAAAGTGGGGCATCTCTTGGAGTAACCTAAATCTCGGAGTAACCTAAATTTCATACAGTGAATTAATAAGATTTAATTCACCTTATAAGTTTACCTCCTAAATGCGAAAAATAAATTTGACTCTAAGTTTTAATTAAGTTAATTAATTTTATTAAAAAGATTAAACGGGATTAAACGGTGAAGAATTTATTTTGAAGAATTTATGTTTGAGTATAATTTTTATTAAAAGTAATAGTTAAATGGGATTAATAGGATAAATAATTTTGAATAATAGATTTTTTTTAAGTATTTTAATTTATTTATTTAAGATAATCTAAATTTAAAAAATTTAAAAAAATGTGTGGTAAAATGTGTAATATAATATAAAATAATTGTCCGCATGTGTGTAGATGGATTGGCAAGTGCCGTGTAAATCGAAGTAAATTTGTAAAATGAAGTCTCATGTTCGATTCTTACCCTGACTTACTCGTGTGCCATTCTTGTAGGTTGGGTGATAAAAAAAAAATAATATAAAATAATTGAGTTAATAGATGAATGCATAATAAGATAAAATAAAAAGTGACTTAATAAGTAGACAAATTCAACTATTTTGGTGAATTCACTTTTTTATAGCAAAGTAAAGTTTTACTTTGATATACTCAATCTAGGTCCTCTTAAAATGGACCAAAACCCTTGAGAACAAAATTCCATTAATAAAGTGGAATTATAACTTCCCCTAAGATTCTTATCAATCTAGGTCTTCTTAAAATTGGTCAAAATTTTTATGAACAAGATTCCATGATCAAAGTTCCCATTAATGGAGTTGAATTAAATGTGTTAAATATGAACTCAATTCTATCAAATGTGTTTTTCTATTGCCATGTTGGTAATATATTAATTACCTTTTACAATCCTTTATTAGGTGGAAGACATACCATATTTTATGTTACACAAAAATTGTGATCAAAATATTTATACTCATTTGACATGTAGGCTATCCATTAGTTCAAAAAAATATTAAGAAAAAATATTGTTATTATTATTATTATTAAACATGGAGTAGTATTATCTTAAATTATACATTTCTAGTAAAGAGTTCAAGGAGAAGGCCCAAGTAGTGAATGGCTAAACTTGTAAATGTTGTAGATATACTTTTATGGATAGAAGCTATGCAAATATTAATGATAGAATATAATTATAATGGTTTTAAATAGATGTGGACAAGATGAGAGGGCCTATGATTCCACCAAATGGAAGATTTTTTTTTTGGATCTATAGGAAACTAATCGAGTCTAATGCCAAGTGGTAGCTTGAGATATCATCTACATTCCAACATATGTCTTAAATGAAGCCAATAAACTCATTTGACTTAGAAACTTAATCATGGAATTCATGTAGATGGTTGGTGAGGAAGTCTACCTCACGTAGTTATTTGACCATGGGTTGAACACAACCATCATGGGAGAAATATAAGAATACTTCATTATCTTATCAAAGAAAGAGTTAGACATCCTACCCTCAAATCTCTTACTATTTGTTCATTCTCACCATTCTCACATTCAAGATTTCCAAGTAGATGGAACTTGCATTTTCCATCTACTATTAATAACTAGAAATTTTAAAATGACAAAAAATCAATGTTGTGAAAGGGGAATTTGCAAACCTTGGGGAAGAGCTAGAGGGGCTATAGATGATTAGAGAGGATGTGAATGCTAGAAAGCCTTCAACCATATGTTATCAATGTGAATTGGTTTTTTGAGAGATAAGAAGTATTTTTTTTGTGTGTGTAAGTAAACATTAGATTACCTTTTATAAACCATTTTAAGAGTACATGCAGTCTGCACAAGATTGGGTCACCATAGTTGGTGTTGAAGCTAGGTTTGAAAATTTTCACCTTTAAAACTAAATTTTTCCTCTTTTGGGGTTCATTTTTTCATAAAGTATAATCCTCACTATCAGTCCAAAAGACCGATACCGAAGTCTAATTTTTTTTTCATTTCTTTGTTATAACTAAAGACAAGAAGCTCAAATGTTATTAAAGTTTAGACGCACATTCTGTAAAGTACTTTAAATCATTATAATTTAAAACCCTAAAGGAGTTAATTAACCATTTTTTTAACCTTTCGGGATTCAAGGTTTACTCAGAACAATATCTCTTCAATACATTTTGAATTGTGAAATCCCGATTCTTGATTTCCCGAAAGAAGTGAAAGTCAGTCTTAATCCTAATTAATTAATTTAAAACTAATCTCACCGCGATTTCAAGATTCAGGGTTTAGTGGTGGCATACCTCATGTAGTCGCTGTTAATATTATGGTAGCTGCGGGAGGTATTTACCTCTACATGTGAACCTGACGAGAATAGAAGACTCCGGGAAGCAAGATAAACCCTAATGAATGGGCTAATAACCCTAGAAGCCTTGTCGGCTCAAGAAGATAATTTATATTAGGCTATTAGCCTCTAAGAGAAGAAGTCAGCCAAAATTAATAAGAATATATACTGAACAGACACATACCCAGAAGGAGAAGTCGGCCCCAACAAACTGGAAGGATTACTATAAATACAGGGCACCAGTTCTCATTTAACAGCATCTCAGGACTGCAATTTTCCCAGTTAGTGCGCACTGCAGTTGCAGTTGGTGCGCAGGTTTGGAGGAGGGTTGCAGGTGCAGCTACAGCAACAACTAGTTCCAGTATTGTCTTGGATATCTCTTGGCTAGGGTTTGGAACATCTGATCAGTCTTTTGTGATGTACTATCATTGGGGATTGATGCACTACTCTTTGTTTGGCTATCTAGCCTAGGGTTTGCTTCTAGAGGATTTCTCAAGTCAAGGTTAAGGTGCTCGGAGGGAGGCTTCGGCCTATGGTTGGGTGATGAGGGTATCGTCAATGGTAAAACGAGCAGACCATCTGCCATATTCTAATAGGTTATGGGCCCACACCCCTTCAGTCAGCCTAAAACGCTGGAAGGAAACATAACCGGTAGACATTGAGCTCGTTGAGGAACTACTACTAGGGTTACTAGCAGGAGCAGCTTCCAAAAGCACTGCAACTAGGGTTACCAGCAGAAGCAGTTGCGGAAATCCTAAACCTCTTGTTGAGGCAACTTAAGTGATGAGATTGACCTAATCTTAGGATATATCAGTGCGCCCTAGCCCAACACATCTCTTGGTACTCTCAGAAGGCCAAGAAGTGAAGTTTGAATTTTTGGTCAAATCTAGGATTTGACCAAGTCAAGCAAGCCATGACGAATTCTATGAAGTCTAAGAACAATCTAGATGGAGCCTCTAACTTTAGAGCATGGAAAACAAGGATTGACCTCATCCTTGCTAAGAATAAAGTGTTGGATATTGTGAAAGGAAAGATCGTGAACCCAGAGTTTAAAAAAGGAGAAGAGAAGGAACCACAGAATGTTGCAGCTATGGAGAAGTTCAAAGACGTTGACATCAATGACATGAGTATCATAGTGGATTCCATAAAAGACCACTTGATACCCTACATCTCCCATATTGACTCATCGAAGAAGATGTACGATGCCCTAACAAATCTCTTCTCAGTCAGAAATATTGGACAAGTTATGAGTCTGAAGAATGAGCTCCATGACATGAAGATGAATGATGATGACAACATAACATCATACTTTGTAAGAATCTCCCAGCTAACATATCAACTACAAGCTATTGAAGAGATCACTTCAGAAAAAGAATTGGTGAATATAGTACTCAATGGTTTTCCCAAGACATGGGATACATTTGCTGCAAGCATGCACACAAGGAAGGAGTACCCAACATTTGAATAACTTTGGACTTCTTGTGCTCAAGAAGAATCAAGGATCAATGAAAAAGAGAAACCTCAAAAGAAGTACGATGATCAAGCCTTCACAACAACATTCAAGAACTTCAGAAACAAAAAGAAGTTCAGCTAAAGGAGGAAGACAAATCAAGAGAAAGACATTTTAGAAATACAATGATTCAACTGTCAGAGGTACGGTCACTACAGAAATTAGTGTCCCGAGCTAAAGAAAAGGAAGAAGAAACATGAAGCATCGATTTACGAAGAAAAGGAACCGACAAAGAAGACTAAGTAGGATGGAAGATATTTCTTCTACTAAAGGGTAACAGCACTCTTCTTACTTTCTTGTACATATCTTGCTTGCATCGTCTTTGTACATATCTTGTATATCTATCTCTTGGAAGATAATGTGTTCTAAGAAGAACTATACCTATGGAAGACCAATAAGATAAGAATGAATATCACTAGATATTACACATGAAAGAATGAAATATATCATGCGAAAGCTATTACAAGATAAGCCGAAAATCAAAATCAATCCTGAAGAGACTTAGAAGTTATACATCAAGAGAAATTGGGGAAAGACTTATCATGACAACTAAGATAGAAGCGTGGACTCTTTTAAGACAAGAGATCCAATTATATATTGCAGAAGACAATAAGGTTCCATATGGAAGTGTGGACTCTATTATATATTGTAGAAGACAACAAGGACGAAGACGGAAGCATGGACTCAGTTAGACGAAGGGAGCAGATTATATGCACTCTTACATGAAGCAAAGATTAGGAGGGAGTTAATCCTATGATCCATTGAAGATGATGAAATACATATATCCATGGTAGCAGCCATGAAAAGATAGTACATGTTCAGCTCAACCGCAGAAGAAGACCTTTCGAAGAAAAGCCTTAAAGTATTCCTGGTTGTCCATCCAGATTTGTGAATCGATGATGAAGGTAAGAAGTGGAATCTTTAGGGCATGGAATCTATACAAAAATCCATAGACCCAAAAGTAAAAGAAAACATGAAGAAGAACACAAAGATTCCAAGAAAGAAAAAGAAGAACCAGAACAACCAGTCATTGCATCAAGAATCACAAGATTACCAGCCTGATATGAACTCACTAAAAGCAATCAAGCAGAAGAACCGAAAGTTGTGATGAAGAACAATGTATGGAAGACTTATGAATAAAAGCATTGCAAGATCCAGAACCAGAGGTTGTCCCAGATGGAGGGAGAAGACTATAATGATTGATTTTTCCAGTACACCAGACTTATCTCTATATAAGTCATTATATTATCCACAACATCCATGAGTCAGAATTCTACATCAGATGAATGCAAAGAATGTTCTCCAGAAGAAATTGAGTAAAGAGCGCATGTAGAGAAATCTCAAGACTTTGAGGCATACCAGAAAGATACTCCTGTATACAGATAAGAAGAAGACAACTTGGTGGAGAACCTCTAGTGCACAGTAGAAGTGTGGTGAAGATTTCCTATAACATCAAGATGACTACTCAGAAGATCAGATCTCATGATGACAGAAGAAGTACCACATGAATATGTTCTAGTTCTCCAACTATGATATACTCTAGTG
>JZKD02S0333854.1:281435-302892 GCA_000966675.3 Picea glauca
GAGGTCAAATGCATGTCTTGAGTTCCCACATGGAAATTCCAACCCATTACTCTAGAGATATTGATTCTAGGCATAATGCCACTAGGAAATAAAAATGTAAGTGACATAACTCCACGGTTGATGACAGAGGTGGGATTGTTGGAGCTAAGAAGGGTCCCTGCCATCACAATAGAAACAAGCATGCTAGCATGGGACCTATTGAATGAAAAGGAAAAGTCCATAATTTTTTATTAAAGGGATCTCCGCCAAGAATACCATGAGTTGAATTTGAGCTTGTCATGACAAGAAGCATCAAAATTTCTTTAGGAATGGAACCCCCCCATTTGGATCCATTATCCATATGGACATAAGTCTTGAGGCCTGTTGGAGCCGCCCTTGTTTTTCTTTTCTGCCACAATTTTCATTTTTGATACTTGAAATCTAAAGATGGTCTTATTCCCCCCCCCCCTGAGATTTTGAAAACTCTGCAACCTTGTCACGTAAGCAGCGATGATTTTCGACTCTCGAAACAAGTTCAATTTTGTAAGAATGTTCACTCTTTTTGTTTTACTTCGGGATCTCGCAAGTCAGATACTATAATCTGTGAGTTCACACGTCCCGAGTCGCAAAATGGTGAAGTCATTTTAAATTTTCACTCAAGACAGTAACCAGGGTAAAATCTTTAACTCATGATTAGATGTCGTCAGGGTTTTGCGCCTCGGCGTTCGCCAAGTCTGAAATTTTATTTTTACAACCCCGAGAGCTGAGAATGCGAAGTCCTTTCTGGGTAACCCACGCCATGGTAAAGGTTGTTCTCGGCCTTTCACCACTCGGTATTATCTATTTCAAAATTTCTAGCCTCTAAATCGCAACTCACGAAGGCATGATGTAATTATTACATGATTAATTAATCGCCTAATCCGAGATTTTCTTCCCCTTAATTGAGTCTTAATTATCACCATCTTGCGGTTTCGCGACTCGGCATACTAAACTCCCAGAAACTTGTCTTCGAGGTTCCGAGTTGTGATATGGCGAATAAAATGATTATAAAATTAATTATGCCCCAAATGACGATTACTGTTAATTAAGACAAAGTCGGTCCTCGCGATCTCACAAGTTGGAGACTCAAAGTGTTAAAAGGAAATCCACGATGTAACGAATGGCAAGAAGTTGATTAACGTTGGTAAGATTTGATTAATCAAGCTAAAGCAAGATATATCCTGCGCCTAGAGGCTTGAACGTTTCCCGAGGTAGCCATCTCTCTCCATACTTTGACTGACTATCAAACTACCAGAAATTTATGACATTTATGGAGAAATAGGGTAAATCTACGCATGTAAGATCGTATTTTAAGAAATAAATTTATTTCTAATTATGATTTGACAGGCTTATTTTGAAAAGTACTGATTTTTCAAATATATATAAGAGTTTCTTTTCATTATAATGAACACATTTTTATAAGCACGCAAAGCTCATCATTTCTGAGTAAACTACTTTTTGCATGTATACGCAGTTCTATCATAGGAGAGAGAAAATGCAAACTTCGGCTATGGATCCACGGAAAGAAACAAAGGAAAATGTTGAGGTCACAGGACAAGGCTCAGACAATGTCTCCGATACTTCACCCCGAAGTGTCGACTCGGTCCCTGACTAGTCATTTGTGTCAAATGTTCTGCAAGCAAAATTGGTAGATTATTTAGATGACTCCGACAACAACGAAAGGGATGATCTACACACCAAGTAGAAGATAGTCGTCCAATCTGAAATGAACAGAGTTGCAACCAGGCCACGGTTTCTTCCATATTACGACATGATTCGATGGGTATTGGACGACGTAGACTTACCTACCAGGACTATAATGAACAACTAGCGAGTCATTGTCGATACCTTTAGGCCCGAGCATCTACAAACTATGTATAAGCTACCCACGACGTCTGAATATACATATGGTGTTGAGTTCCTGGAGGAATTCAAGGAGAAGGAGGGCACCCAGTACGACAAAACCATGCCCAGTTTGATAAAGGATTGGGTTTCACGCACCGCGAAATTCAAAGCAAATGACCAGGGCATTTATTCAATCGCTTCGTTGGAGACACAGTATAAATATGTGGCCATGATGACATGCTGGCTATTTTGGAGAGAGGAAAGATCACATTTTTTCATTGCATGGGTGCCTCTAATGTTTCGGGTCGCAGAAGGGTGCTCTTTTAATTGGGCAAAGATACTCTCGGATAGCCTGGCCAACCAGGTCACAGAGTATCGGGAGCAAAAGGAAAATGGGAGGCCATCCTCATTCTTCATGTCAGCATATATTATGGATGCAATATGTTCCATGACACCCTTTCCATTAATGAGCTGGGTTTGGACTCTAGCCCAAGAAAAACCCGTGCATGTGTATCATGACAAATTGTGGGAGAACAAAGCAGAAAAGTTCGTGTATGAAATTTTTAAGTAGGTGATGGTGCCCCTGCATGTCACCATTTTTGGTTATCCGCCACCTCGTATCTCGGACAGCATAACAACAAATCTTAGTAGCATAGAGGACTGGTACGTGGAGGCTGAATTTTCATACTTCATAGTTTTGGGGGCTTCTGTTCCCCCACATGCGCTGCCATTGTTCATCCCCGACAATCTAGCTTGTCGCGAGGTCGCCTAGCAGATGGTAATTGGCGGGGTGAGTAAAGAACTAAAGGGGGACACGAAAAAGGTATGGTCGTCTTTTCCCATCTGGCTAGATTCTTATCCTTTATTGGATTTCGAGCATGCCAAAGCCGAGGCTGCAGCCCTGGAAGACCTGAATTTGGTCTCCATCAAGTATAAGAAACATGATCCACAAAGGGTTGTGAGCAACCATTTAGCTAACTGTGGGCTCAAGATATTTGAGCACGATAATTCACCCTCGGATGACGTTTTTCGAGGGGCGAAGTCTTATGAGGAAGTTCTATCCAGGATCCAATCCTTGTCACCCGAAGACACAACCACTGTATTGAAATTCCAGGAAAATAGACGAAGTGGTCTACTCGCTGTGTTGCGAGGTGGGAGTTCAGGTGTTTCCAAGATGAAACCAAAAGATGTTGAAGGGTCTAAGGACACAACTCTTGACCCTAGAAAACACCTAGATGAGGG
This sequence comes from Picea glauca, assembly GCA_000966675.3. Lineage (NCBI taxonomy): Eukaryota > Viridiplantae > Streptophyta > Pinopsida > Pinales > Pinaceae > Picea > Picea glauca. The sequence goes on from JZKD02S0333854.1 coordinate 284,541, forward strand.
GAAACAAACAAAGAATCCTGAAGCAGAGGCACAAACTCCGGAACTGCCAAAGAAACAGAATCCGGAAACCAAGACAAAGACCCCTGACACGCCAAAGAAGCAAGACCCGGTTGACACCCCAAAAAAATCAGCTAAACAAATTAGGGAACCCATCACTTCTGTCACCCCCTTGCAGTCAATGGAAGGGAATATCGAAGAAGGATGGATACTCAACGAGGAACTAAGGCCCATAAGAGCAGAGGAACTTCCTCCAAACGAATTTTTCTTCGATAAAATGAGAAAAGCGATGGTGAAAAGAGAGTTCTACCAAGAGGGAGAGTCGACTATTAAGAAGTTCAAAGTTATGACTGACGAAAAGAACAAAAAGAATGAGCAATTCACCACGGAGATCCTAGGAACGCTAGGAGAGTATGCATCGGTGAATCACTTTTCGGTCCGATTGCTAAAAAACCAACTCAAAAGGAAAAATTGTTTGATCAAGACTCTCGAGGCCAGAGTATCTTTGGCCACAGAAAATGCTAAAAGCTAGGTGAGCAAGGAGATAGAACTGGCCCGACTGGCTGGTAAAAATGAAATAGAAGTGGTCAAAACCAAGCTGGAGAAAGCACAACTAGTGGTCTGAGACGGCCATATACAGGCATGTCAACAGAGGGACTTGATTAAGGAGCTACAGGCTCGGGCGAAGATCGCTGAAAGCAGAACTATTGACGTGGAGATGTTCAAATCCTAGGTCATTGGAATTCAGAGAAAAATCTTGTCGGCTCAGCAGAGTTTTCTCACCAGGATAGGAGAGATCCGGGAAAATTGTCTGTTGGTTAATCAGGTTTCCGAGAACCTAAATGCCAGGGAAAGGGAGGTAGAAACGGTTCAGGTCGTCTTCCAGGACGTGGTGATAGCCACAAATAACAGAGTTTCGGCAAGTGCTCCCGAGCTCTCCATCCCAGAACAAACCAGAGGTAATATTCTATTGAAGGATTGGGAGCATAACATTGCCCTGGGCAAGGAGCAAGCCCAAAAAGTAACCAATTCTTTAGAAGAAGCTTTTAATTCCATAGATGGCGAGCTGTTGGGTATTGAAAGCAGAGGCGATGCAGAAGCATTGATGCAAATGAATGTGGAACAGATCTCACTCGATCTAAAAGAAAAGGATGAGAGAGATTCAGCCAAGATCTCTCAGGTAGATACGGTGGATATGGCCCAAGTGGATAAGCACATGATCAAACCCAACGTGCAACTAAGTGCTCTCGACATCATCGGTGCACAAATGGAGGACAAGCTGCAGTAGTTAGCCCAAGAATGTTACATCGTCGAGGCCAACTATCAAGCAGAGACCTAACGGGTAGTATCTCAGCGCGTGGAAAGATGCAACACCTGTGCTGAGTCCCCGCGAAGATGAGCACCTGGCACTAAGTGACTACAAAGTAGGGGAAATGGAGCGATTTCTCTCTCCTATGTTATAACTGAAATTTTGCGACCATTGAGATTCTATCGGCTTTGTAAAAATTGTATAAATATACCCTAGAGAGAAATAAACAGGGCTGGACCCTTTTTGAGATTTTGTAAGAGAGTTTTTACGTTGAGATTTAATACAAGCAGATCCGAGATTCTCAATTTCGTCACTACTGTATTACAAGGTTGCTTTCTTGTTCCTCATTTTTCAATTTCAATTCATATTCATAATTGATGTGCTTCGTTATACTTTAGTACTACCACTACTATAACGAATAAATTTGGGTTTTCTGTAATTGTTTGTTGTCTTTCCTCTGCACCTTCTTTCAGTGGTGTAAGACCAATCTACAGTTTCAGAATTCTACATGTATTTTTTGTTACATCGGTTATTTTCTTACATATTTTCTTCTCCCATTTACTTCGTGAGATTTTCCCCTGGTAGGAACCTAACACCGTAAATGGCTCAATTTTTTTTTCCCATCTCGCCCCTTTTATCAAAATATAATACAGTTATAGGAATGAGCCTTAGATTCGCATCCGTATTCTAATTCTGCAACCGTAAGTTCTCTTTTACAAGACTAAGCTGAGACAACACTTAACCTCTCTTAAAGTTTGTTTTCCTACCTGTGTTGTTCCCCCATGACAGTTCCTGTACCAACTCAACCTAATGTTGAACACGGATTGTTGAACCAAACACACATCGCCTTAAGCCTCTTCAACACTATCCTTAAAACAACAACTAACTGGTCCGAACTTGAACAATCATGGGCAGCCATTGAATGAGACATAACTATTCAAGAATAGTTTGAAGCCAGACAATGCCAACAAAGAAATCTCCCTTATATTTCTTCTCCGAGGGTTGACATTTCTCCCTTCTCCATATTTTAACCACTTTCGAATGCCTTGACACTGTACTTTTGAGCCTTGAGTACAGAATCAGGAACAACATCTTTCTGGCGTCGTTGTTGGGGAGCGAAGTTACAAAATATTTTTCCCTGGGAAAACGACATTTGTTTTTCGTTGAAAGTGTTACCCTTTGATAGTGAAAAAAGAGTACACACCTTTTAAGGCTTTGTATCTTTCACTTGGCGACTCCACGAAGAAGTAAACTGGCATTCATTCAAAGGAATACCAGACAAAACCTGGATGGTGAGCAGATTACGCCAGTTACCGATCCTGAAAAAATTCTAAGGGAGAGAGGCTCTTTTAAGCCAACCGCTGCAGTTTACCAACTTGAAATTCCATCACTGAAGGCTAAGAGTCCTTCCAGACCCTCAAACTCATTCATTCCTTGCTTTGATGCTAAACATTCAACGCCAATCTGCTCCAAAATCAGGAGTGAGATTCATCCAACAGTCCCCTTGGTACAGAGGGGAAAGGGCCCTCTCAAAGATTTGTCGTATTTTAAAACACCATCTTATCTTTAGTTGAATTTCCCGACTTCTCCAAATCCTAAAGAGTGTGTTACACACTCGTTTCTCACACCCATCGGTTTTCCTGATTCCATCTCTTGCAAGTCCGAGGAACCAACTCCTCATGTTCCTTATCCTTCCTCACAGATTCTCCTCTCCACGAAGAAAATAAAGATTCCCTTTTATTTTTCGAAAACCCCCTTTATAACTTTCCACAAACAACGATGGAAGCTGTCGGAGGAGGAGGTGGAGGGTTTATAGGAGAAGGAGGAGGGTTTGGAGGAGGTGGGGGAGGAGTCCCTCTAGGAGGAGGTGGAGGTGTCCCTCTAGGAGAAGGTGGAGGTCAAGGGCCTCCCCCCCCCTCCCATATTTTTTGTGAAAGTCACAGCTCGATATGCTCCTTTAGTGTTTCCCATCCCCCTACACAATCTTCTAGAAAACTACATAAAGAATTTACCGAAATTCACCAGGGAGGGAGATCTGACCACTGCTGAACATATTAACTTCTTTGACCAATTCACAGATATCTTCGATATCGAGCACGAGGATGTATATTCGAGACTCCTTGTCCAAAATTTTGAGGGTCAAGTCTGAAATTGGTTTCGGAGCTTACCCGCAGATTCTATCCCTTCATATGATGCTTTGGAAGATTCTTTCCTCAGACAATGGGGCGAGCAAAAAGATAATCTCTATTATCTAACTGAATTTGGGTATTTGAAGAAAAAGAACTCAGAATCAGTCATGGAATTCATTCTGAGATTCAACAAACTGTACAATAAAATCCCAGCTGAGGTCAAACCATCCCAACCCGTGGCCAAAGTGACTTTCGCCGGATCTTTCGAGCCAGATTTCGTACTACTTTTGCGAGAGTGAAGGGGAGCCACCTTAAACCGTATGCAGGACGATGTGGTATAAATAGAGTCTAACATGATGGCTTCGGGTAAGATTAAAGCTAGATTAGAGACTAGAAACCAAGAGCCCAAGAACTTTAGAGAACAAGCAGGCCCGTCAGGGTCCAATAGAGCCTCTGACGATAGGGTGGACGATATGGATAGAGTGATTAAAGAATTGTCAAATAAAATAACCCGGATGGAACTCGAATAGTCCAAAGCTGACTCTTACCCAAAAAAATATTTCAGGAAAAATCAAAACCCTCCTAATCAACAAAGACAAATAAAAAAGGAAGATCAAAAAATACAAGCTCCCTTGAAGAATGAAAATTTTATAGGAGCTAACGATTTTCAAGACTTCGAGGATTCAGATAATGATGTCACGAACTTCGGTGATGACTGTAGTCAACCATATCTGACTCGCGAAGACTACGAAAAGTCTCTGAATGTGCCGGAAATGTCAAATGAGAGTGAAGAGGGTGAGCACACTGAGAACCATGAATCCCAACTAGAAACTGAGATAATGATAGTTGAGTTTCCACCAAGGTACAACCTAAGATCTAAGAATGGACCCACCTCAACAATTCAACCCAAGAAAATCCTTCAGAGAGGTCAAGCTTACGAGCCTCCTTCGGACGAGACCCCACTGCCCAACAAAACTAGAAGAGTAAGCACTCAAGAGTCCGAGGTAGAAAAAGTTGGAACTCAAACACAGCGAATTGAAACCATAAGTAAAGCCATGTCTTCAACTAAGACCATGAATGATAAATTTGTCCAGACGAATAAGTCAGAAAGAAAGAATGCGAAAGTCTCAACTAGAAAAACAGACAGAGTAAGTGGAGCATTTAGTTTTGAAAATGAGTTAAACAAAATTAAGATACCAATCCCTTTGGTGGAATTAACGAAAAACCCCTATTATCGCAAACAAATTACCAAAATGATAGGTGTCTCCGATCTAGAAAGCCAGTCTAATGTTATAAACTTGGAGGATTATAGACCTAACATCACTTTTGGTCCCCATTTTGAAGGGTCCAAAGACAACATCGCTCCCTTTTATATCACCCTGAACGTATATGACTAGTTGCTGCATAATTGTATGTTAGACTCCAGAGCTTCCCATAATGTTATGCCCAAGATTATAATGGAGAAGTTGGGTCTCCAGATCACAAGACCTTATGGAAATATGTACTCTTTTGATTTGAGGAAGGTTAAATGCATGGGGATGATAAAGGATCTGGTAGTTACCCTGGCGCAGGTCCCTGTTAAAAGTATCTTGATGGATGTCGTTATCGCCGATATTCCCCCTAAGTATGGCATGTTGTTATCTAGGTCATGGGGAGCAAAGTTGGGGGGTTCTCTTCAGTTATACATGACTTATGCCACAATCCCTGTGTTCGGTGGTCATTTCACTCGTTTATACAGAGAGACAAGACTAGCATATACGGTCAGTGACCCTCAAAACCCGCACAACTTCCCTATTTACATTGCAGACCAAGATCTAGGAAATTGAATCTTGTCTTTTGATGATGGTCTAGATGGTTTCTTGGAGGAAATCAATACAAAGCAAGAAGATTCAAACCCCATGACAGAAGAGCTGTGTAACACTGGTGTCTGGAAAATGTATTTTGATGGGGCTTCGTCTTCTGAAGGGGCAGGTGCTGGAGTACTTTTGGTGGCACCTGAAGGTAAGTTCATTGTTCCTTTCTCCTACCATCTGTAGTGGGACATAGATTACACTAATAACGTATGCGAGTACGAAGCATTGATCTTAGGATTAGAGGCCGCCAAAAAGATAAATATAAAAAACTTGGAGGTATACGGTGACGCAGAATTAATAGTCAAACAAGTGAACCGACAGTACCTGGCCAGGCATCCCAGACTAAGAGCGTATAGAAATTGTACTTGGGATATCATGGAATTTTTTTTCTCATCCGTAAATATCCATTTTATCGCTCGCGCCGAGAACCTACATGCTGATGCATTAGCAAAGGAAGCTTCAACCTTTTCTCCTCCCACGACCTTCAAACTAAAGTATCACATTGAAATCAGGTAGAAACCTTCCATACCAGACAATATCCGACACTGGAAAGTTTTTGAAGATGATGAACAAATTAAGAAGTTCCTTACAGCGGTAGGCGAATTTTCAGAAACTCACGCTGACCAAGAAAACCAGAATGACTCCATGTGAATCATGCAAGAAGGAGAGGAATTTGAAGTTTTCCGAGAAAAAATTGTGGATCATCGTATGCTGGTCCTTAAAAGAAATTAGATTCCCAAAAGATTGATTCCTTTGGAAAGACTTTTTGATCAGAATGATGTACCTGTAATGTCCACTTTGCAGCCCCAGCCATAAGAGGTGGAGGACTGTGATATAGGAACCGAAAAAGAACCCTGGATGGTAAAAATATTGAAATTCCTCCCTCCCAAAACGAAAGTGAAGTACAAAGACTTACTCAAACAATATAAATATTTTTTCTTATGGTCCTATGATGAATTGAAAACATATGACACTTCCATTATTGATCACAAGATACCTTTGAAACCTGGGGTCAAGCCGTTTAGGCAAAAGCTTAGGCAAACTAACCCCATTCTGTTACCCATGATAGAAAAGGAAGTTAAAAAACTCTTGGACGCAAAAATAATAGTACCTCTGAGATACTCAGACTGGGTAGCTATCCTAGTTCCAGTCAAGAAAAAGAACGGGGAAATCAGACTATGTGTAGATTTCCGAAACCTAAACAAGTCATCTCTCAAAGATAATTACCCACTACCCAAGATGGACCATATTTTAGAAAAGGTTGTTGGAGCTAGTCAAATGTCAATGATAGATGGTTTCTCTGGTTATAATAAGATCGCTATGAGTGAACAAGACAGGGAAAATACTGCTTTCACCATGCCCTGAGGTACTTTCATGTATGAAAAAATGCCTTTTGGTTTGATGAATGCAGGGGCCACTTTCCAGGGAGCTATGTACATCGCTTTTGTGGGAGAAAGGGACAAGTTCGTAGTTATTTACCTCGATGACCTGACGGTTTTTTCAAAAACTGATGAAGAATATTTGACACATCTGAAACAGACTTTCGAAAAGTGTCGCAGGTTTGGGCTATCCTTGAACCCAAAGAAATCACATTTCTCTATGCAGGAAGGTAAGCTTCTAGGCCATAGCATGTCTAAGGAAGGAATCAAGATTGATCCTAAGAGGATTGAAGCGATAGATACTATCACTATCCCGAGGAATATAAGAGAAATATAATCATTCTTAGGAAAGATAAATTTTCTACGAAGGTTCATTCCCAATTTCGCTGAGATTGTCAAACTGATTACAGGAATGTTGAAGAAGGACAGCGAGGTAAATTGGACCACCGAGGCCAGAGCATCTTTTGCACATATTAAAAAAGTTATAAGCAAGGCACCTGTGTTAGCAAGTCTGGATTATCTAAAAGATTTTCTCATCTTCTCTTTTGCTTCTGAACATACCATCGTCGCGGTACTCTTGCAGAAAAATGAAGAAAGGTTTGAATAGACGATAGCATTTTTTAGCAAAAGCCTCAAAGATGCAGAACTAAAATATGACATAATGGAAAAACAAGCATACACAATGGTAAAAGCATTGAAATCATTTAGAACCTATGTGCTACATTAAAAAATAATCGCGTATGTGCCCACTAGTTCTGTAAAAGAAATATTGGTACAGCCGGATAGCGACGGAAAAAGAGGGCGATGGCTCGCTAAAATACAAGAATTCGATCTGAAAGTCAAGCTGACTAAATTGATAAAGGGGCAGGGTCTGGCCAAACTCTTGGCTGAGTCGAATCTTAGAGCTCTTGATATCAATTTCCTCCAGGAAGAAGACGGAGGCACACCCCTGCACGAGTCGGATGACCAGACAGATCCAAGCAAGATCGAGGAAAAGTTCATATCGTCAGGCTGGTATAAAGACATAGTGTTCTACTTGTTGAACCTGAAATGCCCAAATGAATTATCACCAGCCAAGTGCAGAACTTTAAAACTCCATGCTATAAAATATTGCATCGCCGAAAACCAGCTATACTGAAAAGATCCACTCAGATTCCTGCTAGTCTGTTTGGTCGATTCAGAAACTCCACAGGTTATAGAAGAATTTCATGAAGGAGTCTATGGAGGGAACCATGCATGGAGAGCCACAACCTATAAGATTTTGATAGCTGGATACTATTTGGCCGAAACTATTTTCAGACGTCAATGCCAAAGTACGGGCGTGCAACCCTTGTCAAATATTCACTGGTAAACAAAAACTCCCTGCACTACCACTCATTCCAGTCAAAGTTGAAGCTCCATTTCAACAATGAGGTCTACACTTCATAGGGGAAATTAATCCTCATTTCAGTGCTCATCATAAATGGATCCTAATAGCTACGGATTATTTTACTAAGTGGGTGGAAGCCATTCCAACCAAAAGGGAAACAGAGCTAGTGGTGATCGATTTCTTGGAAGACAACATCTTGTCAAGATTCAGGTGTCCTCGAAAGATAGTTACCGATAATGCTCAGGCCTTCAAATCTATGGCTATGATCTGCTTCTGTCATAAGTATAATATCGTTCTCGGTCATTCTACTGCATATTACCCCCAGGGGAACGAATTGGCTGAATCATCTAACAAGAGCCTGGTGAACATAATCAAGAAAGTACTGGATGAAAATAAAAGGTCTTGGCATGTGCACTTGAAATACGCATTATGGGAAAACTGCATCAACACTAAAAGGTCTATTGGCATTTCGTCATTTCAAATGGTCTATGGGACAGAGGCGGTCCTACCTATAAACCTGGCACTGCCAGTGATGAAGCTATGGCAGGATCAAAATGAAGAACCCAATCATGTAACCAGGAGAATTAACCATCTGATCGAAGTTCAACAACATAGAGTTGAAGTGGATGAAAAAATGCAGAAGTACCAGGATGAGATGAAAGCATTGTTCGATCTCAAGGCAAAGGATAGGGAATTCCTTCCAGGTGACTTAGTACTAAGATGGGATGCGAGAAAGGAGGAAGCTGTGAAGCATGGTAAATTTGACCACCTCTGGTATGGACCATTCAAGGTCTCGGCTCCAGAAGGGAAAAATTCCTTCTTGTTGGAAAACATCGATGGAGAAGTCCTCAGCGCCCCTATCAATGGGCAATATATGAAACATTACATGACATAACAGTCGCCAATTTTTCGTTAAAAAAAATAATAATAATAAAATAAAAATAATAACAATAATAATAATAATAAAATAACATATACCTATATATATATATATAATAACAATAAAATAAAATTTGTGTACATAAATACATTTTTATTTTAAAACATTACCCTTTTGGCTTTCTGTTTTCCTCTGTTCATAATTTTTAAACATATTTCGAATAAAGTTTGTATTTTCTTTTTTACATGATTCCAGCTTCTTGTAAAGCTAGCGGGAGGAGTAATTCGCAAAGCAGTGTCAGAAATAAATCAGCATGAAACAGGTGATACCTAAAAGTAGTTTCATAGTGCACAAAGAAATTGAAAAGAAAAGGTAAAGGTGAGCTTTCTCAATACACATGTTATGAAAGACTGTCAAAATTAAACCAAGGTAACATCATTCAAATTGCAATATCGACTAAATTGTTAGATAACAGGATTATTGCTTGGCTTGATAACCTTTGATTTAAAATAATTTGAATGATGCATTAAATTTAAAAGCATTCCATCAAAAGTAATCATCCCCAAAGATATCTACAAGAGCCAATCTCAAACTGTTTTGACCTTCTGTAATTTCAATCAATGAATCATTGCCTTGTATCATGCCTGTTTTTGGGTCTAACTTTTGACAAGATGCCATCTTTTCATTTCGTTACGAAGGAATACAAGTTTTCGTTTTATCCTCTTAAGTCTCAAAACAGATTGTGGAAAGAAAGCAGGTCTCCACGACTACTTGATCCCCTACTAAGTGAAGGAATGTTTAGAGCGATCCTAACTTTCCTAGGTTTTTCAACAACATCGGAAGAATCAAAGCTTGCTCAAACATGATTCCCCTTAAAAAAAAAAAATTATTTTCCCTGTCTCCCTAAGAACGAAGGTGTTGTGAAGGTCAAGGGAAGATCGATATCGAGTAATCAAAGTAAGTTGACAGACGTTTGATGCAAAAATATTACACAGATATCAGACCTGATACAAACTGATTGCCCCCATCTTCGCGCTCAAAAAATAAATTATAAGACGGGTGGTGAAAGGAAATTCAGAAATGATTGCCCCCACCTAGTCTAGGAAGACGATGAAAGGAAATTCAGAAATGATTTCCCTCGCCTTAGAATTTAAATTCATAAATGATTTCCGAAGTGGTGAAAGGAAATTCAGTAAAAGGGGCCATATAACTTCATCGGGGTACTGAATAGGCTCGCCGGTAGTGAAGCAATGTCTGAGATATCTGTAAGGCTGTTATACATGAATATCACTCTACTCTGGTAACCAATGCTTTCTAAAAACCTGATCCACATCCCGAATTCAGATGGGATTTCCCAGTCAAAAAATATGTAATTTCATTCTTTTGATGCAAGTTGAGAGCCACAAGATCTGTTGAGACTCCTAGGGTCGTTTCGACTATCTTAAAACATACCCAAAGTTAGTAGTGGGAAAGGGAAAATTGTGAAAGGGACTACAGTTGTGTTTGGGAAGAATATTTGATTTTAAAAAACTTATCGAGGTAAAAATGAAGTCTTTTCCCCCCTTCGATCCTTTTTCCTTGGAAATTTTCCGCATGATTGATCTTTTGACTCCATTTACCTAATATTGGCACGTGGTCTACTGTTCTTCCCGCCTCATAGGAAGGCGAGATCCCTAGTTGGAGCCTATGTTGGAGCCGCCCTTGTTTTTTTTTCTGCCACAATTTTCATTTTTGATACTTGAAATCTAAAGATGGTCTTATTTCCGCCACCCCCCCGCCCCACCCCCGAGATTTTGAAAACTCTGCAACCTTGTCACGTAAGCAGCGATGATTTTCGACTCTCGAAACAAGTTCACTTTCGTAAGAATGTTCGCTCTTTTTGATTTACTTTGAGATCTCGCAAGTCAGATACTATAATCCGTGAGTTCACACGTCCTGAGTCGCGAAACATTGAAGTCATTTTAAATTTTCACTCAAGAGAGTAACCAAGGTAAAATCTTTAACTCATTATTAGACGTCGTCGGGGTTTCGCGCCTTGGCGTTCGCCAAGTCCAAAATTTTATTTTTACAACCCCGAGAGCCGAGAACGCGAAGTCCTTTCTGGGTAACCCATGCCAAGAATCAAAGGCAAAAAGCTAACCATGGTAAAGGTTGTTCTCGACCTTTCGCCACTCGGTATTATCTTTTTCAAAATTTCCAGCGTCTAAATCCCGACTCAGGAAGGCACGATGTAATTATAACATGATTAATTAATCGCCTAATCCAAGATTTTCTTCCCCTTAATTGAGTCTTGATTATCGCCATCTCGCGGTTTCGTGACTCAACATACTAATCTCCCAGAAACTTGTCTTCGAGGTTCCGAGTTGCGATATGGCGAATAAAATGATTATAAAATTAATTATGCCCCAAATCGAGATTACTGTTAATTAAGCCAAAGTCGATCCTCGTGATCTCGCGAGTTGGAGACTCAAAGTGTTAAAAGGAAATCCATGATGTAACAAACGACGAGAATTTGATTAACGTTGGTAAGATTTGATTAATCAAGCTAAAGCAAGATATATCCCGTGCCTAGAGGCTTGCACGTTTCCCGAAGTAGCCATCTCTCTCCATACTTCGACTGACTATCAAACCACCAGAAATTTATGACATTTATGGAGAAATAGGGTAAATCTACCCATGTAAGATCAGATTTTATGCAATAAATTTATTTCTAATTACGATTTGACAGGCTTATTTTGAAAAGTACAGAGTTTTCAAATATATATAATAGTTTCTTTTCATTATAACGAACACATTTTTATAAGCATGCAGAGCTCATCGTTTCTGAGTAAACTACTTTCTGCATGTATACACAGTTCTATCGTAGGAGAGAGAAAATGAAAACTTCGGCTATGGCTCCGCGGAAAGCAGCAAAGGTGAATGTCGAGGTCGCGGGACAAGGCTCAGACAATGTCTCTGATACTTTACCCCAAAGTGTCGACTCGGTCCCTAACTGGTCATTTGTGTCAAATGTTCTGCAAGCAGAATTGGTATATTATTCAGACGACTCCGATGACAACGAAAGGGATGATCTACACACCAAGTACAAGATAGTCGTCCAATCCGGAATGCATAGAGTAGCAACCAGGCCATGGTTGCTTCCGTATTACGACATGATCCGATGGGCGTTGGACCACGTAGACTTACCTACCAGGACTATCATGAACAACCAGCGAGTCACTGTCGGGACCTTTAGGCCTGAGCATCTACAAACTATGTATAAGCTACCCACGACGTCTGAATATACATATGGCATTGAGTTACTAGAGGAATTCAAGTAGAAGGAGTGCACCCATTACGACAAAACCATGCCCGATTTCATAAAGGATTGGGTTTCGCGCACTGCGAAATTCAGAGCAAATGACCTGGGTGTTTATGCAATTGCTTCATTGGATCCATAGTATAAATATGTGGCCATGATGACATGTCGGCTATTTGGGAGATAGGACACATCGCATTTTTTCATTGCATGGGTGCCTCTAATGTTTCGGGTCACAGAAGGGTGCTCTTTTAATTGGGCAAAGATACTCTTGGATAGCTTGGCCAACTGGGTCACAGAGTATCGGGAGAACAAGGAAAATGGGAGGCCGTCCTCATTCTTCATGTAAACATATATTATGGATGCAATATGTTCCATGACACCCTTTCCATTGATGAGCTGGGGTTGGACTCCAGCCCAAGAAAAACCCGTGCATGTGTATCACGACAAACTGTAGGAGAACAAAGCAGAAAAGTTTGTGTATGGAATTTTAAACTAGGTGATGGTGCCCCTGCATGTCGCCATTTTTGGTCATCCGCCACCTCATATCTCAGACAACATAACAACAAATCTTAGCAACATAGCAGACTGGTACATGGAGGATGAATTTTCATACTTCAGAGTTTTTGGGGCTTTTGTTCCCCCACATGTGCTACCATTGCTCATCCCCGACAAGATGGCTTGTCACGAGGTCGCCTGACAGACGGTAATTGGTTAGGTGAGTAAAGAACTAAAGAGGTACTCGAAGAAGGTATGGCTGTCTTTTCCCATTTGGCTAAATTCTTATTCTTTATTGGATTTCGGGCATGCCAAAGCCGAGGCTGCAGCCCTGGAAGACCTGAATTTGGTCTCCATCGAGTATAAGAAACATGATCCACAAAGGGTTGTGAGCAACCATTTAGCTAACTGTGGGCTCAAGAGATTTGAGCACGAGAACTCACCCTCGGATGACGTTTTTTGAGGGGCGAAGTCTTATGAGGAGGTTTTTAGCCAGGATCCAATCCTTGGCACCCGAAGACACAGCCGCTGTATTGAAATTCTAGGAACATAGACGAAGTGGTCTACCCACTGTGTTGTGAGCTAGGAGTCCGGGTGTTTCTGAGATGAAACCAAAAGATGCTGAAGGGTCTAAGGATGCAACTCCTGACCCTGGAAAATGCTCAGAAGATGGGAAACAAACAAAGAATCTTGAAACAGAGTCACAGACTCCGGAACTGCCAGAGAAATAGAATATGGAAACCAAGACAAAGACCCTTGACCCACCAAAGAAGCAAGACCCGGTCGACACCCTAGAAAAATCAGCTAAACAAATTAGGGAACCCATCACTTCTGTCACCCCCTTTTAGTCAACGCAAGGGAAGATCGAAGAAGGATGGATATTCAATGAGCAACTAAGGCCCATAAGAGCAGAGGAACTTCCTCTGAATGAATTTTTCTTCGATAAAAAGAGAAAATTGATGGTGAAAAGAGAGTTCTACCAAGAGGGAGAGTCGACTGTTAAGAAGTTCAAAGTTATGACCAATGGAAAGAACAAAAGGAATGAGCAATTCACCACAAAGATCACAGGAACGCTAGGAGCGTATGCATCGACGAATCAATTTTCGGTCGGATTGCTAAAAAACCAACTCAAAAGGAAAAATCACATGATCAAGACTCTTGAGGCCAGAGTAGCTTCAGCCACAGAAAATGCTAAAGGCCAGGTGAGTGGGGAGATAGAACTGGTCCGAATGGCTAATAAAAATGAAATAGAAGTGCTCAAAACCAAGCTGGAGCAAGCACAACTAGTGGTCCGAGACAACCGTATACAAGCAGGTCAACAGAGGGACTTGATTAAGGAGCTATAGGCTCAGGCGATGATCATCGAAAGAAGAATGATCGACGTGGAGATGTTCAAATCCCAGGCCATTGGAATTCGGAGCAGAATCTCGTCGACTCAGCAGAGTTTGCTCGCCATGATAGGAGAGATCTGGGAAAATTGTCTGTTGGTTAATCAGGTTTCTGAGAACCTAACTTCCAGGGAAAGGGAGGCAAAAACGGCTCGGGTCGCCTTCCAGGATGCGTTGATAGCCATGAATAACAGAGTTTCGATAGGTGCTCCCAGGCTCGCCATCCCAGAACAAACCAGAGGTAATATTCTATTGAAGGATTGGGAGCATAACATTGCCCTAGGCAAGGAGCAAGCCCAAAAAGTAACCAATTCTTTAGAAGAAGCTTTTAATTCCATAGATGACGAGTTGTTGGGTATTGACAGCAGAGGCGATGCAGAAGCATTGATGCAAATGAATGTGGAACAGATCTCACTCGATCTGAAAGAAAATGATGAGAGATATTCGACCGATATCTCTCAGGTAGATACGGTGTACATGGCCCAAGTGGATAAGCACATGATCAAACCCAGCGTGCAACTAACTGCTCTCGACATCATCGGTGCACAAATGGAGGACAAGTTGTAGCAGTTAGCCCGAGAATTTTACTTCATCTAGGCCAGCTGTCAAGCAGAGCCTTCACGGCTCGTATCTCAGCTTGTGGAAAGATGTAACGCCTGGGCCGAGTCTGCGCGAAGACGAGCACCTGGCACTAAGTGACTACAGATTAGGGGAAATGGAGCGATTGCTCTCACCTCTGTCATAACTGAAATTTTGCGACCATTGAGATTCTACCAGCTTTGTAAAAGTTGTATAAATATACCCCAGAGAGAAATAAATAGGGATGGACCCTTTTTGAGATTTTGTAAGAGAGTTTTTACATTGAGATTTAATACAAGCAGATCCGAGATTCTCAATTCCATCACTACTGTATTACAAGTTTGCTTTCTCGTTCCTCATTTTTCAATTTCAATTCATATTCATAATTGATGTGATTCATTATACTTTAGTACTACCACTACTATAATGAATAAATGTGGGTTTTCTGTAATTGTTTATTGTCTTTCCTCTGCACCTGCTATCAGTGGTGTAAGACCAATCTGCATTTTCAGAATTCTACATGTATTTTTTGTTACATCGGTTATTTTCTTACATATTTTTTTCTTCTGTTTACTTCGTGAGATTTTCCCCTGGTAGGAACCTGAAATCGTAAACGGCTCAATGTTTTTCTCCCATCTTTCCCCTTTTATCAAAATATAATACAGTTATGGGAATGAGCCTTAGATTCGCATCCGTATTCTAATTCTGCAACCGTAAGTTCTCTTTTACAAGACTAAACTGAGACAACACTTAACCTCTCTTAAAGTTTGTTTTCCTACCTACATTGTTCCCCCATGACAACTCCTGTACCAACTCAACCTAATTTTGAACACAGATTGTTGAACCAAACACACATCACCTTAAACCTCTTCAATACTATCCTTAAAACAACTACTAACCAGGCTGAACTTGAACAATCATGGGCAACCATTGAATGAGACATAACTATTCAGGAACAGTTTGAAGTCAGACAATGCCAACAAAGAAATCTCCCTTATCTTTCTTCTCCGAGGGTTGACATTTCTCCCTTCTCCATCTTTTAACCACTTTCGGATGCCTTGACACTGTACTTTTGAGCCTTAAGTACAGACTCAGGAACAACAAGGCCTACGAAGGGTTAATGTTCCGAGACAACGATGCTTCCTATGCTTGAGGCATGGTTTGCATCTAGAAGCATCTAAGATTTTTATTAGTTTCCATTCCCAATCTACTACATTCTTATCCTCACTCTTTTACTCAATGTTATCCTTGAGACCTATGCCAAGAGGCCTTACACTGGCATTATTGGAAATTTTCAAGGGAACATAGATTCTAACAAAGTTTCCTATAGAGATAGACAAAGAAAGATTGTCCCAATAGTTATTGCTTCAACATTCACTCTCTATACTTGTTCTAGGAGCAATTTAGATGTCTCCTCATTTGATTTTAGTATCCAACTTTCTTGTCAATTGAAAAATATTTGATAGAATGACACATTGACAAGGGACAATTGATTATATAGTTGACAAACACACTATACCCAATCGGCATTTCTATCTCTATATGCAATAAGATATAAAATTAGAAAAGTTCTTGCATTTGTAGCCCACAAATTCAAAATCTAGTAAGCAAATTATGTAAAGGAACTCCAAGCACAAGCGAGGTGTTGTGAAAGAAGTGGAAGGTACCTTGTGAATCTTCCTCTAGAGCAGTCCTAATCTTCCCTTTGCACTGAGTCGCTACATGGTTTCATGCAAATGTATTGGAAGCAACAAAACAAACTCCTAGAGATAAAAAGATCATTGTGGGCACCTCACTTCTTTAAAAAGTTCATCTTAACCGTATATTTATTAAATTTTTTATATCATATAGGCACCTCACTTCTTTAAAAAAAAATTAAACTCACTACTATATAATATCACTACTCTATGGTATCACTATTATACATATTGATATATAATATTAGTATTATAGTTTTTCAAAGTGATAATTTATTTTTGAAGAGAAAATAAATCTAAAATAAGTTTATTCTACTCATATACATTCATGAATGTATTCAAGTGAAAAATAATAATTGTCACCTAAATGCATTTAAGTAAAAAATAACATTTGTCACTGTGTTAATGTTATAATTCATTTTCTCCCCAAATTACATCAACATTTAATATATCAATAATCATATTATAATAATTATATTAAGAAATTTTATGTAAAAAAAAAAAACCATTTTCATTGAAGTTTGAATTTACACAAAGTCTAAACCTTCTTACCATTGGAAATGCCACTGATCCTTTATATCCCCTGATTCTACAAATTATTCATTGTTTGGTCATTTTGGCAGTGAGGGCATGGTTTGGGGTATTCTACAAATATAGAATTACAATGAGAGAATGTTTGAAGCGCAACCGAGGTAAAAGAGTCAATATTTTGTCATTCAAAGATCTAAATCTTAAACACCTTTCAACAATTAAAATTTGGGATATTAAGGATGGAGTTTGAAAAATTAAAATTTGGGATTTTAATGGTGAAAAAATTTGAGATTTTAGAGATGGAATTTAAATGAGAAAATAAGCCAAGTCTATTAGTATGTTTTAATAATGGAATTCATCGATATTACTGTGTTTTATTAATGGAATTCATGTGGCTAGAAGGAGTAAGCTAATTAGGGAGAAATTTTCCCTCTTTTCAGACAAAAAAAAATGGACATAGGAGTAGCTGGTTTGACATGGATCAAGGTTCCTGTTAGAAAAATAGGACCGCGGAGCAATAAAATAAAACAAATGTAGAAACAAAAACACATAAGACACACAATACAAGAGAGACACAGATTTACGTGGTTCACCTAGTGTGGGCTACGTCCAACAGAGAAATTGCCAGATCCTTCCTATATTATTATCCAGCAAATGAAGGGATACAACCTACAACAAAACCCGTTGTAAATTCCTCTTCTTTCTCTCATAGTCTCCTCTCTCAGAATACAATATTCACCCTCATACATAGCCACAATACATTTCCCTCATAAAAGAGGGTTTCCTTCTAGGGCAAAAACCCTAACATAATCTCCACCGTTAGATTTGCGACCTTATAATGAACGGTCCAGATTTACAATGAAATTACAATATACTTTTATAAGGAAATTTTTGCTTTGGGGGCTTCACCCTCGAACCCCCATTGGGGGACGCTGCCCCCGAACCCCCGCTGGGGGCCCACTTGCCCCCAGACCCCCCAGCCGGGGGGTTGGAACCCCCGAACCCCGCAGAGAGGGTACCCCCCCTCTGCACTCCCCCGCATGGAAGAGTGTACATACTTCTGGGGTGTAAATACTTCATGGGGTATAGACACGGCTGAAAGCAAAGGACCTCTGCATCAGGAAGATAATCAGGCTCCACAACCAACAATCTCCCACTTGGAGACTGATCTCAACAACTCCACCGCTGCTGTATATGCTGGACTCTGAACCTTTTTGGACTTGGAAAATTTCTCATCTTCATCTTCAATCTTGAAGACCAACTGAAACTGAGCAAGAACTCAGTTTCTCCCTGGTTACTCCCTTTGTTAACATGTTTGCAGGATTCTAGATAGTGTGTATATTTTCCAGCTTCAATTGTCCATCTTCCAAGGCGGATCGTATGAAGTGGTACCTCAACTGTATATGCTTAGTCTTCGAATGGAAGGCTGAGTTCTTTGCAAGGTG